>JAUTXW010002618.1:1200000-1800000 GCA_030620095.1 Kuschelorhynchus macadamiae
ATATAACTTTTAAAATTTAAATAATAATAATACTCCTCTAATAAATAATAAGTAAATTAAAAAAAAATTATAAAGCTAATAAAATAGCAACAATATGAAAACCGACGGAACTTCCGATAATCCGTTCAAAGCAAAACAATGTTGCATCGCGTAGAGATTCCCGACGATCCTCTTAAGCGCAAAATCCATAGAAACGGTTGGACCTCGAGTTGCCAGATCGTTTAATCTCCTAATAGTGGAGTAAAAAACGGAGCAAAAGTCGCTTACTTCTAGATTTTTTTTGTGCGTTAGAACATACCGATATATACCTCATTTTATTAAATGGATCATTGTACATACGAATTCACAAAATATTACTTTTTTTGCGGTCTCGATTTTTTTTTATTTACAAAAAACTGGAAAAATTATTATTTTTTTAAAATCGTGTTTTTTTATGTTTCCCCTCGTATGACTTCTTACCTAATTAAGCTATCGAGACGATTTTTTTTTACTTAAAGCAGACATTTTGGCGCTTCTTCCCATGTTAAACATGATAGCTATTATTTATTTTAAATATGGCTAAAACATCGATGAACTTGAAACTTTAGAAATTATGTAAACAAGTTTTCACTATTCGAAAAAAAAATTTGTTTTTGAAAATTTTATATAACATGCAGCGAATAAAATGTAGACAAATTATCTAGAAAGTTTTTAGTAACAAAATCGCTAGTGTAGCTTTCATACTTTAGATGCTACGATTTTTTAAAGTGCGCGAAATTTAAAACTCATTTTAGAACTTAACAAAGATTATTATTTGATTTTTGTAGGTGTATTTATCAAATAAAAGTTTGGTATTCGAGTAATTTACGAGAACCTGTATATGAAAATCCTTCAAAGTATGGATGGGTTTTGAAAGATGATATATGGATACCACAGTTAACTGTCAAAGACCCAGTGCCAGCAGACCTAAGAACACTGTTATCCATAAAATGCTCATGCAAAAATTGCAACAGTAGTAGATGTATTTGCATAAAACAAGGTTTAAAATACATGACAGAATGTAAATGCAAATTGTGCAGTAATAGTTAAATAAGTTTTATTGACGATTTATCAGAATCAGAAAATGAAGAATCTTAATATATGTATGTATGAATTTTTCAATATTTTTTTTCAACCTAGGATATAAAATCCTCAATAACTTAGTGACGCTTGTATAGCTATGATATTAAGTAAATAAACACTGCCTCGTCTCGTCCTGGGCGCTCCGATCCGATTATATTTGTCGATATAGATTAGCCGATTAATGAGCAAATTTTTAAACTTCGCGCGATTCAAAAAATCGTAGCGTCTAAACTATACAGGTGACACTAACGATTCTGCTTCCAAAAACATTTTTTTGATATTTTGTCTACATTTTCTTCACTGCATGTTATAAGAACCCGCGCGCCTGCATAATTTTTGAACTTCCAAAGTTATTGACGTTTTAGCCATATTCAAAATAAAAAACAGCTATCATGTTTAATATAAATATAAAAGAAGCGCCAAAGTGTCTGCTTTGAGTAAAAAAAAATCGTCTCGATAGCTTAATTAGGTAAGAATATATTACAAGGGAAATACAAAAAACAAGATTTTAAAAAAAATTTAATTTTCACAGTTTATTGTAAATAAAAAAAGTCGAAACAGGAAAGAAAGGTCATATTTTTAGGATTCAAGTGTAGAATGATGTGACTAACAATACCCAATAGGTTTGATCGTGTTCTAAGCTCATGAAAAAAAAAACGACACAAAATTATCCATTATTTGCTCCACTATAACCAAAATTTTAAATTTCGTGCACTTTAAAAAATCGTAGCACCTAAAGTATAAAAGCTACACTAGCGATTTTGCTACTAAAAACTTTTTTGATATTTTGTCTAGATTTTATTCGCTGCATGTTATATAAAATTTCCAAAACCAAAAATTTTTTTCGGTTAGTGAAAACTTGTTTACATAATTTCTAAAGTTTAAAGTTCATCGCTGTTTTAGCCATATTTAATATAAATAATAGCGAACATGTTTTACATGGGAAGAAGCGTCAAAATGTCTGCTTTAAGTAAAAAAAAAATCATCTCGATAGCTTAATTAGGTAAGAAGTTATACGAGGAGAAACATAAAAACACAGGATTTTAAAAAATAATAATTTTTCCAGTTTTTTGTAAATAAAAAAAGTCGAGACCACAAAAAAGGTAATATTTTGTTATTTCGAATGAATAATGATCCATTTAATTAAATGAAGTATATATCGGTGTGTTCTAACGCAAAAAAAAAAATTGAGAAGGAAGCGACTTTTGCCCCGTTTTTTACTCCACTATAATTGAACCCAATAAAAATCCCCCTAAAACAATTTTTTTAAAATATTATGTTATAAACTCACCTATATTATTAGCTTTACCAAACTAATCTAATAAACATTTTTAAT
This sequence comes from Kuschelorhynchus macadamiae, assembly GCA_030620095.1. NCBI lineage: Eukaryota > Metazoa > Arthropoda > Insecta > Coleoptera > Curculionidae > Kuschelorhynchus > Kuschelorhynchus macadamiae. The sequence goes on from JAUTXW010002618.1 coordinate 1,202,438, forward strand.
AAAATGATCAGACTAGAAAGAAGCGTAAAATGAATTTTCTCTCAGAAAACTGCTTCCAAAATTTCCCTCAAGTAGATCCCTCAGTTTTAGATATGAAAACTGAGGGGGTTTATTTCAACATTTTCCTTAAAGATAAATAGATATTCTGATTTTTTTGAAGGTAATAGTTTGTAATTTAAAAAATTATCAATAAAAATACTTTTAAGAAATATGGAAAATATTTCTGATTCTCTGTACCGTTGTACCGTTACTTTATACCTTGGCTGCTTTAAATACTCAACGTTGTGTATTTCAGGGCGCGGAGTCACAGTTTTCGTTGATGTTCTCCAATTCTTTCCATAAACATTAATCACAGTTTCTGCGAAAGCTCCTCTCTGCTTGTCGCAAATTCTAATTTAATTTCACCTCTTCACTTTCCCCTTCCACCAACGCCAGCTTTTCTATATAATATGCATGAATTGCCTTCAGGTTTAAAAAGATATGATGTATTCTCAAAACACCTGTTACCAAAGAATCTTCCTGTCTTGATGGTATACCATAGTCTTAAGAACTGAGCATATGAATTGGCCCCTATCCTTACTAGGCTATTCCAAGGGTCCTATGACAAGGGTTTTCAAAAAGGGATATAAAACTTTCTCTTCTATCAGTATTAATCTTTTAAATTACTTTGAAAAGTATAAACGTATATAAGACAGGCAATACAAATTCCGCCACCAAAGATCTACAGTACGTCATCTTATGTTCGTTACCCACAACTAGAATAAGTCCATCGAATTCCACGGGGAAGCCCAAATTATTGCCCTCGACATATCCAAAGTATTTGATAAAGTCTGGCATGACGCACTTCTTAAAAACTTCCTGCTCATTCAAAACTTCGTTCAAAACTTTGTACTTGTGTGTGCCAGTTTCATTTCTAACAGAAGTATTTCTGTAGTAATTGACTGTCATTCATCAAATTTTCACCAAGTCAACGCAGGTGTTCCACAGAGTTCAGTATTGGCACCTACCCTATTCATCTAGTAGAGTAATGAATTTATTTCTAACCTCCATAATATCATACGCTTTGCACTTCGCAAATGAGACCCAGCCTTGAGTCAGTGGCGGCTATTCAGGTGAAGTAGGTGAAGAGCTACTTCACCAGGAAAAATAAACAAGCAAACATCTAACTATATTTATTATATATCTCTTAAAATTTAAGTTTATACATTAATTTATTCACCTAATTGACAAAAAATAAACTGTACATCTCGAATAAATATTTTACTTGACCGTTGGCGGTATGTTTTTTTAAAACTTTCAATCGAACTTTGTTATAACTATAACAGTGGCGCAAACCGCTTCGACTTTGCTGGAGGTGCTATGTTACGATTTTCCTACTATGTTGCCATAACAACGCGTACGTGAAGACGTCGACCGCATGGAAGATTAATGTTAACCGGCGCCATACAACGCTCTAGGTGAATTGCTAACGCAGTACACTACATCCACGTGTCGTTCAGTTTGGGGTGGTTGTTTACTTTAATTTTCGCGGATTTCGCTGCAACCGGTTCGTTCCTTTGCAGTTTACTTGACTGTTTTGTGTTATATTTATTTATGGTGTTACAACTTTATTTGGTGTCGAGTTTATTAATTTACATTATTGATGAATCCCTTCACTTATATGGTTTGCATTTTGTTGGAAACTCCATTTAATCGATGGAAGGAACAAGATCAGAGTTTTAATCGTAATCCTGGTTTTCGGCGTACAAATGGTTATGTAGTAGTCAAATATTACAAAAATTGTTTTGCTGGCCTTGTTAACTAGTTTCCAATAAATATTCAGTGTGGAATAAGGAAGAATTTGCAGGTATGTTAAATATATAAAGGTCTTTACATAAACATAAAGACTCGGCGGAGCATTTAAATACGAATTAATGCTAAAAACATTTGTTAAAAATCAAAGCACTATAGCTGACACTTTAAAAAAAAATGCTAAACTATATAAAACACATTTTAACGAAATCGTCCGATTAAATAAACTATTTATGCGCTTGGTAATTGACGCAGTTTGGCACCTTGCAAAACAAGAGTTAGTCTTTCGCGGCCATGATGAGAGCAGCGAGTCAATAAATAGGGGGAATTTTAAAAAGCTTTTAGGTTTATTAATATCGAGAATTTCCCAAGAACTAAAAGATCATCTCAAAAAAATTAAAAATGTTTTTACTGGTGACTCGAAAACTATTAAAAACGAAATAATTAATTATTAATTGAATGCATTTCTGATTATTTAAATGATCATATAAAAATTGAAATTATGAACACACAGTTTTGACTCTGTGCAAGTGGATGACACCACTGATATTACGAAAACTTCCCAGGGCTCCATAATTTTAAAATACGTTAATTCAGAAGGTTCAGTAGTCGAGAGATTCTTAGAACTTTATTTTATTACCTAACAAATACTAACAGCCCCATATGATGATCCTAAATTTTGTTTTTTGTTAAAAATGCAAAATTGGCTAGATACTCGGAGTCCAACTAATTTTACAAATACACTGACTCGACAAACCCACACTGTATTAAACCATACCATTCATGGGCTTCTTGAAGTTACCGAACACTGTTTAACTGAGCTTAATATGAATTATGTATTACTGGGCAAATTTCAAACAGACTCATTGGAAGGGCGTTTTGGAAAATATAGACAATTAACTGGTGGTCATTATTACATCTGAATTCGAAACCTATATGAATCAGAAAAAAGACTTAGAATTCAGTTTATGTTATCTCTAAAATCTAGATATTATGGAGACATTAATATAAATCAGTTCTTCGAACCTCCTGAATGTGAAACACAGTCATTAGATACCAATTTAAATATGAATCAGTTCTTCGAACCTCCTGAATGTGAAATACAGTCATTAGACACCAATTTAAATGCTGAACATGTTAATAATTTATTATCTAAAATCATAGTTACACAGTCTGATACCGAAGCTATACAATCAGAACCCAGTAATAACCTATTTAAGCGGATATTGCTGCTATATTGTTTTTAAAAAAAGTAGTTGTACTTTTTACAAAGGAAACTTAACTCTCAACAACCTTGTGTTGTAGAGAATTCTTATAATTTAATTAATTCCTTAAGTCGAAGAACAGGTAGTAGATGTAGTTTCAACCGCATATGTTATATTTAAACAGCTAATTGATGAATTTGAAGATACATTTTTGGATATTTAAGTACAACAAAAAATCTTTTCTTTGTGAGTTGTTTTTAAGTTATTTTAATAAAAATACACTTTTAACAAACATTTCTTAATAAAAATCATAATTTATTAAATAGAAACAAAAAAACAAAACTACAGACTTTTAATAAATAGGTAGTTATGAAATTAAAATCTAGCACAAGTTTCTCATTATCATCAATACAATCTTTTTCAGAATTTAGCAAATAACAACCTAACATATTCTTGATCATATAGACTCACCACAGTACAGGCATATACCAGTTACCCAAGCTTGAAACCATACCCGATTTTGACAAGTTAAAATAATAAGCTATTGTATTTTTGATCATAGAGACTCGCCACAGGCCTATACTACTTACCTGGACTTGAAACCTTTCCCGATTTTGACAAATAACTCGGCTTTGACAATTTACTAATTGGAAAATTAGTAAGGAAAAAATCATAACGACATCTGTTTGAAATTTTGCGGTAGATCCGGGCAAAGTCGGGTAAGAACACGTAGGGGTTTAGTGGGTAGGGGCTTTACCGAGTCCCACACTGTTCTGGAGTGCCTTGTGCATAATAGTTCGGGCGTAATGCATTCCTCGTTGTGTAACAAAAAAAAAACGAGTAATCGCTTAACAGTCGCCTTTGGCATTTTAATTCTATAGCGAAACCGAATAAATTTGACAGATTCAAAAACTCGTAAAATAAACCCTATAAATTGATGTTTATTTGCTGAAATTAAAAAAAATGCTCATTTAGATATATATCCCTGTAAATAACCTGTACCTTCTAATGAAGGTATTGAAATAACTTAGACCTAAATTTGATGACGTCACGCGTAAGCGCGTAAGCCTCGTTGTTTAGTAGGTATTGGCTAAATAAATACAAAAAAACAATTTAAAATGACGCCTCGTAGATAATGTTTGTGTTTCTTTTTCCTTGGTAACGCATCCCAAAAGAAATTGTTATGTGCGACGCACTATGCATAATAATTTATCTAAATAAAATTTATTCAAAAGACTGTGGGTGTATGTTTGGTCTATTTTATTATGAGGAAAACAGTCGTTCTAAATTCTCATTTAGTGTAGATATAATATAATAAAAATGCACTCTGTTTTTGCAGACTGCGGAAACCCCTGCTACAGTTCGTAGAAGATACATAGGAGGTGCTTCATTTAGTGCCCCACCAGAAGATTCTTCACTTGAATGGTTAAATGTATTTGACTTGACTATGACAACTTACTTCAACAACGACCCTTACCACACTCCTGCTGTTGCCCTGGGTCTGACACTGAATACTATGTACAGGAAAATAGTGGGCTGTGGCGATTGTAGCATTAAAGTTACAAATCATCCAATGCCCTACAGCGCAGAAACTAAGGTAAGTCATTTATTTTTACAACTTGAATATGTCACTAAATGTATAGTATTTTCAAACCAAATCTGTATAAAAATATCCGTTCTTGACGTTATGACATTGGCCCTTTTTCTTCTTTATAAAATGACAACTTCATTTTTTAAATACGGCCCTGGACTGGTAATTTTTAAATAGCCCTTCAAGTTCCCAAATCAACGACGTGACAAACAATATAATAATAATAATAATTTATTATTATGTCTTTATTTCCATATTACAGAGGTCAATGATTTACAGTAAGTATTTAGATGTGTCAATTTTTAAAATGCAATGACAGAAAAAGCGAAGTCCAGATGTAGATAGCACCTAAGTGTTATCCACCCTGATCAACTTAACCTTAAAAACAACATGCTTACAATATAAAAAAACGTATATCCTAAGTACCTGTTCTTTCTAAAGGGAGTATATAAAAAAGATAGGAAAACAGAGTACAAAAGCATAGTTCTAACTACAGTTATTATTATATCGTGGCCTGTCTATCAAAATAATATTTAAAAAGTTTTTTTTTTGAAATTTAGTGGTGTGAGGTATTTGAGATTCGAAAGACAGTTATACAATTTGGCAATATTATACGTAAAAGAATGTTCAAACATGGCAGTTTTATGCGGGGGTGGATTTATTGTACCACGGAATCGAACATTTAGGTTATGCACATGAGATCTATATTATTCTTTTATATAGGTAGGGAGGTTTCTTAAAGAGTATTTCCCTTCCTATTCGCCATATTCAACCACCTTGCATCCGATAATTTATAAAATATTCGTTCCCGCTTTCTGATTCCATATATAAGACGTAAACAGGAGTTTTGAACTTTTTGGATTCTCTTCTTCTGGATAGCTTCTAGACTATTTCTATAAACCGCATCACCAGGGTTAAATATGGAGAGCACAAGGGAGTCACAAAGCATTATTTTAAGTTTTTTTGATAATTCGTGGCGATTACTGTATAGAAGCTTTAGTTTAATATAAGCTCGTTGAATACATTGAGAGACATGGTTGTCAAATCTAAGATCTTTGTCGAGTATAACGCCCAGATTTCTCACATTATCTTTAACCTGTAGGGTAGAGTCTCCAATTTTTATATAAACTAACTCCCTAACGCTATCCATATCATTCTTCTTACCAAAAATCATAATACAACATTTTTTTTTGGATTAAGATGTAAGGAATGATCCAGTGAAGATTTTGAAAGTTCTTTGAATCGGTATTAAGAGCTTGACACTCCTCAACGATGTCCTGTTTTTTCCAAGAGAAATATATTTGTGTGTCGTCGTTTGCATTTTTTAATAACGTTAGGCAGATTTGTATAGAAGTATATACAGAATATAGCAGAGGAATGATAATGGATTCCTGCGGCGAGCCAGTTTCAGCGACTAGTTTAGTGGATAATTGCCCATCAAGAATTACACACGATCTTGAAAAAAAACTTTTACAGCATTTTCACTTAGACCAATATAATGGAGAATAGCCAACAATAATAGGCGATCTAAAGTATCGAGAAGTCTAAAAGTGCCAATATCGTTATTTGTCCAGAATCAGTTGCACGGAATATATCATCACTAACGTTTAATAAAGCCGTGGAACACCGTGATTCCTTCTAAAGCCTGATTGGGTTTCAGGCAAAATACGTTTTGCTCCACATGCTCCTTAAGTTGTTTATTACTTATTTTTTCTAATATTTTTGATAAACATGGCGTAATACTTGAGGCATCTGGGGGAGGCACCGCTAGAGCTTTTTTCCAGCAATTTGGATATAAAGAATTTAAAATGCAGTAATTTATGATATGTGCTAAAAATGGAACTAGGAAAGAGCAGCACAATTCTATTATATCAATGTTAAAACCATCATGTCCTTTAGCCTTTGATTTTATTTTAGATATTGTATGCCAAACGTTTATCTCTGTCACCGTTTTAAAGTAAAGTTTTTTACATTGTTTTTGACATAACTACTATAAAAATTAATAAGCTGTGTACTTTGCTGACGTTTCGAAGACTAAATTACATTATCAGTACAGACATTTTTTCTCTGTTTTTTGGCTGCTTATGTGCGTTTATTAATAATTTTTAGCAGTTAAATATCGAACATTAAAAGTGCAGAAATCGCTCGTGCTTTCCTAATGAGACTTTGATGCAATATACAGAGTGTCCCATGTTCGATGGTACATTTATGGAGAACTGACCAACAGATCGTTTTGAAATTTTGGTTACGTAGATAAACAACTCTGATCGATCGTTCTAAATTATTTTTAATTTTTGAAATCAACATTCATTCCTAACTAACTTTACTGAATACTTTCCTATGCCTATTTGTAGGGGTTTTTAAGATAACATTTAATAATCAATTTTAACGAAAAATGGGTCTCGATAAAATCTTAATATCTCCTTAATCTAAAACAATTTTAAGTTGAAATGTGGGTTGTGGTTAATCAATATCTTTAGGCATTTGATCGTTTATTCATATCTTACTTGAGGTATGCAGGGTGGTCCAGAAGAAAAAGTTTGTTGCCATCTTATATAAGTGTCCGAAATTTACATTTTTTAAATAGTGTGTCCCTATACCTATTTTCAACCGTTTTTCAGCTAAAAGCCATTTTAATATTAATCATACTGTACCAAACATGTGATGTAATTAAAAAAACAACAAAACTTGTATTCAACGTTTTAATAAAAAACGTCGATTTTGTTTAACAAATTAACATAATTAGAGTAAATTTTTAAGTTTTCAATGTTAAGTATTTAAAATGTTATCCATTCACATGCAAATATTCGTCAATATAATACAAAACTTTTAAAGTCGTGGCTTCTTAAATTTCCGCTGGATTGAGTTCATTAAATGCTTGTCTCACCTTATTTTCTAGGTCCTGCTTAGTATCGATTTTCGTTTTATAAACTATTTCTTTGATCCTACCCCAACGATAAAATTCTAAGGGGTAAGGTTTGGAGAACACGGTGACCATCTGCAAGGTCCTTATAACACGATCCATCTGTCTTCAAACCTAGCATACTGGGTGTCTAAATTTAGTTGTAAATCCAGAGTATCTCGGATACTGTGCTATTTCTTATAAAAACCAAGGTTTCATTAACAAAAATGTTATAGCCTTCTTAGTTTTGAATATACAGGGTGAAATTGAAGAGTTTGCATTTTTGGCCACATGTTACAACTCGGTGACCCTGTATAATATCAAAATTTTACAGACGGATTCTAGTAGTTTTCTCTCGATCAAATTTTTTCTAGTTACTTTCCTTTTTAAGATATAAATAAATCTTTTTTTTTTTTAAATAATTTCTTAATGGAATATACCCTGCATATTTTTACAGACTGTGATTCGGATTTTTCTGGGCTTTTCAAAAATATATATTACTTCATAATTATTTCTAAAATTAGATACAACATTTAATATTTTTCGTATCTTCATAGTGGTGGTGTAGTTATGTAGTCGGCCATCGTTAGATAAAAACAAACCAAAGATGTAATGTTATGCTATTGGCAATAGGAGTTACAGAAAAAAGTTAAATAGACAGGTATATTGTTCTGAAACGAAGTTTTATTTAATAATATTTTTTTATAAACAGGCTGAGTTGTTTACCTTGGAGCACTATCAGTTTCGTTATTTTAAATGGGACGCCTTATATATTATTACATTTTCTAATCTACAATGAATTCTAATTATATTTCATGTAGCATGTCCTATACCCAAAATCATTTGTTTTAGAGATATTGACATTTGAAGTCTGACATTTTGAGCACTTTAACCAGCTAAAACCTAAATGGTTGGACTTCGAGTTAAACCGGAAGTTGAAATTTTTGAACTACCAGTTTAACCGGAAGTTGATGACAGGATATAGATATTTAAAAACCAAGATGGGAAAGTTCTATACATTAAATTGTTTAGATTTTAAAGAGGAATGATCAAAATGTTAAATGTCACATGTTGTGGAATTAAAATTAAAAAAAAGGTGTCCCATTTAAAATAAAGAAGTTGATAGTGACCCAAGGAAAACGACTATATACAAAAATATTAGAAAACAAATTCTGTTTTGCAACAATATTTAACTTTTTTAACAGATAAAGTATTGGGTTGTCTTATGGGAGCCATTTTGTACAGATTCTATTTTTAGGTTAACCAACTGACGATGGGCAGTACCATAGGTTTCAACTTGGCATTCAACGCTTGCTTCAGCATGGCTTTCGTATCTTCGTTCTATGTTCTGTTTATAGTACGGGAGAGAGTCAGTAAATCAAAACATCTTCAGTTTGTGTCGGGAGTTAAAGTTTACGTGTTCTGGTTGACGACCTTATTTTGGGATTTTATAACGTACTTTATTATCGTAATTGCTCTAATAATAGCCATAGTTTGTTTCCAAGAGGACGGTTTCAAAACTGGTCCAGAAATAGGTGAGTAACAAATTAATTAAGTGTATTTGGAAAATTATTAATATCATTTTATTGAAGAGATTTTAATAAATAATCTACCTAAAAGTATCTACTTAGGTTTTCAGTTCTATACGAGTATATTTTCCTTTTTTACCAATGCTGAACAATAATGCAATACCAATGACGGCAGTTTTTTGAAAAAATATTCCGGACTAAAAAGAACTCCTGTCAAAATGTCATCTGTATTCAAATATTTGCAGATTTCATAATATTTGAAACCAAAAATAAATCATAAAATGCACCTAATCATCTTTGCTTTACCGGCTTCCCCATCTGAGAGCTATAGGGTGAGTGCAAATCTTCTTAGAAATTAAAGATGTAAAATGATGGTCATTTTTGAAAATAGTATAACGTGAAATATGAATGTCACATGTCAGACCCTTTGATTATTTTGGTCATAAATCAGATATAATTTATACTATAAAAAAATCGGTAAATTTCCTTTACCCGGAATAATGTTTTTAATACAAGTTGAGAGAATCTAGATTTAAATAATAGTTGGATATGGATACCGAAAACGAACACAGCATGCACATAGTGTTCTGAGTATTTTGAAAATTAGAATCCAAATAGGGAAGCCATAGATCAGATAACTATTTTAAAAATAAAAATATCAATAAAGTTGTTCACATTAGGGATAAACTCAGAAGTGGATGCCCTTAAATTTCCAAGAATACAAAACTTGACGTTCTAGTTTCATTGGAAAAAAATCACATATTTATAACTCAATCGTACCTAAATTTTTGGAAAAAATGACATACATATAAATGTCACGAAGTACAGAAACTTATTAAGGACGACCCGGACAGAAGAAACGAGTTTTGCGAGAAATTTCATTTTTAGATGAGGTGACTTTCTGTTTTCATGGTATGGTAAATCGCCAGAATTATCGTTACTAGTCGAACGAGAAACCTCATTGGTTGCGAGAAATTCGTATCCAAAGGTCGAAGAAAGTTAATGTGTAAGCAGAAAAAATTCGGAATGGTGTTATAGGTCTCTATTTTCTATTTTCTCTATTATATTTTTGGAAGAAAATTTCACAAGTCAAAAGTATTTATAATTCTTTAAAGAAAACCTTAATCCGTCATTGGTTGCTTTATATTTCGATTGGAACACTCTTGATTTACCTGATATAAGTATATGGTTTAAACAGATAGAGCACCAGTGCAGTATTCGCCATCCTTGGATAGGACAACGGGGTCAAATAGAATGACCTGTCAGGTCCCCCGATTTAACACCGTTAGACTTCTTTCCGTAGAGCTACAATAAGAAAAGGGTATCTGCAGATAAACCAGAAAATCTTAATGTTATTAAAACGCGTTTAATAGCAACCTTAAGTCAAATTTTTAACCGGTTGAGACACTCTAGAACTGAAAATGGGCACCAAATATGTAATTTTAATTGCCTTTTTTGATGTTAAAAGTCTCTTGATCGAGATTTTTGCCTGCCCTAAGTATTTGTTATGCAGAAGAAACTTTAAATTATAACAATTTTTTTGTTCCCTGCATTAGAAAATCGGTGCCTAATGTTTTTGGCGCACCCCGAATATTATTGAGTAACGTCAAAAAGTGTAAAACATAAAACAAAATTGACGGGTTCGAGCTTTTTCCGCAAAACATTGTCGTTTTCCGAAAAATCGATACTGATACTAAATGTCCCGATGTGCTATATTTGGATGTTGGTGATTTAAATGATCAGGCACAACAGAGTGATTTTTATAAGGTCATCTAACATGCCTTTGGTTTTAATGGAAACAACGCTGGGATATCCTTCTCAAAAGCTTCCATGAAAATATACGCTACCACAGGTGACAGAGGGAATCCTATTGCAGCACCAGCTCGTATACACTACCAAAGTTTTGCGTTTGTTGCGGATTATATAAACAGAAAATTGGAGGTTCTATCAAAATGTATAACCATCCAAATTATTTTAACAGAGATACTACATCAAACATGGAAAGCAGTCTAACGATGGAACACAAGTAGGTACAGGTCAGGCATACAACGCCGGCTTAAGGTCGTCACAGATGGACATGAAGACATACATATATCAAAAAAGGACGGCAAACAGTATGATGCCTTGTATAATGACTGTATCTGTTCATATACCTATGTTTCGTCGTTTGTGGGAGGTCCTTGGTCTTTGTACTTGAACGATGAGGGGATGCATGCGGGTTGATGCTCGTGTCTCCCTAGCAGGAATTAGGAGGTATAATAGATGATAATTCATCAGAACAGAATCCGTGACACAAAGGCAGATCGTCGACAATTCAGGAATATTCTAGTGATGAAAGCTTCCTTGTGATGTTTAGATCATTGATCAGGCGAAGAAGAGATAGATTCGAGGATATTAAGGATTGAAGGAAAAGCTGCTCTTAATATGTGCGAGCAATATTCAAGGCTAGGTCTGATTTGCGAAATGTAAAGGGTATACAAGTTGGCAGAGTATTTCGAGCTCGGAAAAAGAAAATTAATTTCTTCGTCCATACTGTGGCAATTGAGATCATGTGAACTTGCCAGCAAAGATTTTTCTGACAAGCAATGCCAACTAGGCTAAAGGAGTCTTTGGCTTCAAGCTTTTGATTATTTGTTTGAATGGTGTGGGTAATGGGGAGATAATTTGTGAGATAGTGAACATAATTGTGTCATTGTGGCGTTAAACTGAACAAGGATATTTGTTTTTTGCTAAAACCAATATGTATGACAAAGATTATTTTTCTTTTTTCTACTATGACGTTATACATTTATTTTTACCATAGGAGTAAAGTCATTACTCTATGGCTATTATCAATTTCAATCTTAGTTTGAGTAACTATATATATCAATTGTGTATTGAATACCAAGTTGTCTTTAATGTTGAGATTTTACCAAGTTTGCACCAAATTGTGAAAGTGGTAGGAAAAGTTTTTGATACATTTAACAAAAATATCTTAGAAATGGATGTATTTTTGAAATTTCACACTCTTAAAATTCTAACAATTGTTTCGTTTGTTAATTCCCGATACATCGGCGTTTTTAATTTTTAAGGTCCAATTCTTTAATTTGATTTATTCTCGTAACAATTTCTACACACCCTGTATTGAATACCAAGTTGTCTAGTTTTTGTTTCATGGTCATATAAGTTTTAATGAATGTGCACATTTCTGTAGTTTGTTTCCCTCGTACAATAAAATGAAAGGTGTGGTTTAATATAAATCCCCCTAAAGAGAAGGAACCGATATCTCAGCAGAGAAAAAGTTTTTTAAAATTGGTTCATTAATATCGAAAATATCGAGTTTTGAAATTAACAGTGTATTACAATAATCGGCCGCACGAGCGCTTGATGTGGAGAATTTATGAAATTGCCTAATGGATTGTCTATGCGAAAAATAATCTGTTTTTTGTTTGAAAGGAACGTATGTTTCAAATATTTTGTCAAAAATTCAAATATGCAACTTATCCACATAGCTTTGGGAACAAAAGTTTATTTCTGTCCTACGAACTGGAAACCCGCAAAAGTACTTTAAATTTAATTCGACAAATGCCTAAGGCTGTAAAATAGTGCGTATTTTCCGAAATCAAAATATATCAGCTAGGACCGTATATGGAACTAAAACGGAATGCATACAGGGTATTCCCTTGTATGAACTTTCCGAAAAGTTGTAGACCAAGGCTCTTTACTCCTCGACAGAACAGAAGAGTGGTAAGAAGGGCTAAAAATAGGGTTGCTGTGAGCATCCGGAAACTAGCCAGGAAAAATCGGACCTCGGGCATCTCAATTTTCAGTATTTTGTCCAGAGGTAGTCAAAAATTCCGCAAAAGACAAAAATATCCAAAATACAACCCCTAACCAGCTAACCCTAATACCCCGATGTTGCCGTGTTCACTTTGCAAACAAGTTGAATAGCATTGATGATGAGAAGTACTATAACTTGGGAATTTCAGAAACGATCTATACGGATAATATAAAAGAAGAGTTTGAAGGAATAATTAGTTTCATGTGCAATTTCCTCAAGAGGTGTAGCAAGGACGTATGTGGGTTGTGTACGGTAAAACTACTGGACAGCAGACGGTACATTGACAATTTCCTGAAAAACTCTTGCTTGACGATGAATAAAGTTTTGATTCAACTTAGGCACTAATGACACCAAAAGTGTACGATAGAGGATGAACAGCCCAAATTAAGAATCAACTACGCCGTAGGATTTTGAATAAGATCCGGGAAATTAATGTTGGGACCGCCCAGACCTTTAAGGTGCCCAAAAACCATTGTGCCTCGTGGATCGGTATGGACTTCTAAGTACAATTAAATAATTAAGTTATGTTATCAAATAATTCACTTATTTTATGAACAAAAAATATGTCTAATAAAAATTTACTGTTAAAAATATTGTATTTATTTTTTTGTGACAAAACAAATGAAACATACGTTAGTGGTACAGTGGTTTTTGTGCACACCTTGTATATACAAATTTGAAATTAAACTAATAAATGTAGTAGAACAGATTTCGTTAAGTAATTTTAGCAAACTAGGTAAACCCGGTTTCCCAACAAATGATTTAAAAGATATTTAGTTATTCCTATGTATATAATTAAATCAAAAAAACATGTTCCCGATATTTTAAAGAATATGTTTTTTTTTTAATTTTATGTTAGGGAGATTGTTCATCATCTTTCTTTACTTCGGCTGTGCCATGTTGCCGTTGATGTATTTGTCCGGATTCCTGTTTGATGTGCCTTCAACAGGGTATACAAGAATGACTTTGTTCAATGTATTTGCAGGTAATTACGTCATATTGAAATGTAATTTTTATGAAATCTTAATTTAGTTTACTAGTACATTGGCTGCTTAAGATATGTCTTCTTATTAATCAAAAATGATTTAGATTCATTAATTTAAACAAACACTTAGGTAACGTATAAAAGTTAAGTAACCTTATTATGTATAAATTGTATTTTTTTATATATATTTTTAGATAATACTGACTCCTTTCACTTAATTTTTTTTAAATCTAAAAACGACCGCGAAAAGGAACGTAACCTGATTCACCATAAATGAGAATTCCATTGGGTGACAATACGATCATTTTCCATTTACATTAAATTTTTAGGCTTAACACTGTTAAATATAATGTCCAATTTGGTCGGGAGACTATTCGAAATTCACTATGGATCAAACCAAAAATTTTAGTAAAGTTAAGAATTTTAAATGGAACTTACCGTTTTTTAAATATTAATTATTTTGTGTTTTTTTTTACCAAAAGTATGTGAATTTAAACTTTAATATTTTGGTCTCCAGTTGTCAAATCAAAGTAAAATTTTAATATTGTTTAGTCAACATGTGGTACTTTAATTGTAGCAACATAGGATCGCCGACTTTTATAGAGAGAGTCCTAAAAATTAACTGTAATTCAACACGTACGTGGCAGGACATGTCTCACTTTTCAGTTTATGTCAGATTAAGTTAGCAAAAATGGAAAAGAATAGTTATTCAAATGCGGATATTTTAAATTTGTTTTATATTCACGGAGGGTGTCACATAATTGTTGCAAGAACCCGCAGAAGATTTAACGCCCTTTTTCCGAATTTGCTGCCAATGAAACCACCTGAAGAAATTCAGAGTTGAAGATAACTTTTTAAATTTCGGAATTGTGCAGGCTCCAAGAATTTAATTTCACCATATTACTGAAAATTAAGAAAATGAAATGGATTTGGAGTATTTTCATGCCTATCCTCATGCTTCAATAACAAGTGCCAAAAATGATTTAGGAATAACTGGAACATCAATATGGAGAATTTTACATAAAAATAATATGCATGGTTACAAACTAATTACATTACAGGCTGTACAACCAGATGATCCTCCAAAACGTATAGATCTTTGCGAAATGTTATTAAATCATACACAGGAGGATCCAGATTTTCTGAAAAGAATTATTTGGACTGATGAAGCAAAATTACCACGCGAAGGAGTCTTTAACCTTCAAAATAGTCATTTTTGGGCTACAGAAAATTTTATAAAAGAAAAAGGTTACCAACAAAAATTTAGTTTTTATGTATTTTGTTTGTCGATGGATAGGCAATTTTCAATATGCAAGAAAGCGTCCATATTCTCTAAGAAACCTGGTTTCAAATGACTAAACTAGAAAGAAGTCTCGGTGTCAGTCAAAAAGAATATAATACGGTCACACGTGTTTTGCCTTTTCAGGCATCATCAGACCTACAATTAAGTAATATAACAATCAAAAACTATCACTATAAATATACAAAATTCAAACAAACTTTGGACATTAAATAAAATCACAAGAACAAATGAAACAACTGTAACTTCATATGTTAAAATACGCAATGAGATGAGTTTAAGAAACTAAGCTATTGTCACGCGCAGATAAAAGTTGAATGAAATAAACGACAAAAAATATATATAAAAAAATATTTTCAATATGCATTTAACGAAAATATAACAAAATATAATATATAGAACCGTATTGTTATATCAGATTTGAGAAATTGTTATATCAGCTGGATGGAGCTCCTACCCATTGTCCCCATAAAATTTTCCCGAACTGTATGATATGTTTGAAGATAAATGGATAAGACGTGAAGGACCATGGAGTTAGCCACCGCGATCTCCAGATCTTACTCCATTGAACTTTTTTCTGTGGGATAGGATTAAAGAAATGGTTTATAAAACACCAGTAAATTCAATAGAAGATCTAGAAAATCGGGTGAAGCGCGCTTTTGAACAACTTGATCTATCAGAAATTCAAAGAGCTACTACCTGTCATGTGATGAAATGTATTGCCGATTGCTTACACGTAAATGGTCAGCACTTTAAACATCTGCCGTATTAAGTGAGTATTCCAAAAGTTTTAATTTACTGACAAAATCGGTTCATTTCAATACCACAACTTATATTAAAAGAAAATCGTTTGGCATTGCGTAAGCTGTGGTTACATCATAAAGGACTTCACGTTTTAGATATTTAATGTCTATTTCTATATTGTCAATATTAACATTAATTATTTACAATCGCTTACAAACCGAAAGCAGTTCAAAATAGCTATAGGAACACCTTATATGAAAAAAAAAATTGTCCACTCTATTCAACGCTTCAATAATATACAGGGTGTTTCATTTAAAAAAGTCAGTTTTGATAAAATTTATAAAATCTGGATTGCAGTTAACTCTCAGACACTCTCCATAAAAGTCGGCGAACCTATGTTCGTAAAATTAAAGTTCCACGTGTTTACTAAATAACATTAAATTTTTACATTGATTTGACATCTGAAGACGGAAATATTGAAGTATTAATTCACAGTTTTGGTAAAAAAAACACACAAAGTAATTCATATTTAAGAAAGGGTTATAGAAATGAAAAAACCAAAAAACAAAAAAACTTAGATTTAGACAAAGTTGATGCCAGTTACCAGTAGATCTGCCAACATTGCAAACGCGAAATTATTTTTAAATGCTAGATCGCAGCCTCCTATGGCCATAGTCCAGATTTCAATTTTATTTTTCTTTTCCTTCTCCAGATACTTCTAACTTACCATCGAGTATGGTATACCCTATATAGAAGTTATAGGGAATGTCCTTAGATTCTGAAGACTTAAAAAAAATAAAGCATGTTTCATTTCAAATACGTTTTAATTGATTTTTTATACTTCATATTACCAGTGGGTAAACAGTTCGAGCTACTATTTGTTTTTTTTAATAAGTTAAGATAGGGCATCACGTCTGAAAAATGCAGGTAATAATTTATAATTACTGCTTGATCCTTTTGCTAATAAAATTAAATTAGTTGTACGAAAATAAAACCTAACTTTAATCTTCAACTGTAGGTAATAACAATAACTAAGCATTTTTACAGGCTCTGTAGGATTTATTGTCATTCAAGTATTAACTACGCCAGGACTAGATCTGGAATATATAGGAGATAAGCTTCACTGGATATTCCTACTGTTTCCACACTATTCAATGGGCACTGGAATTCTTCACTCATTCACTTTATATTCCTATAATGACTTATGCAACAGTTACTACGAAACCTGTAAGCAGCAGTGCCCTACCTGCACAAACGAACAATGCCTCGACCTGATGCCATCTATGAAAAATTACTGCGAAGGTAATACTTAAATTGAGATCGATTATTTGGGATAATCCAATACGTATCGATTATTGCCAATAATCAATATTTCTAGACTAACCGATTTATTTTTCGATTAATCTTTTATTTTTTTGTACTTTTATTCGATTTTTCGTGATTAATGGATTTTTTCTGTTAATCAATTTTTTTTCATTATCGATTGTTTGCTTAGATGTAGTTTATTCAATATGTTCGATATTCCGATTAATCGACTTTTGCTACCGATAGATTTTTTACCAACAATTATACGAAAAAAAACAATTAACCGGATATATTCGCAATCGGATAATCGATTTTTTAAGAAATTGATGCCGATTATTTCGTATATCAACTAATTAACTTGTTTAATAAAACATGTTTTAGGAAAATCGAGATTTCTGTCATTTGAGAAATCGTCTTAGTTGATTTTGATGCAATTTAACTCGATATATTTGGTTGCATAATCATAGACTAATATATTATTAATCTATTATGCGTTATATCTATAATTACAAGATATTCGATACATTAACAGCAGTTTTTATATCGATTGATCGATGTACTAATCTATTAATCAATTTAAAAATCGATATTGCGTCCGTGATATAGCCTACCCATAACAAAAAGTCACGCTAGGACACTGCTGGCAAAATTTTTAGTTTTGTTTGCCACAGTTCAAATGCCTTTAAATCTTCGGTATTTGTTGTTGAATCAATCTGTTATTGACTTTGCTCCGATTATTTATGCACTAGCTATACATATTCTAAAATATTTTTTTAGGACTTGACGAAAACTACTACAAATGGGCATATCCTGGAATTGGCAGAAACCTTGTATTCTCATTTGCCTCTGGCTTAATTCTATTCCTCATTCTACTCATAATAGAATATAATGTATTCTCTCAGATAACCTACATGATCAGGCAGAAGTACTTCCCCAAATACCCCGTGGATGTGCCAGATGAAGAATCCGACATTCAAGCAGAAAAGTATCAAATAAGAAGCACGCCACAAGATGAATTACAGCAAAACTATACTTTGATTGTTAAAGACTTGACAAAATATTACAAACAATTTTTAGCTGTAAACGGGCTCTGCCTCGGGGTCAAAAAGCGTGAATGTTTCGGACTTTTAGGTATAAATGGAGCTGGTAAGACTACCACATTCAAAATGCTCACAGGCGACATAAGAATTTCCCACGGCGATGCCTGGGTGAATGGTAACAGCATCAGAAATGATATCAAGCAGGTACAAAAGTTCATCGGTTATTGTCCGCAATTCGACGCACTTCTGGACGATTTGACGGCGAGAGAAACCTTGTTCATGTATTCATTACTGAGGGGAATTCCCTACAGTTACCGTAACATTGTTGCCCGAAAGTTGGCGGCTGATTTCGATTACACGCAACATCTGGACAAGAAAGTTAAAGAACTTAGTGGAGGAAATAAAAGGAAGTTGAGTACATCTATTGCTTTGATTGGAGATCCACCTGTATTATACTTAGATGAACCAACGACAGGTAAATTAATTAAATTTTACCTTAGTACTCATTACATGTTTTAGTTGCAGTAATAACTGACTTAGTTTCTCCTGCTATCCTGAAAAAATGCTTTTTTTGTGTTGTAAAATGGTAGTTCAAATACTGATGAGTCATAGGCAAACATTACTATTATTATTAAACATTTCAGTCAGGAGTTAGTCAGGATTCTTTTAAGTTAAAATATGATAAAAAAACGTTTATTACAAATTGTTCCGCTTTTAAGTAATACATACATACTGTTTCTTTAATTTACTAAAATGTAATGTCTAATATGCTAATGTAAATTGGATGCCGCAGTTTTTTGGGGCAGCTCTGACTTCTCTCTCGCTGCACGGCAAAGTAAATATGCCCAGTACATTTGCAATAAACTAGTCCTCCTAGCCTGGTTATAACCAATTATTTTATTATGGTTTCTGGGCTAATATCTTGAAATACACGCATTTATATTGTCATTATTGACCTTAATTTGCGAGTGACGTTTTTAAAGTCAGTATAAATTACGAATTAGAAATACAGTCCACCCTTTTTTCGCTAAATCCATAGCTAAGGTGATCATTCTGAACACCCAACACCAACATTTTTACACGTTTTCTAGAGGTTTACAATTAGTAATCATAGAATTTAAAACATAAATCGGATATATTATTTTTGCATAAAACATGTATGGATAAGGTCAAATTAAAGAAGGAAAACCACGTCTATTTGGTTTTACATAGATAATAACTGTTACCTTAATATAAATGTAAAGTTTCTTGAGCCAGTCAAAATTGTGATAAAAAATTTAGTTTTTCACACCACCGTTGATGATCGATGAAACGGTGCAAGGTGATCCATTTAACTTTTCTATATTTATATATATATATATATATATATATATATATATATATATATATATATATATATATATATATATATCTATATATATATATATATATATATATATATATATATATATATATATATATATACCTATATATATATATATATATATATATATATATATATATATATATATATATATATATATATATATATATATATATATATAGGTGTCACCAAAATGCGTTGCTGCCCAAAGTTGTGTTTTTTAACGAAACACTCTGTATATTTTTAGATCATATAGTAGAGTTTCTCATGCTGATTGCAAGTATATAAAATATATTACTCTTATTTTTAATATTAAGACTAAAAAATGCAGAAATTGAAATGATATAATAGGCCGTTATATTATTGATTCATTATGAAGCAAATTTTGTTCTTTTCACGTAGGAAATTGATAAAAGAATATTTTTTACGCATTAACATTATTTATACAAAATATTACTTATAAATACATATTACATATTATCTTATTATTATACGTAATTAAAATTTCAGATTCAAAATGTGAAAATGACTTCATTTTTACGGAAAGTTGACTGCCCTTCTTTAATTTATTCAAAGCTCTGTCCATCCAATCAGGGTGGAAATTACTTATATTGTTATTATTCGTTTCTCAATTATCTCTTCATTGTCATGTCGTTTAAAAAAAAGTTTCATTTGTGTGGCCCTAGAAAAATGTATCAAGTACTCTAGAGTTCGGACTAGTAGGTGGCCATGCTATTGTTCCATATGCTCCAATCAATGTTTGGCATTTTTTGTTTCCAAATAATTCCAGTTGCCATTATCATGGTAAGAAATTACTTTCTTACCAAGATAATATAACAGCATAATTAGTTCTACATCCTGATTAGAAGCAATTTATCTCTTTTCTTTAGGGATTTGCTGGCTCTAAGTAACTGACAAAATCTCCAAAATGTGACTTTAGATTGAATGTGCATCATATTATGTTGGTCTTCCGCATGAATATCTATATATTCACGTTTTGTAGCAACTGTTTTTTTACAATTTTTAATATACCAAGAAACTAGTCAGAACCTAACTAGTCCAGTATTTGGATGGCCACACTAAAAAAAAATTAGAAAATGGTAAAATTAATTGCCGCTTCTTGAAAAATCTTTAGAAAGTTTACATTGCTACATCCTCCGCCAGTAAACAAAAACTAATTTTTGCCAATATGTGCCAAAATGTAGATAGATAAAACAATTATATAAAAATAATAAAGAAAATGATATCCTATACAAAAATAAGCCTTATGATTTATTTCCTAGATGCGCTAGTTTCTCAGATAAATCGATTAGAATAGTTTATTCCTTCCCTTCCTGTCAAAAGAAAAATCTTAAAATTGGAAAGATGCAAACTTAATGTACAATAACTCGACTAAAAATTATTATTTTTTTGAGGTTCAAAAAGAATGTAAATGAATATCACCATTTAAATATTTTGAAATTTCATCTGCTTGTTCCAAAACGTCAGTTATGGCGTTTTCCTCTCCGATAATCTTAAAGCATTTCGAGAATAGTTTAAATGTGCTAGTTGGCTTTAACTAAAATAAGTGCAATGTCATCAATTGAAGTGCATTTGATGTGGATTCCAATATAATAAAATTAGTAATCAATTTTACCGACATCATAAATGAAGATCGGCAAGCTGCTACTTGCATTTAATGAGCATTTTTTTCTTACTGGTGCATTTTCTTTTTTAGCTAATATCTCTGGTGCATCAACGAAAGCATCCTTAAAATCACGGTTTTACATGAACTTTTGTGACTTCTACAGCATCATACAACAAACTTCGTATAGAGAGTCCATCAGTCTAACAGCTAGACAGATGTTACAACATTTTAACAAGACTGTTGTCTTTCCAACCGTCACAAATAATGTCAATGGCATTATCAAATACTCCCTTAGCCCTTTTTCTCATTTGTGAAGAATTTTGAAATGGACGTTTATCGGTACAATTTTCTCGCACTATCCCCGTTGCACCAAAGCCCATTTCTCCCAACTTACTAATAAGAGCAGTTGATATAAAAATATGTCGAAGAATAATGAAAACTTAAAATCAGGAAAAAACACATTCACCGAGTCCAAGTTTTCCGTCAATCTGTTGAGCTTTTCTTCCTTGATATACGTCGAAATTGACAAAATAGCCTGTAGAGTTGCCAAAACCCATGTTTTGTAACTGAAACGGATTAGTTTTCCTCTGATAAACTGTTTACATTATTTTCGGCCAAAATACGGGATCATGGATTCGTCGATAGACATACAAGAATTTACAGGGGCATATCTGATAAAATTTTGGTTCATTTTTTCGATTAAGGGAAATAACTTGGCCATTTTATCATTCTGTACTTGTTATCGTGCAAAAATCTAAATATTTCTTGAAATCGGTTCCTTCTAATAGATTTAGAAACCAAAACATTTCGTAACCACTCACATAAAGAACAGCAATAAAAACTAGCGTCTCGTCATTGCCGATTTCCTATCTACAATTTTTGCTGGCAACATATAAAACGCTATGTTTTACAAGAAGTTCCAATGTTTCCGGACTCAAGAAGAGCTCAATAAATTCCACAAATCAGACGGTTTTGTTTTATTTTCATTCAAGTCACCTTTTACCCATTGTCGGTTTTTTCATGACTTGTTCTGCCTTCCTTCAGGTTCTGTTACGTTATTGTCTTCATTGTTACTGTTGTCTTCTTCTATATTGGCTTCCGCTTGCGCCTGATACTTCATTGAATTTAGTCTATTTCACCTTTGGAGATTTTTTCTGCTTCACACTGACAACTCAGCCGTCGTCAGTGGTTCCTTCCTAGATCGGAAAAATATATATCACATATCTGCCCAACTAGTCGATAACGACCGAAACAACTTTTTATGAACTTATTTTGCAAATGAACAAACCTAACCTCAAAAATAATATCTGCCACTTACCAGTACGATTTTCTGTCCATATCACACTTTATTTATTATATTTTAGTCTAAATTTATCGCGAATAGTTAAATCACGAATTCTAACACGTTTTGCAATGTCATACTAATGATGTTTATTTCTTTGACTACTGAATACAAAGATAGGCAATATTTTAAACGTGTACGTGTATAGCTAATTGAATAATTTAAGTCCTTGTGGTTTTTGACCCGTTGGGTGTAAATAAGTTAAATAACACTTATCAGTTTATTCTCAACAGGTATGGACCCTGCAACCAAACGCTACCTCTGGGACGCTCTCTGCAAGGTTCGTGACAGCGGCAAAACTATAATTTTGACGTCGCACAGCATGGAAGAATGCGAAGCGCTGTGCACTCGTCTCGCCATTATGGTCAACGGGAACTTTAAGTGTTTAGGTTCCACGCAGCATCTGAAGAATAAATTTGCGGAGGGTTACACGTTGAAAATCAAAGTTAAGAAACCTGAAGATAGTTCGGCCGCGAATCATTCTGAAACAGAGCCAATAGAAAGATTTATAAAGGAGAATTTCCCCGGCGCCGTCCTGAGAGAGAAACACGAGGAATTATTGACGTACTATGTGACAGATAAAAGTGTGCCTTGGTCGAAAATGTTCGGCATATTAGAAGAGGCTAAGAGGAGAGACTTGAATATTGAAGATTATTCCTTAGGCCAAAGTAGTTTAGAACAGGTATGGTTAATTTAAAAATATTATGTTGACTTACAGCCTATATATTTTAAAAATATACACAGTTGGAGAATTGCTCTTCCTAGTCTTTAAATTAAAAATTCTTCAAAAAAATGCCAATCGAAATTGTTTTTTTAACAAAATAAGTATAAGTTTATATAATGCGGGCAACACACAACTGAATCAAATTCATCGAAGCTAAAAATTAAACATATGCGAAGCCTTATATAAGAAATTTCATCCCATTAATCCCCCGTTAAAATATCTTCACCTAAAATGTTTCTTTAAAAATCTACATAAGAGTGTTAGCAGTTTTTTTTTTCACGACATTCATATTGTTACTGATGGTCGCTCATCAGCCCTCGATACAGAAAAGGGGAGTTGTTTGATTCAGCGTCACCAAGACAGTATTCATCTTGGTGTTTATTCACTATTCTCGTGCTTATTTCTTTTCATCAAACCTTGAAATCAAAAATTACTAGCTATATTATAACATTTTTAAATTATTCATTATAATATACCAAGTTTAAATACCCTGTATCTCTGTAACGATGCTTTACATCACAAGCCATAGTTTGATCAAATGTTTTTCAAGTAGCCGGTAGTACATACATACATATACTTTTTAAATTGTCTTACTGTGTGTAAAACTTGTTTCAATTCGTTTGTTCGCCCTTTGCCTTTAGGAATCATTCTTTTTACTTCCCGAATGAGGCAAATACTGTAATCGTGACAAAATCACCCTCCGAAGTTATTTACGTTTTAGGATCCCTGGACCCCGAAATACATGTTCTTCTACAATGACTTTCGTCAGTTTAGTCTAATTCACAAACTCAAATGGTGTTAATTTTTTTTTTCTATTGCTAGTAATAATGTTATTGAGGGCTCATTGGATTCGGTATGACACCTAAAAAAATTTTTCATCAAAAAATCAAAAATTTCAAATCCGCACCTAAAAAATGGCAAAAGTTATTAACAGTATTAAGACTTAAAAATTAATTCTTAAGGAGGAAGAAATTTCCAATAAAAACGTCCCCATTCTAGGAACTATGCCTCTATTATTAAAAATTTTAATTTAATGTTGAAAATAGAGCTTCGCGTGCCGAGCGCTAAGCCGTTAATGTCCTTAAACCGGCTGTAACCAGTAAAAAAGACCCCTGAAGGAACAATATCCAGGTAAAAAAAATTTTCATAAAATGAGCCTATTTTTAATTAACAGTTTTTTAGAGTTTTAGTTTATATTTTAGGTCGGATAATTATTAAACTAAAACCACTAAAATTATTTCGTGGAGAGTTTATCACACCGATTTTATGACTCTATGAAATTATGACATTGCGTGGTTTTTAATTAATATAATCTATTAGTTATTAATTATCCATTTAATATTTTTTGTTAGTTTCACTTATTAATAACTAATATATTACAACAATTAAAACATCGCAATATGATATAATTTTACTGGTTTTTGTTTAACAATTATCGGATTTTAAATATAAACGAAAACTTAAAAAAAAATGTTAATTAACAATAGGCACACTTTATGAAAAATCAGTAAATTTTGTTCAGCGGAATATTATTCCTTCAAGTGTCTAGAGTTTAGATATTACCATATTTTTAAAAATTAAATGTAAAATTTTTTACTTGTTACGTCCGGGGATTGGGATATCGTAACGCTCGCCGCGAGCAGCTGTATTTTCAGCATTAAATTAAAATCAATAATAATAGAGATAGAGTTCCGAGTGTTGAGGCTTTTTTCCTGGAAATTTGTTCTTCTTTAAGAACCTTTTTTAAATTTGTTAAATATTAATAGTTTCCGAGTTATTTACAAAAAACTAAATATATTTTTTTAAATCTTAATTTCTTAATAACTTTTGAAATTGTTTATGTGCGTTTATGTGTCATTCTGAATTCGATAAACCTTCACTATATATATTTTTAAAGCAGTAGCAAGAATGAATACCATTTTAAATTTGTAAACTAGACCAGTTTGTCCTTTAGCATGTACGCTGCATAGCTAAAAAACTGCAAATAGGTTCGAATTCAAAATTTGGTCAAAATTCAAGTGTACGCCATTATTGGCGAAACAAAATGCTTGCTAAATGAAATATTTAAATAATCGGTAAATTCAATTTCCTGAAATTGTTTGATGAAGAAAAATAATAACAAATAAATAATAATAATAATAATAATATAAAAAAATAAAAACAATTAAGAAAAATCAGTAAATTTATCTGTACCTACAACTTGCTTCGCACAGAATTCCACTACAAAGAGATAACACGTTTTATGAATCCATATAGTTGTTTGACAATAACTTTAAAAAAAAATC
This sequence comes from Kuschelorhynchus macadamiae, assembly GCA_030620095.1. Lineage (NCBI taxonomy): Eukaryota > Metazoa > Arthropoda > Insecta > Coleoptera > Curculionidae > Kuschelorhynchus > Kuschelorhynchus macadamiae. The sequence continues at coordinate 1,227,991 of JAUTXW010002618.1, forward strand.
GGTAAATTACTTTACCCGGAACTTCCCTCGTTATGAACCATTACTTTTATTGGGAGGAGTGAAGTGTGATCAAAGTTAATTCAGTACATAGTTACACTATTTATGCGTTACATATACTGTCTGTTCATTTTATTGGACACCATTTTGTTTCATCATATTGGATTCCTATCAACATGTTTACCATTTCCTTTCTACCTATGCCACACTTGACTTTTGGGCATAATTCAAAATATATTCAATAAGTATCCCATATTCAGATTTAATTTTTCTGCAAAATTTAAAATCAATTGAACAAGATTTTTTACGTTGATTTTTTAAAAATCTTATTTAGCCGTCATTTAGTTTCGCCATCTTAAATTGAAACCCATATTATCAGTCTTTACTTACTCCATTGGTCCGCAGATATCCCAGATAAGTTTCGGAATGGTTTTCATTAACGATCCTCTTGTTGTTATGTTAGAGTGGTGTATTATTTGGATCCAGCAAAAAAAAACAAAGGCTCTTTTTTAAATTGCCGACGTTTCGCCAATTTACTGTTGCATCTCAGGCTACAGATTTTATATCCTGCATGAAACCCATATTAGTCTTTACCTACTACATTGGTCAGCAGATATTTCTTTACCGCAAATAATACACTACTCTAACATAATAACAAGAGGATCGTTATCAAAAACTATTCAGAAGTATAATCTGGGAAATATCTGCGGACCAACGTAGTAAGCAAAGAATGGGTTTGATGTAGATATATATATATATATATATATATATATATATATATATATATATACATATACATATATATATATATATATATATATATATATATATATATATATATATATATATATATATATATATATATATATATATATATACGTATATATATACGTATATATATACGTATATAGGTATCCTAAGGATGCAACAATAGAGTAGGGCAAAGGTTTCAAACATAAAATGGATGGATATAGAATCTACATATGTGTCCTGAAGATGCAACAATAAAGTTGCGAAACGTCAACTATTTAAAAATAGTCTTTTGTTTTTTTTCTATTGGATCCTAACCCCAAATAATACACCACTCTAACATAATGACAAAAGGATTGTTAACGAAAACCATTTAGAAACCTAAAACAACGGAGTAAAAGTACTGATAATAAGGGTTTCATGCAGGATATAAGATCTATATGTGTCCTGAAGATGAAACAATTAAGTTGCGAAACGTCCACAATTTAAAAAAATACTTTTTTTTTTACTGAATCTTAACCCCAAATAATACACCACTCTAACAAACATTTTTTAACATTGTTCCGCCATATTGAATTTCTACCAAAATATTATCATCCTCATATGACCCTTAATTTTTGGTCAAAATTTGAAGTCAATCGGGTAAGTAGTATTTAAGCTATGTCTCGAACTGACACACAGACCGACAGACGGACCGACGGAATTGATAAAACATATTACTTGATGTTTACGCAGAATTTGAAATAACTTGGATAAGCAGTTTTTTCATAATAATTTTTTGAACATTTCAAGCTATGCGAACTGACAGACAGACATACCGACAGACTGACCGACGGAATTGATAAAACATATTTTTTGGCATCTAAGGACGGTAAAATGTAGAGATGTGTAAAACCTGAGAAGGTGATTTTTTCACGATTACATACTTTTTATTTGGCCGCCATTTTGTTCCGCCAACTTGAATTAATACCAGAATCTTACTAGTTGATCCCTATACCACAATTAGTTATGCCACACAATTTGAATTCAAACCATTAAGCAGCTTTTTAGGTTGAATTTTTAAATATTTTATTACGCCGTCATTTTGTTTCGCCATCTTGGATTCATACCAAAACATTACCAGTTGACTACAATATAATACTTGATGTTTTTTGCAAAATTTGAGGTAAATTGGATGAGTAATTTTTTAATAACATTTTTTTAACATTTCACTAGTCCGCCATTTAGTTTCGCCACATTGTATTTTTATCAAAATGTTACCAGGTCATCCCCATATGACTCTTAAGTTTTGATCAAAATTTGAAGTAAATCGGGAAAGTAGTCTTTAAGCTATGCCGTAAACTGACACAGAGACCAACGGAAGGAATTGATAAAATTAGAAATGCTAAACACATTTTTTGGCATCTAGCGAAGCTAAAACTTAAAGATGTGTAAAATCTGAGATGGTGATTTTTTCACGATTACAAACATTTTATTTGGTCGCCATTTTGTTCGGCCATCTTGAATTAGTACCGTTATTTTATTAATTGATCTTTATAACACAATTAGTTATGGCTCACAATTTAAAATCAAACCATTAGGCAGTTTTTTCAGGCTGCATTTTTAAATGTTTTATTATGCCGCCATTTGGTTCCGCCATCTTGGATTCGTACCAAAATTTTACCGCTTGATTTCAACATAATACTTGATGTTTTTGCGACATTTGTGATAAATTGGATGAGTAGTTTTTAGCACTTAACTAGGCCGCCATTTTATTAAATTTTTGAGTTCACTCAAATAAATTCTCCTAAATCGATATAGTCATTTCGATTTCAAAAATAATAATCTCGTCAGAATTATGCATCTCGAATTTAAAGAATTTTAAATATTTCGGAAATTTGGTCAAACTTGCTAGCGCTATGAATAGTTGCAGAGCTAAACGACCCTTATCACTCCCAAGGAAACAGCCATGTCAGAACGCCCAAGTAGATGAACCACAGCGCGTAGAAGAAACTCCAAAACGTGAGGAAATTTATGGACCTGTTTGCCAATTTCAATTAACGACTCAAGTGAACTGATTAAGTACATAATTATATTTCAGTCATCTAAAATTTTCATGGTTACAGCTGTAGAAACCTTAAGAAAAAGAAACTTAACCTACACATAAGTCACACAGTGGGTGAACTAGACAAAGACAATAAAATAACAAGAATGAAGTGTATACAACTATAGAATGATCATTATACAATTTTAAAATGAGGGCTCCAATAACTCCGCGACTAAATAATAGACTCTCTCAACCACCAAACTCCACTTGCGCTCTAAAAGATGTATAATTGTCTACCTGCTTCAATTAGATAAAATAAATTGCTAGGCAGGGCAGGAAGCTTATGATTAACCCTTAAGTTGGCCCATGACTTTTTGGTACGTGAATAGTCGGGCGGGAGTCAAATAGACCCACGTGCTCTAAAAAGTGCAAATTATATTTGTTGATTTCTTTATGCTATATTATTGTACTTGTACTTGTACCAAATGCAAATAAATCTTTATGTATTATTCTATTTCTAACAGATATTCGTTATATACTTCAAAAAAAAACCTTATAAGTCTAAAAATTCGTAATCGACAAATATTGAAAATAACATTAAACAAAAAACGAAAAAAGGATGTAATCTGAATCGTTTGACTCTCTTTCTGGTATTGGACCTAAACATGGTTCACGTACTGTTTTTATGTGACTTCTGCACATTGTATTTTTAGCACTTTATGCAAAAGTTGAGGTCTTATTGTCCTTCTGATAGGGGCAGATGACCAATCTGTTACGAACCCTCCTGATGTAGGATTTATCTCGGGTTGTGGTAAATTACCAAATTTTGCCGGTTTTGTTCTAGTCCTCGCCGGTAACTGGGTAATCGATGCTCTCTTACGAGTTTGTGGGCGCACTAACGACATTCCAATTTCACGCACGAAAGCTGTTTTTGGATTATTACTAATAAATATCATTTGGGCATTTATACCAGCAATATCCAAAAGTCTATAGAATAGCAAGAGGCCAACGTCTGCACCGCCTGGAAGTTCTATACATTTTATATACCGTATTCTCTCCTGACTTTGTGAAGTTACAGGTCGTTATAATTTCTGGTTTCTACGTTTCCTCATCGATTTTGCTGTCATGGTGTAATGTCGATATAGTTAAAAAATTTTGCTTTTCTTTTTAGAACGGTAGAAACTAGTGTTATATCTGTCTGGAAAACAAAAATGTAATTTCCAGGATTTCTATTTCGAGTATTGTTTCTAATTGTTTCAGTCATTGTAATTTTTCTTCTTAGCAACTCTTTAGCCACCGGGATGCTGGAAAACCAGTTATCAATTGTAACTTTATGTTCTGAATTTTTAATTGATCGCACTAAACGCAATACGCATGTACATACATGGCGCTTTTAGGATTCAGTAAGGCCTTTGACACGTTGAACCACAAAATGCAAAACTAATTACACTATTACAGATTATACTATATAATATATATTATAAAATTTTGTGATCCCTTTACATAGAACAATGACCTTTCAAAGATCTTTTACATTCGTTGCTATCAAAATGTGGAATGACCTACCTACTAGTATAAAGAATCTTAGAACAGAGAACGTTAACTCTTTAGGTAAATGTAATTGTGTGTACAGATTGCTAATTTAAAAAATACGTAAAAATAAAATAAAAATAGAAACACTATTAAGTTGTCCGACAGAACCCGCCTAGTATGATTTCCTCCCTTTTCCCTGCCCCCTTCGTCGGTTTTCTGTGTTCCTTCCTGTACCTTCCGCTACTTTACCTAATTATCGTATACTTTTTAAGTATTTTACCTGCCTTACTCCGCCAATCCTACCTTACTACGCCCTAGCCGCCAATTTGTTTGCATATGGATAGAATATTTGGGATACATAGTTTCTGAAAATGTTTATTATTAGGAATCAGAATATTGATATGCCAATTTTAATGTTATTAAATTCAATTGAGCCGCCTCACAATTGCACTTAGACCACTTTTTGTCATATAGGTTTACTTTAATTAAGAAATAACTATATTGAACATTGTTAACCTCGCCACAAATAAACTATTTTTGAATTTTTTGAATTAAAATTTGAATACAATATCAAAAGGTTTAGTTGACTCTCCTTACGGTTCACGATTCCTTGAAAATTTGTCAGATATCTTGTTGATATAGAATTTCTTTTGTTTCTGATGCCATATTGTATTGTCGTGCCATCATCAAACATTTTAATTGTTCATGATATTTTAACACTAAGCAGGTCATTGACGTAAAGCACATTACTTATTGTTCACATTACTTATTGCACGGGTTGTGACACGCATGAGGCAATCCATATGTATTTAGTTTACTCAGCAGAATCCCGCGATATACACAATCAAATACTTTGAACAGTTCGCAAAACACTGCCGCAGCACCCTCACTATCATTCAAACTCACGCACATATTCTCCAAAAATTCATCCATAGCTTCACTGGTATTTTTTGATGATTTAAAACCAAATCCAAACCTTATCCAAACGAGTAATCCCATAAATGAAGATTATTGTTCCTTAATAGAAGAAAATAAAAACTGATAAAACCTGCCATAACCTAGACTTCGGCAGTAGCTCTTGAAATAACGTCAAATAACAACAACAACATTTTAAATCCTGTATTTATTTCCCCGTTTTATTTATTTAATAGACTCTTACATATGTTTTTACCTCTGACTCAAATACATTTCATTACATACAGGGTTACTAAAAAGAACCGAAACACTTCAATATCTTCAAAACCCCTCAACTGTGCTTGTAAAATTTGGCATTTGAGAGTTTGTGGGCATGCGGAATTGAAAAACGGTATCAGCAGTGTTGCCAGATTTCACAATTTTGCGCTACAAGTAGTCATTTCGGTCTTCGTGGATTTCTGGGCACGCGAAATTGAAAAATAGTATCGGCGTTGTTGCCAGATTTTTCAGTTTTGCGCTACACATAGTCTTTTTCTTATCTCAAATAGAATGTCCCACTTATTCTTATTGCATATAATTGACCGTTTCAAGTTTAGTAATATTCCGAATTTTCTGTCCTAGTTGTTGAGATATGACAAAACCGCTTGTATAGTAAAAAATACCGGAACGCTTAAATATATTCAAAACCGCTAAAGTTGTGCTTACACAATTTGGCATTTGAGGGTTTCTAGGCATGCGGCATTGAAAAATGGTATCGGCACTGTTGCCAGATTTCTCAGTTTTGTGCTACACGTAGTCATTTTCCTACCCTAAATGCAATGCCCCATTTATTTTTATTGCAATAAATTGGCCTTCTCAAATTTAGTAAAATCCTAAATTATCAGAATCCTATCTTCACTGGTTGCTGAGATACGACAACACCACATTTACAGTAAGAATTACGAGAACTCCCAATTATCTTTTAAAAGGCCAAAGTTGTGCTTAACAAATTCATTAATTATGAATTTGTGAGCATGCGGTATTGAAAATGGAATCTGCAAAGTTGCCATATTTCCCAGTTTTGCGCTACATGTAGACATTTTCTAATCTTAAATGTAATGCTCCACTTATTTTATTGAAATAAATGGATTTTGAGTTATTAAGCTGTTTTTCTTGTTAAGACATATTGGTGGCTTTTCACAAAGAAAAAAATAAAAGTATAATTACTTCTTAGTCCTGAGTGCATTGAAAAAAACAATTATTTTAAACCTGCATTACCAGCCGTTCATTCTGGAAAAAGAAAACATAGCTTATTACCTAAAAGGGAGAAATCCCTTATTAAATAAAAATAAATATACGTAGGTACTTTAAATCTTCACGCTAGTAATGTATTATTCGTCTTCATTCTGCATTAATTTTTACAAAAGCTACAATCTTAATACACAAATCATATTCATAAGTGATAAATATAATATAAATTGCGCCGTTTGATATATTTTTTCGCCTATTGCATTGATTTTTTTACACCCTGACAATATATACGATTATTAAAAATCGAACCTACATTCTTAATAAGTAAATTTTACCCATACGTTAATCTTGTTTACTCCTAGACAACATCACTCTTTAAGAATTAATTTATTTACCTTTCTGCATTTATTCATTTACAACCGGTATAAAATATTTAATTATTAACAAATTACATTTCACCTTAAAGTATTAATCTTAATCATATGTGAATAAAAATTATAATTAAATTGCGCCCCTTAATGTTCTTATAGTACCTAATTTTTCTACAACCTGTATAATACACATATGTATTTTATTTACAAAAAATCACATTTCACCTTATAAGATAATCTAGTTAATACGCGGATAAAAATTGTTTTAAGTTTCAAATTTCTCTAAATTCACTCTCATCACTGAGTGACTTGATTTTTACACCAGTCTTAGAAAAAATGTAGACGTTTCCTGGTGTATTTACTTGATTTATTTAAATTTATTCATCCTCAACGATCCACTACATTGAAGCATATTCCCCGGACGCGCGACGTACCGTTATTGGGCTGAAACGTGTAGAAGGTTAAAAAAACGAACTTCAAGATTTTCTAATTTAGACAGAAAAATGCGTGTATCGTAGTAATAGCCCTGTGCGGCTATTGTAATAAGTAGGCGCTGCAACAGTGGTTTTTGAAGCACTTGCCGTTGCCATGCCAGAATAATGAGAAATTAAACGCATTATCACTGTCAGTTAAGCAGCTTAATATTGTATTATTTATAAAATTACATACATTACATTAATATTGTATTAATTATAAAAGAACGTACCAAGAAGTTTGTGACTTGTTTAATGACCGCTATCCTAACAAACCGATAAAAAAATCAACCGTCCACAGAACTTGTCTACACTACCAGGAAACAGGATCCATAAAATCTTTACCTAAAATCGGACTCCCAAAAACTGCTACAAATGATGAAAATAAATTAAACGTTTTATTACAAATAGAGGAAAATCCAAAAGTAAGCACCAACCAGTTAGCTATAAATGTCGAAATATGTCAAAAATCTGTAAGGACTATTTTAAAGAAAAACAAATTGATGCCGTACAAAATCCATTATATCCAAGAGCTTTTAGAGAATGCTCCTGACCACCGCACTGAATTCGCCGAAATCATGATGGAAAATATTAACCAAGATCCTTATTTTACGCACAAAATTGTATTCAGCGACGAGCCTACTTTTTGCTTGAACGGTTAAGTTAATAGGCACAATTGTCGAATTTGGTCTAGAGATCCAATGAGGATTATTGGATGGAAGAACTTCATACCCAACATCCTCAGAAAATTAATGTATATGCGGGGATACTGGGTAACAATATTATAGGCCTTTATTTCATAGAAGTATTTAGAGCTATTCAGAGAACATATAGTTCCTGCCGTTCAAGAAATTGGAAATGTGGGTGAAATCTGGCACCAACATGATGGTGCTCCACCGCATTATTCAAGGGAAGCCACGCAGTTTCTAAACAACCAATTCCCGGGGAGGCTAATTGGATGACGTGGTGCATTAGAGTGGCCATCTCGATCCCCTGATATGACTTCACTGGAGGTCTTCTTGTGGGGTCATTTGAAGGCTCGTGTATACAAGAATCGTCCAAACAATTTAGACGAACTCCGCGAAAGAATCCGCACCGCAGTTCCACTTGTAACACCGAATATATTGAGCAACACACTGCAAGAGTTTTATGATCGACTTTGGTACTGTCTGGCAAATAATGGGAACCACTTTTAACATTTTAGCGAAACATTTAGTCCGCTGATTTTTAATATCCTCCTTACCTTAGCGTTATTGTTGTTTTGTCGTTGTTGTTTCGCCCATTGGCATTAAAACACGCTTTAAGTATCTGCCACTAGTGGAACTTAGACCAGTCCCAATCCTGGATAAAGTGTGAGCCGCCAGTATCACCTGATAAAAAATATCTTGCGAAGTCATTCATTTCAATAAAAATAAACGGGACATTCCAATTTTGTAAGCACAACTTTAGCAGTTTAAAAGATATTTAGGCGTTCCGGTAGTTTTAACTGTAAATGCGATGTTGTCATATCTCAGCAACCAGTGCAGATAGAATTTTGAAAAATTGGGATAGTACTAAATTTGAGACGCCAATTTAGTGCAATAAAAATAAATAAGTCAAACATTTAAGATAAGGAAATTCCTACCTGTAGCGTAAAACTGAAAAATCTGGCAACAGTGTTGACACAATTTTTCAATTTCTCATGCCCAAAAATCTCCAAACTCCGAATTTTGTAAGGGCAACTTTAGCGATTTTGATGATATTTGAGGGTTGCCGTACTTTTTACAGAGATATTGCCATATCACAACAACCAGTATAGACAAAATTTTGAAAATTTGGGATATTACTAAATTTGAGACGGTTAATTTAGTGCAATAAAAATAAATAGGGCATTCTATTTAAGAAAAGAAAATGATACCTGTAGCGCAAAACTGGAAAACCTTGCAAGAGTGCCGATACAATTTTTCAATTCCGCATGTCTAGAAACTGCCAAATGCCAAATTTTGTCAGCACAATTTTAGCGGTTTTGAACATATTTAAGGGTTCCGGTTCTTTTTACTAGCTCTGTATATAACTAACCAAATCTTCAGCAAGTTTTTAACCCCATCCCTGTCAGGTGTTATTTTTGATTTATATCACGTAAATATTTTCTTCATACGGTTCACAAAATTAGGGCATCAAAAAATGTATATTTTAACTTAGTGAAATGCTACGATTTAGTAAATGTGTGGGCAGTTAGACAATTGTCATGAAAACACGGACATTCGATATTTTTCTGCCTCTTAACCCTGGCATCCCCGAAATAAAAAAATCATGTTTTTTTATATAGTACATCTTATCAAAGCGTTCATATCATTAGTTGTACCTGCTAACACAAGTAAATCTACAAAATTTATATTCACAGCACAAAACTGGTGCAAGCTCATTCACCTTAATAAAACGCGTGATCGTACCAATCAATGTGTAAAGCATGCGCGTAACGACTGCTTACACATTTTCTGAGACGACTTATTGCTTTCAGTAGGATAATAAATGAGAAGAGCTGTTCTCAAATATGTGATAATTTTGGCCATTTAGTTACCTTCTGCGTTTAGTAATTTAAATTCTTAATATAACCTAACAACTGTAGAAACTGCCGAGAATTGGGACACAGCCGAAAATAGGAGCACTTACTTTTCCTTATATAAACTTACATGCAAACGATAAAACTAGTGCAAGCTCAGCTCACAAATCAACGTGTAACGCCTGCTTACATATTTTCTGAGACAACTTTATTGCTTTCAATAGAACAAGAAATGATGAGAGTTGTTCTCAAATGTATGATAATTTTGACAATGTAGTTCATCTGCATTTAGTCCTTTAAATCCTTAGTATTACCTTAAAACTGTTGAAACTGCCAAGAATTGGGGCACAGCAGAAAATGGGGACGCTTACCTTATCTTGTATTGACTATTTTATATAACCGGTATTTTATCTTACAACTATAATTTATTTCTTCGTCTTTTTCAGGTATTCCTTTCTTTTACGAAACTTCAGTATCAAGTATAATGGGTAAACCAGTGAATTACTGAATAATTTAAGCAGTATTAAGTAGGTTCCACCTACGAGAAGAAATGATGGTGATGAAACACTAATTTATAACTTTAGTTTTGTAAATTGTGAATATAGAATGTAAGTGACATTAAATTGCACATATTTTATCTAAATAGTCATACTTTTATTCCCTATTCCTCCAAACCCATAAATATATAAACAATGGGAGACACAACGTTTAATACATAAATACCCGTTTGTTGTGTATCAATCATTGTCCATGTGTTAGACAAAGACATATGAGAGAGAGAACGTCAAAATTCCGACTTTAAACATCGCTGTGGAAGATTTCCGTCTAGAGAGTTTTTGGAGCCATCGGTGGCTCGGTGTTTGGGGAAGATTTAAATTTTAAATTAAATTCTTCTTCTTCAACTTCAACATGTCTTGTATTAAAATGCTTTATTATGCTTATATTTATTTAATAGTACTACTGATTTTATAATAAAACCATGATAGAGTGAATCTGAATATTTATACGCGAACGCCGCGTTACGAATTGGTTAATTTTAAATTTCTGAAACAACAAAAATAGTCAGTTTCTACCTGAACCACACTTATATTTTTGGCATGATTTAAAATAAATTGATTTTCTACTTCTGTTGTAAAAGGGAAATATTGTAGTCGTGAAAAAATCACCATCCGATATATTTTCACATATATAGTCCTTAGACGCCGAAAATCATGTTTTCTCAATTCCGTCGGTCTGTCTGTCTGTCTGTCTGTTCGCGGCATAACTAAAAAACTACTTAACCGAATGACTTTAGATTTTGGTCAAAAATTAAGGGTCGTTGGAAGATGACATGGTAACATTTTGGTAAAAATCCAATATGGCAAAACAAAATGGCGGCGTACTAAAATATTAAAAAATTTATTACTAAAAATATGATTATCCAATTTGTCTAAAATTTTGCACAAAAATCAAGTATTGGGTAGAAATCAACAAGAAAAATTTTGGTACGAATCCAAGTTGGCGGAACAAAATGGCGGCCAAATAAAATATAACTAATCGTGAAAAAAAGCACTCTAAGATTTTACATATTATAAGGTTTTAGCGTCCCTAGATGCAAAAAATATTTTTATCAATTCCGCCGGTCCGTCTGTCTTTCAGTTCACGACATAGTTTAAAAACTACTCATCAGGGCCACTTCAAATTTTAATCACAAATAAAGGGTCATATGGGGATGACCTGGTAATATTTTCGTAAAATGGAATATGCCGAAACAAGATAGCAGCCTAGATAATCGTTAAAGAGACTATTATTAAAAGAACTTATTATTCAATTTCCTCAAATTTTGCACATAAAACAAGTGTTACGTAGGAATAAACCTCGGAATAAACTTATTGGTATGATTCTAAGATAGCAAAACAAAATGGCGACCTAATAAAATATTTAAAAAATCGGTTTGAAGGAACTATACTCGTTACATTAATTTCAAATTCAACATGACGTAAGAAAATGGCGGTGTCTGTCAATATAAAAAATACTTATTGAATTTTTTTAAATTATTCCCAAAAATCAAGTGTGGCATAGGTAGAAATCGGTAAAATATTGATAGGAATTCAATAGGATGGAACAAAATAGCGCCCAAAATAAATGTTTAAAAAAATAGTATATATGTATTATTAAATGTACTATGTGCTGAACTAAATTAAAAATTAAGCTAAATGATATAATTTCTGATGCTTGCTTAAATATTAATGTTTATATTATTTATCGAAACATTCCGTAGACAGACTCGTCTACATGTTGAGGTATGTAATTATTTTAAATATTTGCTTCAATTAATTTAATATTTTTATTCAGTTTCGAAAAAGCCAAAAAATGTGTTTGTTTGTCGAACTAAATTGGGTCACACTTCACACTTTCTAATAAAAGGAAGGACTACGATAACGAGGGAAGTTCCCCGTAAAGGAAATTTACCGATTATTTTACACTAATTTTTTAAGACCGCCGTTTTATAACGTCATTTTGAATTCGTAGCAGTTAATTTTTTTAACATTTCACTAGGCCGCCATCTTGTTCCGTTATATTGGATTTTTACCAAAATAAAACGAAGTCATCCCCATATGACCCTTAATTTTTGGTCACAATTTGCAGTCAATCGGGTAAGTAGTTCTTAACTACGATGCGAACTGACAGACAGACAAATCGAATTGAGAAAATATATTGTTCAGCAGGGACCCGAAAACCTTAATATAGGTATATGAAACCTGCAATTTTTGTCACATATTTTTGAGTTCGTTCGAGCTAAATTCTGCTAAAACGGTATTTCTGGTAAGCGCTATGCATAATTTACCTTAGAATTATAGAAAAATAAATTTTGCTTTAAAATTAATTGAAATAATATGGTAACTTTATCTTAAAATATCAATAAAAACATATAATTAGTTGCAAATAACAAACAAATAAAGCATGCCATTACCCTAGACTTCGGCAGTTCTTAAAAGTATACTACCAACAACAATTTCTAAAATAGCATAACAAAATCTTATATTTACCTTATTTTAAAAAGCTTAACGTTTGAATTATTCAATAGACTCTGGCAGTAGCTCTTTATCTCGGACTCATATAAATTTCATAACTAATATGTCTGACCCCTTCTCAAGCATGTTTTTGACCCAATCTCTGTCAGATATTATTTATAATCTATACCAAGTAAATCTGTTATTAAAACGATTCACGAAATTAGGGCATTAAAAATTGTATAGATTTTGTCATCGTACTGAAATATACTATTTGCGAAACGAAACCGAAAACGAACCTAGTGAAATGCTGGAATTTAGTAAAAATGTACCATAGAACTGACATTCGGCACGAAAATATAGACATTTGTTATTTTCAACCTCTAACTCTGGCCACCGCGAAATAAAAAAATCATTAAATTTTTTTTATTGTAGCACATTTTATCAAAGAACTTACTAGTTGTATCTACTAACATAGGTATTATAATTGCACAACAAACCACTTGTGAAGAATAATAATTTCTCATCATTTGCATTTCATTTGATTTCATTTCAAAGATGCTAAATGTTACGCTGCTGAAAGGGTGGCGTTCTAACCTTAACCTAACCAACCTGTGAAAGAACAACTCCGGCTTAAAAGTATCTAATTTTCCATAAACTTGACACTGGAGAACCATTTCACAAAGAGTAATATCACCAAAAAAATACAAAACACATTAAATATTCGCAAACATTACAAGTTCCGACTGGAAAAATAAAGTAAAACACCAAAATACTATAAATCACTCTACGAAGTTTTTATGAATTAATATTGGGTATCCTGATATATTCGGCGAACAAACATGCGCGCGACGTTGCCACTGTTGGACTAAAGTTTTACAACACGAGTTGAAAATAAATAAGTAATAATTATTATCATAAACAAAAAAACTTTCAATTTAATTTAATGATAATAATTTGCGTAACAACAAACACAAAATATTTCTGTTTGCGGAAATGCAACTGCAAATGCAAAAGTGTTTCACAGTGATGGCTCCCCAGGGACGGCAGAGTCGGACAAGCCGTACCAGAAAATATACAGGGAAAATTCTCTTTTTAAAAAAGTAGGTAAATATTTTTCAAAAATAATTTTGCAAACATCATAAAAACGCACAAAACCAAAATGTAGTTTATTATTTCCTCGGCACAAAGCAAAATAGATAGGTATCCCTATTATCGTTACTGGACTAAAATACAAATAACGCCATTAACAGTAGTCCATCATCACACATACTAGACTTCAACTAGACTCACTAATTTACGCGGTACGTAGTACGTTCGCATACATCCCCATGCTATAAAGTTCGTCGTAGCTTGTATCACCCAACACCGGCCCGTCTTGATGTGGTCGTATTCCCGGAATTTTTCCCAACTAAATACTACCATTTTTCAGGTATTAATTGTAATTATTATAAAATGAAACTATTTATATTTAGATTAATTTGTTAGTTCTTTACATTACTAATGATGGTCAATTATATTAGTAACTTTCATTCCACGTAACATGTTTAAATGTGACGAAATGTAAAGTGAATATTTTAAAATATCATTTGCAATTTCATTTATCTTTTAAGTCGGCCGGCCGTATCGCGGTTTTTGCTGGACAATATACTTTTTTGGTTGTGTATGTAGCTTTCACTTTGGCATCTATTTGATTTTCCTCTGGAGGCAAGATACATTAAAATATCAAAAAATTAAATTAATTGACTAACATTTTTTTCTTATTTATTAAATGTATACTCTAGCCTAGATCTGCTATATATAGGTTGGTGTCTGTATGGAACGCCGTTTTACTTTTTAGTCTGCTATATGCCCGGTATTAATTTAAATTGAATGGGACTTCATTAGGGCAATTTATTTTATAATATTATAATAAAAATGTAATTTTAACTGAATCCTTGGAACATCTAGAGCTAAAGCCTTCATATAGATTTTTAACAATCAATTAATTTGATTTAGCTATTAAAATGTATGTCAAGATATTTGGATGGATCTTTACAAAATTAATTCAATTTTCATTATATTATTATAATTAAAATGCATTTTTTTTATTATAATATAATTTTATTACTTACAAATTTGTTGATATCAATATTTATCAAATATTTAACGAGTACCTTTGTAGTATTTTGTGGGAAACAATATAGCCGATTATCAATTTTTATGAATGGTATTTTCATTTACAGCAATTTCTATGATTATCTATTTTCATTGAAACCAATTTCCATTGATATCAATTTCGATTGAATACAAGCACCTCGAATGCATTTTTATTATCGGAAGTTTCGCCATCTATAGCCTCCCAAAAGAAATATAATGTGTTTGCGTGAGTGTGTTCGATAACTCAAATTAATTTGCGAATGTGTCGTCATACGAAAGAGAAGTCTTCGCGCTCAAAAAGGTTTGTAAAATTCTGGAGCTTCTCTGGTTTGGTATTCTGTGTTCTGAAGTATGAGCCGACTTCTTTGGTTTGCGTATCGCGCTAACATTCGATTGCATTCTAATAATCTTGCTTGCTGATTTTTTAATATCATTTGTGCAATAAACGACGATGATACGGACCGAATTTAAACTCGTCTTTCTCGCGCAAGTACGTCACATCTATGTACAGCGTTTGGGAGTCAAATAGGCCGTAATGCATTGTCATTTGAAAACGTTTGTAGAATTTACGCTTCAATAAAATGTTTTTAAAATTATTAAACTAATTATTTTGAATCTAAAGATTTTATTTTCAATACAGTTTATTACGTCCTATCTGTGCAGTTGCAGGCAGTAGAAATCGAGATTGAAATTATAATCGATAAACAAAAGTGACAGATATAAGATATTTCAAATTTCCAAAATAATACATTTTCAAAAATGTGGATTGGTGCTTACCGTCAAGCTGTTAAGATAAATTTAAAAAATGGTAATTTAGGATATATTTACTATAATAATAGAACAATATGGTTTTAGCTGCTTGTATAGGGCACTTTTGAAACTGGTTTGTATTTTTCAACTGCAAGTAAAAACTAAAAATGTCAATAGACGGCACTAGTGCAGCAACTCAAGAAACAAATGTTATAAAATATGAATGGAAGTTTCCCCTGCAATTATTTTACTTGCAGCATTCTTAACTTTTATTTTAAATTAATTAATTATTTTAATCAAAATAAATATCACGAATCCTCACGATGAGCACTTTAGATAATCTGATATTTGTAAACCTCAATTTTATTTTCTTGCTGAATGCTGAAGAGACCGGCGTGGGCATACCGTTGTAAGTGTATCGTGGTGTTAATCATAATTTTATAAACAATGAGTATTAAAAGACGACTCGCATGTTGCGTTATAGAGGCTGCTTTTCTAGAAGCAACAAGGCCGAATTAACTACTTACGATGGTTGGGGCTCATCTGGGCGAGGCAAAGTTTTGCGATGACAAAAAACGGTCAATGGGTTTTACGTATTTGGGGGCCCTTCGGCAGCAACTCAAAATTTACATGATGACAAAAAAAAGAAAAGATCCTCAGTTTTGTATTTCGCTCGCTGATGTCTCTCGGGGCCCCCACCACATATTTGAGCCTTAAGAGTTGTGGCCTTTTCAATCATTAAATCCCCGCAAAAACAAGACGCGCAAGCTCTGTGCTGGGGCCACTGCCGACGACGCGACGGCGGGGGCCTGAGTCAGTGGCGGGCCGTTAGTATATGAAGTGGGAGGGCGAAGGCAAAAATAGTATTCGCATGACGTGCGACGTCGATGGTTCGGCAAACTATTTTCAACACTTCGAGATTTTAGGTTTAAATAAATTTGTACAAGCTATATTGTCACAGATTACAAAACAATCTGTGAAGTAACACTTATTTTCTCGGTTAGTGATAGTGTCTGATTCTGATGTTAATGAAAGGTTTATAATTTGAATCGGCCATTGAATTCGGATTTATTTTTTAATTTATATATATATATATATATATATATATATATATATATATATATATATATATATATATGTATACAACCATTATTGTTAAGCCCCGTTTATACAATGATATAACAATTTCAATCAAACAACACAACCTTTATTTTATTGGTAGGTGTAAAATAAAGCAATGAATGTTCTTCCAGCAAAAGCTGAATCTGATTTTTTATCCAGAAAGCTATTTTTATGTTTTGAAATCTGAAATGCGTGTTTAAACGTTCTATCTGTAGCACCTCCACTTTGAGTTTTTATCTATTTTGTTTTATGATATATCTTACTGTAACAGTGTTGCCGTATCTTCTTTTAGTTCCGAATTTCTACTATTAACTTTTGTTTTTTAAATGGGACGCCCTATATTTGTTTGTTATTTTGATTTGCTATGATATTGTAACTTCAACCATGACGTGTCAAACCAGAACCTTCGTATATCAGGGTGACTAGAAATTGCTTAGGCTTAAATGCATATTATGCCTTTATTTGCCGATTTTTTAAAATACTGCATATTGTTGTGGGGGGTATCATTATATATTACTCGCAAAGGCTAACCCGAAGAGCGACATTAAAAAAAAGATTTTTTAGAAAAAATCGTTTAATATTTAAATGGGCGTAAAAGATGTTTAGTGAATAGACAGATAATTTTATCTTTCTCAGGGTTCTTGGAGGTAAGTTAATAGATTGAGAAATAAAAATTAGTTAAAAAATAGCATTCAATGTGAGAATTACATATGGTTGTACTTGCAATATCTCAACCATTGAGGTAGTATATTGGAATGGTCCCAACGAATGAAAACACGCAAACATATACAGGGTGTTACAAATTTGATACAATGGCAGTTAAAATAGAGCAAAGTTGCGCAATTTAACATCGAATAATAAGTAGTTGACAAAGTTAGACAATTATGACTCCCTCCTGGGATATAGGTACGTAAAATACCGAAAAATCAGCTATACATATTTTATTTTTTTCAGGCTGCATTTGAAGAGATATCACAAAATAAATTTTATATCTTTATAGCTACTTTCCATTATCAACAAGATGGTGCACATAGATTTGAAATCCGACGATTCTTTTTCGCGGTCAGATTAACTAATTTTTTTTTTAGATAGACCTGCGTTTTTTAAAAGCCCTTGATTTCATAATACGTGCGTGAGTACCAGAATGTAAAAACTAAAAATAGAAAAAAAAATCAGCTTTGTAGGTTAAACTTGTGTAACCTACAAAGCTGTGTGTAAAGAGACCTTGTGAACAAAATTACCAAGATAATAGGGCATGAATGCAATATTTTTGTTTTGGGGTATTCTTCAATATAACATGTTCTGCATTCCAACATACGACAGTTTCGGTTTAAGTACGTGCAGGAGACAAATGCACTCTGCACCCTCTTTCCCCCCGAGCTAATAACCCAAGCAAAAATTACATTATATAAAGCATTTCGGGACTTTTACCTCACAAACATTGAGAACTTTGTTTTTTTTTAGTCTTCATGCTTATGTTGTTCCAACAAGAACCTAGAACTTTTTTTTAGTTATCAAATGTTTGCCTCCCCCTCTAAGACGGCATTCTAAATACACCACTGATGTGTTCATTTTTGTAAATCCGTATCTTGATCGACACGCAGCTTTGAAAGTGAAGTGCACATACCTATAAATTATAATAATTACTCACATATTAAACAAGGGAGACAAACATGAAGATAGTGTCCTAATTATCAAATAAATATTGTAAATAAAGATATAGTGATATACCTATACAACCTTACTACAGTTTGCTTTAAATAGGGTGACCACATATACTCTTTTTAAGAGGAATGTTCTCTTTCTCGGGTCCATGTACTCTGGTACTCTTACTATTTCCATAAATACGACAAATATCCTCTATTATGAGAAATCTGGGACAAATGATCTCTATTTTGCGAAATCTGGTGCCATTTTCTAATTATTTTTGTTATTTTTAGTCCATATTATTATGTGTATTATAATTATTATTGAAAGTCATTGAATTCTGCGAAAGTGATAAGACTTTACTTAATTATTATACGCTGGTACCTATTTTTACATTTCGTCGAAATATACTCTTTTCATTTTAAAAAAATCTGGACAGCCTACTTTAAATCACGTATAAGAAGCCAAAAAAAACTGTGGTAGAGCATGTCGCCGGCACACAGCTTCCAGGAGAAATTGCAATTTGCCATTACAAATTACATTGTGTGGTAATCTGTGAATTATAGCTGGGAAATTCAAAACCTTGTTTTCTTTATTCTGGTATAAATATATAGAATAGCTTGTTTTGGAATAGGATGTCCCAAGCTAGATACGTTCGTTTTAACTTTTTTTCATTATGATCTGTGATTTTGTACGTGGTCACATTTTAAATATAGGGTGTATATCGTATTCCGCAATGATTTAATAACTAAGTGTTCCCAATCGAACAATAATTAAACACGTTTTTCATTATTCGCATCCGACTCGTCATAACGTCATGCACAACACAGTCTTAATTTTAGATGCACTTTTAAATCTTCGAACGCATGCCTAGCCAGAAACTTGGTATTTAAAAAATTACAGATTTCTGCTCTTGTTGTTCTTAGTTTGCACTAGATCGCTCCACGTCCGATAATTAAAACTGAAACAAGGTGGCTGCATTCAATGAAAATTGATATTCAGAAGAATCGACATTAATAAAAATTCGAAATCAAAACAATGCATATTAAATAAAACCAGTTACCTTATACTCGCTAATCATTTAAATTCCACAACTCTTATACAATTAAATCTCGTATTAACTTTTATTTATTTATTCAAATGTATATTCAAGTATTTTAATTTCAATGGTAAAGGGCCCGTGTTATATCCGTTTGATGTAGTATAACTTACATATAAACGAAAATCAAAATCAAAATAATGAGCATTATTCTATTTACATTTTTAGTGTGTTAATGGAATTGACATTAAAAAGAAATGATATCGTAAGAGATGCTTTAATTTTTTTTGATATGCGATAAAAATAAATTAATTTTTTTTATTACATGAGTTCTTAAATCAGATTTGCCTTCATACGGTTGAAATAAATTAATCTCCACAAAGTCGTTATTGCATTCTAATGTTTTCGGTATTAATATTAATTTAATGCGATCCCGTTTGAAGCGATTACATTTTAATAAGAGTCAATTTATTAAATATTTAAACTGATTTTTGTATATAGCATTTATTTCATACCAATTTTTATTAACATCGATTTGTTGAAATGCAATAACTAAGGAAAGACGCATGTATATAGAAATTTTAAGTAGGCTGTATACGTGTTAAAAAAGGATAAACAACCACTTTTTTGTGGTATCAATTGAAATGGTCTGCAAAGGAATTGCTTATCATAAAAATGTCATTCGGTAAAATCGGTATCCACAAAAATTCGATATCGGAAGAATTAAAAAGAATAAAAATTGTATGCAGGCAGCATCATTTATATGTTTTGCAATTAAATTTGGTATCAAAGACGCGTATGACTAAAAAGTAAAACGGCGTTCCATAGTCTGCCTAATTATCATTGAAGAAGTAAACGGAAAATAATAAGACTAGTATTTGACCATATTTGGACGCGGCACCAATTAACACAGCATTGGCCTCAAGGGCGATTTTAGAAAACCTTTCTGGGGGAGGGGGTAAATCTAAAAAAAAGTTTGTTAATATATTTTATTGTAAATGGTATGAGAACAAAATATATACCCATTTTTTTATCATACTTGTTGTGACATAAGTAAAAAAAAAAACAGCCTCTAATAAATAGTTATAGAATAACGCCCAATTTTTTTCCTGCAGCAAATATATTAATTACATTGTTTATATTTACATCAATACTCTATCTATGGATATGCAAGAGACCCAATCCATCAAGTCGCTCTTGTGTTATAGTGTTTCCTAGCCAAGTTTTTAGTCGTAATTTTCACGTAAAAATATGTAAATTACACATGATGTTTGACCGGTCTGGGGGGGGGGGTTATTACCTCATTATCCCCTCACCGTAAAACCGCCCTTGAATGGCCTCGAGCCTCGGCCGACCCTAAATTTTAGAGTACCAGCCGTCACTGGTGTTTCATTAGTAAAGACTTAATAATAAAGAAATATGAAAACATTCTTTAGATGAATCTATATTGCTGACAACATTGTTTCACAGAAAATCATATTGGATTATGAAGCTAAATAGATTAGGAACATACGTAGAGTAGCAAATGTGATATGTGATTCTTATAAAATATAAATAGATATATCTCTTCTTGGTTATATATCTATGTCCAAGCCATATATCAAACCTTTATTTGAGTAGACCAATTATTTTAATATTTTTAAATTAGTATAGTACAAGTCAAATGAAAACGGCTATACTATAATGAGACAAAAAAGAAATGGTAAGGTAATTAAGGCAGTATATAGGTAGAAAATTTTTTAAATAATTCAGGGTAACAGATTGATGTGACTGATGTTTTATTTCAAATGAATAATGTACGTTATAAGGATCAATAAGTATCAAAACTTTAATTCAATATTCCCGAAATCAGAATTTTCTTAAAAAATTAAGACAAACTTACTAAAAGCAGAGCTGAGTACAAGTGCTGTTAAAAGTAATGATTAAATAACACATTACTCTTCCAAAAAATGTAATTTAATTGTATATTACATATTTTTTTGTAGCTTTACTATTTAATTTCATACCCTAAAATATTATTTTTTACTTTATAGTTTAATAGCTTGTAAATGAATTTTTACAATTTTTTATGAAATTTACTAAATCAGTTTTAGTGTACAGTAGCTGAGAAAATTAGGAAGAACTTAAGAATAATTGACCCTCTTTCTTTCTGTACGCAACTCTCTCTACTTGCTCAAACCGATCTTAATGAGATAAAAAATGCTTTTCAACCAATAAGAAGAAGGCCTCTGTGGCCTAAATGAGAAATCCCTCAGAGTTCTCGAACAACTCATTTGTTAAGAAGAGTTGAAACGTTGATTAAGGAGAGAATGAACTCTTTTTTTGGGGCGACATAATGCTTTAAGTCGGAAATATATTGGATTTTGGGAATTGAAGGGCACTAATGATGCAGTGTTTACTTTTCTGAAGAAATTATATACATACCTGCATATAGACCACGTGGTTGCAGCAGTGTACTGTGATTTCTCCAATGCATTTAATTGCGTGAATCACAGAATACTGCTGAAAAAACTCTCCTATTACTGATTTAGAGAGAGTACGCCCAAATGGTTTGTGTCTTTTCAGACAAGAAGGCAAATTGTAAGGATTTCTTTTATATTAACCAAAAACGCAGTCCGGTATTTAAAACACGATCACACATAAAATTACAGATTTTGAGAGAAAAAAACTAAAATAAAAGACGCCTGCCAGGGATGGAACCCGAGATATTGGCAATGCAAATTTAACGCCATAGTCATTGGTTGCAATTTAAGAACTGGAGAGAAAAAAACTAAAATCTAGTCATTGATTTAACGCCATAGTCATTGGTTGCACACGGTGGCCTCTCCACCCGGAAGGCTATAGCCGGCACGTACTTGATATGCCTGGTGGGAGTGCCTTTGGTCGTTGGGATAATAAAATAACGACTCTGTTCGTAGACTTGGGTTGCGAACAGTGCCCTCAACACATACACTACAAAAATGCAACATATTGTATATTTCATAACATAGATATGTATTTATTGACCATCGCCAATAAAGTACGGCACAAAAAAAGTCGCCATGAATTGGTAACAATGCAAATATTGTATATTTCATAACATAGATATGTATTATTATAATAAAGTTGCGAAAAAAAGTTGAATTTGTTTTTGCCCGCCCCCTGAATAAAATCCTGCGGTCTCTTAATGCCCACAGCGGATGATAAATTAACTTCCTATTCCGATATATTAGAAAAGTAGCGTCTAAATCTAACATAGAGACCATTTAGGCCACAGTTTTGTCTGTACATATGGCCTTATTCAAGACGAAGAATATAGGCCAGTTGAAAGAAGAAACTATGATTATTGTCGATGTATTTATAGTGTATCTAAAGTCAATTGAGACAGGGAAAAATTTGGGTTACGCTCAATTTACTACACCACTTATACCAAATAAATTTATTTTTATTCAGTTGGCAGGTCCCCGTACAAACAGCGGACCTTCGCGACACAGTCAAAGTGGACTCATTATAAAATTTGTGGGCGGAGTATTAGAGTTGAGCACTTTGATTGGTTATATCCGTAATTTAATTGGTTAGATTTTTGTAGACGTTGATTTAACAAAAACAAACTTGTTCAGAGATCTCGCGTCAGTGTCAATGCCGTAGAATAAAAGTTTCTTTTTATTTTATTCAATGTTTTTACTTACCTTGTGAAAGGAAAGTATTGTAATCGTAAAAAAATTACCCTTCGAGATTTTTTCTGATCTTTACGTTTCAGGGTCCCTACATAAACATTTTACTCAATTGCCTCAGTCTGCCTGTCGAACTCTCTGTCCGCGGTATAGCTAAAAAACTACTTAACCGATTGACTTCAAATGATAGTTAAAAATTAAGAATTAGAACGGGATGACTTGGTAACATATTGGTAAAAATCGAATATGGCAAAACAAAATGGCGGCGTAGTGAAATGTTAAAAAAAATTATTACTAAAAAACTACTTACCCCATTTGCCTAAAATTTTGCACAAAAACCAAGTATTATATAGAAAACAACTGATAAAATTTTGGTATGAATCCTAGATGGTGGAACAAAATGGCGGCTTAATAAAATATTTAAAAATTCAGCATGAAAAAATACTTAATTTCATTTTTAAATTGTGTACCATAACTAATTGTGGTATAGAGAAGAACTACTAAAATTGTGGTACTAATTCAAAATGGCGGAACAAAATGGTAGCCAAACAAAACATTTGTAATCGCGAAAAAAATCAATTTCTCAGGTTTTAGATATTTTCAGGTTTTAGCGCCTTTAGATGCCCAAAAATATGTTTTATCAATTCCGTCAGTCCATCTGTCGGTTCGCCTGTCTGACCGACAGTTTGCGATATTGCTTAGAAAGTACTTATCAGATTGACTTGAGATTTTCGTCAAAAACTAAGGCCATATGGGGATGACCTGGTAATATTTTGGTAAAAATCCAATATGTCAAAACAAAATGGCGGCCTGGTGAATTATTACTAAAAAACCACTTATCCAGCTTTTCTCAATTTTTGTACGAAAATCAAGTAGTATTATATAGAAATCAACTGGTAAAGTTTTGGTACGAATCCAAGATGACGGAACGAATTGGCGGGTTAATAAAATATTTAAAAATTCAGCCTGAAAAACAACTTAACGGACTGATTTCAAATTGTTGCCATAACTAATTGTGTATAAAGATGAACTAATGACAGCGGAACAAAAATCCAAACAAAATATTTGTAATAGTGAAAAAACCTATCTCTCAGGTTTTACATATTTTTAGGTTTTAGCGCTCCTAGATGTCGTTTTAAAAGCTGTATGTCAGTTCACGGCAAGCTTACTTATCAGATCAAATTCAAATTTTAGTCAAAAATTAAGAGTCATATGGGGATGATCTGGTAATATTTTAGTAAATATCCAATACGGCAAAACAATATGGCGTCCTAATAAAATTTTTAAAAAATTATTAAAAAACCAGGGATCCAACTTATCTCAAATTTTATACAAACACCAAGTATTATGTAGAAATCAACCGGTAAATTTCTAGTACGAATAAAAGATGGCGGAACAAAATAACGGCTTAATAAAATATTTAAAAATCCACCCTGAAAAAACTACCTAATAGACTGATTTCAAATTGTGTGCTACTAAAACTGTGGTTCTAATTCAAGATGGCGGAACAAATTAGCGGCCAAATAAAATATTTGTAACCGTGCAAAAATCAGTCTCTCAGGTTTTACATATTTTAAGGTTTTAGCTTCCCTAGATGCCAAAAAGTATGTTTTATCAATTTTGTTGATCCGTCTGTCTGTCTGTCAATTCGCGGAATAGCTTAAAAACTAGTCATCAGAGTGATTTCAAATTTGAAATATGCAATATGCATATGAATCCTCTCTGAACGATTCAATTGTTTACGAAGTATTTGACTAGCCACTATTTACCTCAACCCCTCAAAATCAAATAAGTTTTAAATTTTAAATATATACCCGATACCCTCCAAAATGACATATTACCTGCTCGATCTTGAACGAAACCTTCAATTTTTATCCCCTTCCTTTTCCCCTCTGCAAAGTAAATATATTACGTAGGTTACCATTGGAATAATCTCTATACCCATAAACCCATAAAAATACGTTTTATGCGATTTATTTACGGAAAATACATTTTTTTCCATTTAGCCTAGCTATTTCGCCCCCATCCCCTGACTATATCAAATAAAAAAACTAATTGAAAAAAAAATGTTAAATGCGAATAAATAATAAAAAGAAAGTACTAATAATTAATCTGTTTTACAAAAATAAGTTCAAATTTCAATCACGCCGCTCATGTTTCACAATGAAATCGCCGACTGTTGACGGATATTTAGTTTTTAGGTTGTCTCAATTGACTTTAGATACACTATATCTATACATTTAGAGCAGCAATAAATATGTCCAAATTTTCCCTCCTTTGTGATCCTTCTACACATTGAAAAAAACCTACCCACAAACCGTCTCGTTATTCTTTATTTTCTAGCTGTATAAATATTTATATTACAAACGTACGTACATCTTCATTTATTTTGGTATATATAGATTTGATTGTTATTTACTAAATATATACAGTAAATACACATAAATGATCTGTCATAAAAATAAATGAGATGCCATCAAAATGTTTGCTTTTATGTTCTTTTAGATAAGTATATTTCATTACCGTCATCGCAACTGACTGAAAACGGTTAATAATATGATACTAAGTTGGAAATATCCTTTTATTAAAGTTCCTAAAGTTTCTGATTGCCCAGTATGCACCTTTAAAGTTATTATTGGCTTTACATTATTGTTTGGCTCAGAATGTCCTCACAGGGAAAAAGGTGTTTTGAAACCAAGAATATATACTTCGAAATGGAGAATATGGGTATATTTTGCTTTAAGTAGTCCAGTATTCGTTGTAAGGTTAGTTATCTGAAAATGTTGAAAATTTATGAACCACAATGTGGAAAAACCGCTCGGAGCTTTTTTCATATCCGTAGCTTTAACCCTTAGCTGAGGGCAGAACAACCTCCGAAATTTGAATAAGGGAGAGGGATCCTGCCATACCTCTTTTCAAAGATCTTATCGAGTTCTTTATGATCCTATAACTGCGCCTTATTATTTTCGACCACAACGAATTGACAGCTTGTGAAAATTTGTTAGATGTTTGAAGGTTTGGATATAAATTAGACCTAAATCGAAGAACTCTCAGACCCGTCGATTTCTGATTCGAGAGCGAAGAACCTATCTGCTTTTTTCATCCCCGTAACTTCAACCCCCTAAGGGAGGGAAGCAAAAAGTTTGTAGACGCATCAAGTATTCGATTTGCCTCAGTTCATAGTTTGAATTTTTAAAAATGTTACAATCGTGTCAAATTGACTGTTAATTTGTAGTAGAATTAAAATGGCGTATTCCGTCGAGAAAAGGGTGGCTTTATTTAACGAACGCCATCCGGAAAAAACTGGACTCGCTGTTTACGTTTTACAGGTTGCCAAATATGGCGTTATTGGTTGAGTCGGAAATAAAAACAGAGTGCATGACGAAGCGAGGGAAGTGGCTGTTTTAGGTCAAGTAGCAATGGATCCGACCCAACAATCAGAAGAATCCTTAAACAACATAACCTCCATACTTTCAAGATACAGTTGGTCAGGAATCATCTACGGTTTACTTGATTGGCAGGAGTATCTGAATTCAATCTTACTATTTTTATAATGCATTATGGATATCTTGAAAAATAATTGTTTAAATTTAGATTTGGAAAAAAAGTCCTGTGACATTGAATGGCAAAATATTCAATGTCACAGGCATCGATTTTTTCAAATCCAAATACCTCGAAAACGGTCGCTTCTAGCGACTTCTAATAAAATGACCTTTTTAACGTAGAGGTGATTGCGACATTAATTTTTTTACAAAAATGTAATACAAGGTCATACAAAAAAGTTATGAGTCTTTGAAAGTGAGAAAAGATATGTAGTTGGCGCCTTCTTTAACTAAGAGCTAAATTAAGAACAAATTAAAATTTATAATATCAAAAAACCCTAAAGTACCAATTTTCATCCAGAAATCTGAATTATTTAGGAAATTATACAGAAAAAAACAAAAGTAAAACTAAAACTTTGACTCCCTGTATCTTGAAAACAAAGGATTTTAGACCACACCTTTATATTAACTTTTTACCTTAAAAATACTTGAGGAATCACTCTATGAAATATCGGATACTTATTCAGAAACACCCTGTATAATGTTGAAATTGTCTATGCTGCAAAAATGTCTTCTTAATTTTTTACTTTTACATACTTTTACCAGTTTTATGTGGCGGGGTGAAAAAAACACGTAATTTGTAGGCAAAAAGCAGAATTTATAAATTTCAGTTTTGCTCATAACTTAAAAAATCAAAATCATATTAAGATTACAAGAAAATTCTGAAACCTATATTAGGGAAAACTTAATTAAGTAAGGTGTAGGGAGTATGCCCACCTTAAGAACAAGCCATTATAAAAAAATAAAAAATAATGTTGTCTTTTTCAGCTTTACCACAAATTATTGGCTTATATTTGCTCTTCAGTTCTATAATAAACCATCTTCAAAATAGTTGTTTGTTTATGGTTTATTGCTATTTTTAAAAAAAAAATTAACTGGGCATATTGACATCCTATGTTGGCAATATGCCCATGGATGTGTGTTAATATGCTAGGTATATTAATCATAAAAATGACAAATATTATATTACAATTTTTGTTTTATTAAATTTAACTAAATTCATTCCTAAATTTAAACAGAAAAATCTTGATAACAATTTTAATCGCTTAAGTAATATGAATTGCAAACTAAGTATAATAAGATAGCGAAAACACATTTTTTTTAACCATTATGTAACGAGTAAGACTAAATAACTAAATAACTAATTCTAGGTAAAATATATACGAGTGGTCTGGACAAATAAAAATTGTTTTATCTTGTTTGGTAAGTCCAACACATTCCTTGTGAAACACAACAGACTGAACATAATCTCACATCATTTACCGCATCTTCTCTACAGCTTACAATACCAAGAATCTTTTGTTTTTGTTGGGTTAACTTTCATATTCTTTATTGCCATTTTTTTGACAACAGGAACGTTGATTTCTTTTTCCTCAAAAACAGCTTTCTTGACAACCAAAGCGTTGCTGTTTATAGCTTTTCTTCTTTTGGCTTTCCCCACATTTTCTTTGTACAGCGTATCTAACATTTCAGTGAAGCTTACCGATACTTCTTCATCTACACCTTTTTTGGAATTCTCCTGTTTATTTAGTTCGTTCCCTGTATTATATTTTTTTTTAATATCAGATTTTACCGTTTTAAGTCTTCTTTTCTGCTCTTTTTTCTTCTTCTAACGAAAATGTCTCTGATACATTCTCGCTATACAAGGACATAGAAGAGTGACTGGTCGATGACCAGGTATCCTTACGATGGCGTTTTCGCCAAAATTTTAAAGATTTCTTAACATCCGTAATTTTAGGTGAGGATTTACCACGGTCTTCAGAGTTTATACCTGAACATCCAGGCACTGGAGTAAGTTCTCTTCGTGTCTTTTCCAAATTTATGTTCTCTTCTGACTTGGGGAGTTCTTTTTCAGTTAAGACGCTGGGGGCAAACGCTACCTCTGGAATAGCTTCCGGGTTGAACGGGTATATGCCTGTAGCTGAAAAGTCAGAAGTTATGTTTTGTGGTGTAACTGCCTTATCCCAAACAGTGGAAAATATTTCACCAAATCTTTGTTTGGTGATACGACGATCTTTATAACGAATCCAATATAGCAGAACTTGCTCATATCAGTGGTACTCAAAAGATTTGAATATGGCTTTGTCCTTGGGTTGGAGTTCGTGTGTGGTGTTACTCGGAAGGCAGAATAATGTAATTTCATGAGCTTCGGCAGTATCTACAATAGATGTGTCCAAATGGCATGATGCACCATCAAATATTAGAAGACATGGAAGTTTGTATTTGGCTAGGTGATTTATCCAGGTATTGAGTATAGAAATAGTCATGCTTGCCTTCGCAGTCATTAGAGCTAAAGTGCCTGGTAGCAAATTGTCACACCATTCAGCCTTCAGCCTTTTACCTTTAAAGAGAATAGCAGGGGGATTCGTCCTCCGCTTGCGTTACCATAAGAAACAACAGTCACGTTTTCGGCGTGCTCTGGCGCCACTAAGTGTACCCTCTTTGCTCCTTTTTTTGCTCATACTGATTGCTGGTGGTGTAATGAAAGTCGACAGCCCTTTTTGTCGACATTATAGATTCTTTCTGGCTTATCCTTAAGATCTAGGTCTAGCAAAACGGTCTTAAGTTTTTCGAAATAATCTGCAACAATATGTTTATTAAGCTTCTGGGCTCCTGCCGGATTCATATTTTGAGCCCGCCTTGCAGAAATTTCGAGATGCCTGGCTAAAAAACCTTTTAGCCAATAGCATCCAGCTAACGTCTTTCTTGCGAAAAAAATGAGCTAGATTGTTTTTTTCGCAATAATTGTAAACGCACCTACTTAGAATTTTTTTTGTCATGGGATAGGCCACTTCAGCCAGTCTTATAATTGTTTCTGCTAACTCTTTCTCTTCCTCCTCTCGTAAAGTCGTTTTCCTATCTAGACGATCTTTCGTATTTTTATTTTTTTCAATGTAGCGCCTGAGGGCCCTTCTAGAAATTCCAAATTGTTTGGATGCTGGATTTTTTGACTGTCCATTATTAATTGTAGTTAACGCAAATTGAAGATTTTCTTGCATCCATTGTGCCCGTATGCCTTTTGATTTATAGGGTGACATCTGAAACAATATTTGAGGTTTCAAAACTTCACTGAAATATAATTGCAGTTAATATACCCCATGTGCATATTATATCCATTTAAACCTGGGCATACTAATTGCATGGTATGTGATAAAGATTATAGCAAAAAATTCCCACAATACTAAATTATTTCATTACTAAAAATACATCAAAACGGTCATCACTAAACAAGGTTTCGAATAATGTATAAACAAAATAATAAGAACTTGATTTTAGTACGATATCACACGTTAAAAACGTACCGTTTTTATAATTCTCTCGGCCCGTACGTGTAACATGCACGGATTCTTAAGCCTAACTGAGAATAGATTTGTACAGATTGGTTATAAGTGACCAAAAGAAACGCCGCATGCCTTCTATTGATAAAACTTTACGAATTTTTAAACGAATTTAAAAAAATAGCACAGCCTGGGCATATTATCAACAGGGGCGTATTCCTTACACCTACCTTATTTACTCGATAATCTTGAGTGGGTACATTGCCGTTATTTATCAATGTCCAATGAAGAGCAGTGTGACAAACGTGACATTTTAATTTTTTGCAAAAATATCAAGGATTGATATGCTCTTAAAAAAACAGCCACCTACAATATGAAGTACCATTTTGTTATATAAATGCAACTGTTTTATAAGAATGTGTAGACAAATAAAAACATTTCCAAATATTAAACGTTAGTGGCTGTTACTTGATGGAATTCCACTACAAAAAGTGAAATAGTAATATATTAATTAGAAAATTCCGTATAATTATTGGTATTAACAGTTATCCAGTACAAAAGCTGATTTTTCTTATTTAAGCGCCATAAACTCTCGTAACAATATTTGGAATTTCAGAAAATGTTGAGTAAAGGAGAATTATTAAGTCCTATTTGGTCGATAAGTAATAAATTTGTATATTTAAGGCGGTTTATTTTTAAACTTTCCAATACATTTAATTTAGGCCCTACTTTCTCTACATGAAGGATCTTAAAATCAGCGTTAAAAAGATCATCCTCCATATGACTTGTTAATGTTGTTTATCGTAAATAAAACTGCGTTTGTGTTCGTTTATTCGATTTCTAAAAGTTCTACCCGTCTGTCCAATGTATGGTTTTGGACATGAATCACGTGTTAACTGATAGACCCCTGACTTTTCATTTCTATTACTTTTGGGTTTTGTGTTTTTTAGAAATATTCGTAGGGAATTATTAGGTTTGAAAGCGATTTTTACATTATTCCTGTTAAGACAACTTTTCATTTTTAAAGAGGGCTTTCCGCAGTATGTTTTTAATTTAAAACATTCATTATCATCTCTGCGATTAATAGTTTTGTGCCTTAACTTGTTATTTTTTATTTGTTCTACTATTAACTGGGTAATTATTATTAAATATTTAAATTGCCATTATTAAAACTTTCTTCTGATAATTCTCTCTTGGGTAATAATGTGTGCTAATTTATGTTAATGTGAGGACTAAGCTAAATTATGTTCTATGAATGTATGGCAGTATCAGTATGTGATGATTTATGGTAAATTTGAAATGAATATTTATGCAATTCTCTCTTGATTGTGAAGTTAATAGAGCCGTTATCTTCATCTCTAAGTAAAGTGAATTGAATATCTGTGATGACGTGAATCTGAAAATCTCTGCGAGTATGGGGCTTAATGGACTTCCCATAATCAGATCTTCTTTACCATAGTAAAAATTATTGAAAAAAAAATATTTTTGGTTGGGACATGTTTTGGGAAGCTCTAGAATGTCTTGCATAATGATGTAATTAAGCTGGTTTTTTAATAATATAACAATTTAAATAAGGGCAGTAGGCTAGACAGACTCTGTTAATACCAAATATAGAATTATTTTTAAAATTTATACGTAGTCTACACCAAACGAAGCTACAGTGTTAGCGAAACGCGTCGTGTCAAAATTCAATATATAGAGTTTTCTAATTAATATATTAGTATTTGACTTCTTGAAACATTTCTAATTTAATTTTGAAGAGAATTGCAAAAACTAGAATTTAGGATCATTGACTTTAAAAAAAAAATCCATGGCTTATATTTAGGGTACTTTTTAGAATGTGCTTAGGATATCAACCTAAAGCTATTCATAAAAATCCAGATTGACCAGAATTTTTTCTGTCAAAATCAAATTTATTGTGCTCTATTTTTGTTTATTGTTATTCCCCATATCTATTACAGCTTCCAAGAACTGCATTAGTTTAAAATCGTTTTCGTAAAATTGCATGGCTTTTATTTACTTATACAAGGTGTAGCAGAAAACCCTCCCACATTTTAAATGTTAATAACAAAATTTAATTTTTATGTAAAAGAACATAGAATGCAGTTCGCTTTTACTATGTTTTGGTAAAAAGTAAAACCGACTTAAAAAATTTACTAAAAAATGAAAAATGAAGTATAATGCCTTACTGTCTTTATTACTTTCGTGGCGACTTCACGGAGTAAAATTTTCTAGACTAAATAAAATATTATTTTCACTTTTTAATGCATCTTTTTGAACTCTGCTTTATTTTTATACATTTTTTTATTTCATCTTTTTTAGTACTATTTATACGAGTTTTGTTGTAAAAGTCAGATTTAACAAATAACCACATATAATATGTATGTGATTTCCTGATAAAATGGCGAACGGTAGTTTTGCTTTTTCCCAATTTTCTTGCTGTGGGACCTCCCCGGCAATATCCTGACTATTCCCTGAAAATTTAATCAAAATTGTTTAAGCCAGTAATCGATGAACATACATAAAAAATACATCGGTCGAATTAATAAACTTCTCTTTATTTGAAGTTGGTTAAAAATGATTCCGGTAGTATTATTAGATTTTTTCGGTGTACCGGGTGTACAACCAAGAAGGGAGGCCGGTCGTATCTCAGCAATCACGTCTTACGGTTTCGGGAAAAAAAATTATACAGTAAATCGGCCAGGAGAAATCGCTGGAAATTATTTTTAACCTCGAAAAATCGCCGCTAGGAGGCGCCACAAGAACTTTAAATCGTAGATGTCGACTTTTTGCTAAATTTGTATGGTTATGTGGTGTCGAAATTTTAAGCAAAGTATTCTTCAAAAAGTTACGCAATTTTTTGCTTTTTATAATTTGTTTCTATTTTCAATAATAAAGTGGTGGGGGAAGGTCAAACATTTTTTTGTTTCAAATTTGATATCTCTGTTTTGAATTAATCAATTTTATTGAACTTGGTCTTAAAAAAAGGGTTTGTTCGCTCGATTTGCGGTGCTGTTAACGGTTACCAAATTTATTCTGCTACTGGTCGCTAGATGGCGTTTTTCTGGAATTTCCCAAATAATACGTATTTTCTCAAAAAAATTAAATAGTATGATATGACGTTTTTGTCACATTTTATTTTGTGGTTATGAAGAGTATGAGATAGTGAAATAAAAAAACCAGATCCATATTTAATTAAAGAAAGTTGATGATGGTCGCTCAAATCCGAAAAGTCCGATTAAAAGACTAACTACACCGAATTGTAGAGGAGAAGAAGTTCCAATGGTAAAGCAAAAGTTATTTTTATCTGTCATTTCAATTTAACCTAAAATTTGTGAAATTTTGAGAAAAAAACGCTGCAAATTGAATCGCTACTTCCACGTCATCTTTACGAGATATAACACAATAACTGTAGATATACCCGAAAACCAAATCGACATATTCGATTTTTTACGAAATTTTGGATTTTCGTCCCTTCTATTTAACCTTACTATTTATTTTTGTTGTTTTGGTCAAATAAACTGAAAAAATGAGATCCCCGAAAACTTATAAATCGACATGTTACCCGATTTTTTTCAAATTAAGAAAGTTGATGATAGTCGCTGGATTAAAAAAATAACTTCACCAACTGTTAGAGGAGGAAAAGTGCGCAATGGTGAAGTGAGAACTATTTTTATCCATCGTTTAAATTTTAATAGAAATTTTAGAAAAAATATATTGAAATGAAATGATATTATATTTATTGTAAGCCAGATCATTAAAAACTAAACAGTAAAAGAATTAGCAGGAAATAGGACACCAAAGAAAGAGTTTATGCTTTATTCTTTGCTGTGCTATTTCCTGCTACTCCATTTATTACTGTGTAAAAAAGCAGGGATTATCTAAAAAAATGTTATAAATAACAAAGAAATTGTTTATTAATTAAATATTGGTGTCGAGTGAATTGTTGGAAATGTCTACTGTCATGCTCGATACATAGACGGAGTCTTTCTACTGTAAAATTTACTGCAGCTTCTATTTCTGCAGCTGGTAACACCTGGATTGCGTTTCTAATTCGGTTGATGAAGTCCTCCCTTGTTGTTGGTCTATTTTGGTCCACCAAATTCTTAAGGCGACCCCACAAGTAAAAGTCTAGACACGTCAAATCGGGGGAACGAAGGAGTCAGGGAAATATACTGCCCCTACCTATCCAGCTTCCGGAAAAACGCCCATCTGAACCGTCTGACATTGTTTGAGTAGTGAGCTGGGCAGCCTGTTAGAAGAATAAGGTGTCTAAGTCGATGCCCTCAAGCAAAACTGCCAGCTGATTTTCGAGAAAATCTAAATAAGTCCGTCCATTTAGTGAATTATCGAAAATTACTGGGCCGATAATTCGGTTGTTTATTATGCCGCACCAAACGTTGACGCACCAACGACCTTGACTCTGGACTTCTCGCATCCAGAGAGGATTGTGGTCCGACCAATAATGCAGGTTATGCAAGTTCACTTTCCCATCGGAGCGGAAAGTAGTTATATAATAAGTAATATGTGGATGTATGGATTTTCGGGTATACAGATGTAGAAGTAGCGATTTAATTTGCATCATTTTTTTCTCAATTTTTTTAAAATTTTAGGTTAAGTTAAAACGATAAATGAAAATAACTTTCACTTTAGCATTGGCACTTTTTCTTCTCTACAATTCGGTGTAGTTAGTTTTTTAATCCGACTTTCGGATTCGAGCGACCATCATCAATTTTCTTAGTTTAAATACGGACCTGGTTTTGTTATTTGACTATCTGATACCCTTCATAACCAAAAAATAAAATGTGACAAAATAGTCATATCATACCATTTGATTTTTTTAAGAAAACCCGTATTATTTGAGGACTTCCAGAAAAACGCCATCTAGCGACCACTAGCAAAATAAATTTGGTGATCGTTAATGGCACCGCTAATAGAGCGAAAAAAGCCCTTTTTAAGACTAAGTTCAATATTCAAAACAGAGATATCAATGTTTGAAACAAAAAATGTTTGACCTACCCCCACCACTTTATTATTGAAAATAGAAAAAAAATGATAAATAGCAAAAAGTTGCGCAACTTATTGAAGAATACTACCCTTATATTTTCGACACACCTTAACTACGTAAATTCACAAAAAAATCGACATTTACGATTTAAAGTTCTTGTGGCGCCCCCTAGCGGCAATTTTTCGAGGTTAAAAATAATTTCCAGCAATTTTCCTTGTCCAATTTACTGTATAATTTTTTTTCCCGAAACCGTAAGACAAGTGGTTACTGAGATACAGCCTGCCTCCCTTTTAGTTGTACACCCGATACAGCGGCTTTTAGGTCATCAATAGTTCTTGGTCGCTTTGCAAAAACCCTGGCTTGAGCGCCGGCGCTATTCATAGGCAAAAGGGGCACTGCACACGGCCCTATGGTTAGATTAGTCCCGCGGTTCAACCCTCACCGGTCTCTACTTTTAACCCACTATACTGAATCATGAACATAATTGCCATTACTGCCCTGCAAAATCTCGCATACTCACAGAAAAAAAAACAAGGCTTTATTATGTTCTAAATAACTTGATAAAACACTGAAAAACTATAAGAGTTTGGTGACATGCATTAAACACATACAAACCTTAACTTACAGTGACAAAAATATAATTTCAAAAATTCGAAAAAATCAAATATTCGAGGCAGACCAAAAACTAGTACAGAAGCGTGTGACTTTAGAAAAGCGGCTATGAACAGTGGGTGCCTGAATCTAGATACCTATAAAAGCAACAGGAAACTATCTAGGTAATTCTTTTAATAGGATATCATTATGGCTGAAAACAAAGTAACCAAGGCCCTCAGTCCCGGACACCTCTTCAGTGGAGAGAGGGTGCGAAGAATCTCATCCGACCACAACTTACTGTTACACAAGACTAAAACTTAAAAAGTCCTACCGACAGTTAGAATGGATACACACAAACTAAAAGATAAGAACATCAAGAACGGAATTTCCGAACACCTAAATAAGAGAATCGATGGGGTAAAAAACAATATAACTAATGCAGAATTTAAATCGGATATTGCCAAAAACATAATTAAAGAAATGCTAGGATCAAACTTGGAACAAACACGAGAAGAAAGAAATACTAGAACTTTTTGGGAGAACGCAGAGAATACAGAAATAAAGACCAAACAAAATGCAAGAGCATCCAACACTTGTTATTTCCAACCTTTAAGAAAAGCAGGAATCATTTGTTCAAGTGAAAGAAATGGAATCGGATAGGCACAAACAAAACAAATTGCTAGCCAACATAACAGTTCTATTACAGTATAAAGACGGAAATGTATCCACATTTATCCACGTGGGGAATAATAATTTGGCAATAAAGGGGTAAAAATTGCCAATTGGCAATTTTACGACTCTCTCTTTTGATTTTATGGTTGGGTTTATTAGCTACTTTTTCACTTTAAAATCGAGTTTTTTTAGCTGAATTCTGACTTGTTTTTTAAGCGAAATTTGAGTAACATGTTTTTCCGAAATTTACCTAAATAACTTCTCATTTTTTGCCTTTTCTTCATTTATATGATAACTCATCAATTGCTTCAAATTATGTAGAAATAGTAATAACAGAGCGAATCAGTCAATTTAGGAGCCAAGAGGAAATGCAAAGATAAAAAATCATGGTTTGACGGTTGGGAGGAACAAAAAACACTTGCAAAGGAACGTTTACTGTTAAAAAAATCTAAGATAGGCATGTAAAACTGGCGACCCTCCTTGAAACTAAAAATTTTATTTTCTAGAAATATTTTTTTTTAAGTTTGGAAATGTATTTTACTAAGAAAATTGATTAAAGAGTCCATAACGTAAAAAAAATAATAAATTAAATGAAAATACGTTTTATAGGTAGAAAGAATATGTTTGTTTAAAGTGGTCAAGTAAGGGCTGCTAGGAAATTAATTTTAATTTCAATTATGGCGGAACATAAAAAGTTTTGGGCTATTTTTTAAGCAAATATTCCTTGAAATTGGCCATTTTGTGAGCAATTATTTATTAAATGGCAGTAATTTTCAAATATAGCAGTATTTACTAAAATTTTGCCAATAAAAATGCCTCCTTGGCCTAACAAAATTAAACGACGATTACCCCAAATCGGCGTTTTTCTATAATATATGGTGGAATATTTAATCTTTTTATTAGACATTTTGTATGGTAAATAATTTATATTTCGTTTTTCTAAATAAATCTTCGGTTTGGTTAAGTGTAGGTTTATAGGTTATAAACGTAAATTTGAAAATATGGCATTTTTTGCAATATAGCAAAAATAAACGAAATAAAACTTTCCAATTTTAGTTTAAATTTGAAACAAAAATATGATTATTACTATAATTAAACTTTAATACTTGCTAAAATATGTTTGGTTGGCATTTGGGAAAAATACTTATTGATCATATTCTGACCTCGATTTCTATTGATTAAAAATACCATATTCTGGCAATTTAAACAGCTATGCTTACTATAATTTAACTTTAATACTTACTATAATATATCTGGTTATGTTGTGGCAACGAAATTGACAGATATTTCTACTTTTTGGCCATCCAATTTTACAAAAAAACTTGCGAGGTTTAATTACCACATAAAAGATATTTTTCGGCCAAGTAATTACGCTATAGCCTATCTACATTAAAAACTGTTACTTTTGGACACAAATAATCTAATTTGAAGCAAGCTTTCATGGACTTTCCTAAAAAAAAACCAAGAATCATTTCCCAAAATTTGACAAGTCTCTGGTTTTTATGTATCTTTTATGGCTAACTGTGAGGCAAAAAAGCTCATCAGTTAATTTGTTCTACTTGGGAATGATGTTTTTCATCCGATATATCGATATTTTTATACGATGTCATTTAGGCCGATACACTAACGAATACGATACTTTGTACTATTTTACTCTACAGTGTAAAGTTGTCTGATGTTGCTGTGAGGTATCTTATTCCTCCAGCCTCTTCAGTGCAATCACACAGAATATTTGCTGTTAATTCACTTATTCAAGACATTTCAAAGAAATGTTTGTTTTTATACTGATTGTTATTACGATTTAATAAAGTTAAGATTCATAACTGTTATTATGCATATTCAGTCTAGATATTCAATACCGATTCACTTACAACCTTTGCAATTTAAGCATTTTTGTGAAACTAAAGGACTTACAGATATGTAATACCCTGTATTACTTCACACTTTAGATACCGAGTTTTACAATATTCGAAAACAGAAGCCAATTTCCTGTTTTTATAATTACGAGGCAGAGTCAAATGAAAACCTTGACCCACGTATTGACTAAAAAGGTTTAGGAGTTAAACCAGACCTAATTTTCATGACAATTGAAAGTTCACCAGTTATGTTTTGCTTATGTCACTGTCAATTTGTAATTGTGGTATTTTCAAAAATTATTTGTTTAATCATATGTCATCTTAAACCTATAACTGTTAAGTTAGACTTATTCTAACCTTAAAACTCTTTAGTGAATACGGGTATAAAGATGCCTAAAGAATGCTCGAACAGAACATTTTCTTAAAAGTTGGCAGATATGTTATTTTTGAGATGTAGAAGGCTCTGTTAATATCGTAGGAAAAATTGAAAGTGTTGTCACAGTTATAGTCTAAAAAATTGCAACTTCACTGGGACACTGCACTAGAGAGAAACAGCGTTCTGTTATTCGTTCCTCGCATAATGAAGGCTTAAAATTCATTTATGTTACAATATGGAAATTCATGTCACTCCAGTAAGTGTATGAATGGAGCACCAAATTTAAAAACGGTCTCACTTCCGTAGTTGATTCTCACCGGCCTTGTCAAGCAAATTGTGTTTTGACGCCGAAGTCCATTTTGGCATTTGAAGCCTTAGAGAACGAAAATCGCCATATTATCCTGGATGAAATCGCTGCAGTTTTGAAAATGAGTCAGAATTTTGTGCATCACATTATGCAAACAACGACGCGTGTAGAACTTTCGCGTCGGTATGATGCAGATGAAGACGCTTTTCTGCAATGGTGGTGAATAAAGATGAGTCGTGGAAGCACGGTTATAAGCTTGAATGGAGACAACCTGCTTCGCCGATACTCAAAAAAATTCGTACACAGCTATCGGCAGGAAAGATTATCCTGACTCCTTTTTGGGACGCGATAGGGTAATTTTGGAGAACTACATGCCTAGTGGAGTTACTTTTATAAGTGCCACATGCTTAGAACTTCTGAAGAACCATTTCAGGCCAGCTATCAGAACCAAAAAGGCGAGGATCTCTGACTAAACGTATTCGTTTGCAAAACGACAACGCGCGGCCACTTATTGCACGTGCAATTGCGGCGACCATTTAAGATTTGTAGTTTGAATCTCCACATCCTCCTTATTCCCCTGACCTCGCCCCAAGCGATTATCATGTCTCTTGCCAACTTAAAGAGGAAAATTTCAAAGATGATAAAGCGATCCAGAAGTTACATGAGTGACTATGAACAGGATTCCTTTTCTTCGGATACTGAAGCAATTTCAAAACGGTGGAGGAAGTGCATAGAATGTAATGGAGAATATGTCTAGAAATAAACTACATATTTTTAATGTTGCTTTATTAAATGTTATTTAACAACATTTTTAAGGTTTTTATTTGTCTCTGCCTCGTATATATTGTTACAATATTAAATTAAATATTTATATTTTTCAGGATATCCAAATATCGATATTTTTCCTAATAACCGCAAAATATAAACTACAAAAATATTACTCCCGTTTTCTTTTGACTTCCAATCGGGGGGGGGGGGGTGTTAAATGTGGGAGATCTTTCTGCCACAGCTTGCTTAGTCCATAGGTGTTTTTCCTAAATACCGTTACTGCCAATTTATGCCTGAATTCAACTGATGCGGCAATATCTTGAGTTGATAATTTGGGTAGACATTCGCAATCAAATCGCCTTTTAATAACCTGTCTTTATTTTTCAGTGCAATTGACTTTTACATTTGGAATTATGGTGAAGACAAAGACGAGGGTTTCATACAACTATTGTTTAGATTCATGACACAGGCATGGACACTTCTACTGACAGTTTCAATGGTAAAAAATCGGAAGTTGTGTATTAAATATTTCAATGGTCTCTGCGAACTCGCTTTGAAAAGGAAACGTTTTGGAATCCCCACTTTGATCTCAAGCAAAGAAACTGAAAAA
This sequence comes from Kuschelorhynchus macadamiae, assembly GCA_030620095.1. Classification (NCBI taxonomy): domain Eukaryota; kingdom Metazoa; phylum Arthropoda; class Insecta; order Coleoptera; family Curculionidae; genus Kuschelorhynchus; species Kuschelorhynchus macadamiae. The sequence continues at coordinate 1,268,242 of JAUTXW010002618.1, forward strand.
ATACAATTGGGTTCGGCCTACTTGCTGATACTAACACTTGTATTTGCTAAGCTTCAAATAGCATTAAAAATATATAATAACGGTTTCGGATTCATAAATATTACGGAAACATTATCCTCTTGCTCGAATATGTTGCATGGCGGAGGTATTACGGTGCACACATTATATAATCTCAGGATATATGAAAAAATATTTGAGAGAATACTTCATTCTTTAAGAGAAGAATTTGAACAGAGAAAAAGATATAGTTGCATTGCAGAGCCGTTATTCAGAAGCTCGTTTGCCGACAAGCTTCGACTTTATTTACAATTCTACGAATCTTGTGTGTGGAATTATCAAAACCACGTACTAATCTATTCAAGTCTACTTTTTGATATTACCCATTTTACTTTTGTTATAATTTGTCAAGTTTACTCAATTTTGTATATCTCGTTTTTAATAGTTCATCAAGACATGCACATGCAAAGCGAGAGCACAGCTGTCATTATTCAGTGTTTCTACTTGGTAGGCATCACTTACTATTTTGTTGTCTGGGCAAACAGAATATATAATAAGGTAAGTAAAGAACTTTAAGAAATTATGGTTGTTGGGATTAGACCACTGGATGGAATCACTTTCCGACGTTTCGCGTTCGATTGCACGAGGCATTCTCAAGGATCTTTGCTTCACCAGATCAGAACACTGAAAATTCTTAGCCACCATTCTAAGTCAAATCTCTGTCCCGGAAAAAATGCGATCAAAATGTCAAACAGTAGTACAGAAGCTTTAGTGTTTCCAGCGGACAAGGGAACTGCCACTGTCATCATGGACAAAACAGTTTACGTGGAGACAATACAACAATTATTTGGACGACTGCACCGACAAACTAATCCAAACAGACCCAATAAACAAAATCGAGAGACGGATATCCAACGTTATAAACGCACCCAAACTGCTACCAAACGAAAAGAAGAAGACGTTAAGATCCAGCAGCTCTAGGATCCCGCGATTCTATAGACTACCTAAAATACACAAGACTACCACTTCAGATAGTCGTCAGTCTAATAGGGTCGCCTACATACAAAATCAGTGAATATCTTTCAAACATTTTTAATAATTTTACAGAAAAGAGATATTCATATCTTAGAAACTCTACACGTTTTGTAGAGAAATTAAAAGAAATCCAATTGGATCCAAAAGATATCTTAGTCAGTTTCGATGTACAATTAATATATACGAATGTGCCTATTAATGATTCAATTTCAATAATATCATAGTTTACCATAATACCTTGACAACTCACCTTTAGATCTGATTGATGCCGTAATACCTTGACAACTCACTTTTAGATTCCTCTTAGGCCCTAACAGAGACCTCGCTATAGGGGCACAATTTTCTCGGTCGCCAATTTTTCAGTATTTCATAATATTTGCTTAAACACCGACTGGAATCTTGAATTTGAAAATAGTAACTCAAATTTTAGAGCTTTCTTTAATAAAATTTTAAGTGCTTTTACTAAGGACTTCCCGCTTAAGACTATCAAACCTAAGCGTCATAAACCGTGGACCACGAAAGGTCTACGCATTTCTGCAAAAAATATGCGTTCTCTCTTATATATAAAAAAATTTACCGACTTCTTTCTTATTCTCGACTATATCTCTAATTATAGGGGGATCTATATTAAACTAGTCAAGTCAACAAAAAAAATATACTATCAAAAACGTCTAGCAAAGTCTAAAAACGTTTTAAAGGAAACATGGTCCATTATCAATGACCTCAGGAACAAATCAAACCCTATGACTCAGATCTTTCCAAGGCCGAATGACCTAAATGATTATTTTATTAACGTAAGCAAAATGTTACCTCTAGTATCGCGCCAAGTTTGGACCCTCTTTCGTTTCTCCCTTCATCGAAAACTATGGCTGATAGCCTTTTCTTAAGCCCCGTTAGCATCATCTTAGCTAGCTATCAATTAAAATATTCCTGAACCTGCCGTTCCGTTATAAAAGGTATATTGCTTGAATGCCTTAACACAACTATAATTATTCTTCTTCATAAAAACTAACTCTTGCAATTGTCCAATTGCTCTACTACCAGTGCTATCAAAAATCATTGAAATGTTACTGAAAAATCGTGCCATTTCTCCTTAAACATCAGATAATATCCCCAGATCAGTTTGGATTTTTACCCAAAAAGTACACCAGTGACGCCATCTTCTCGTTGCTTAGCGACGTCTACTTATCCGTCAATAAAAACCACCCCACCGCCTCAGTTTTTTGTGACTATGCAAAAGCCTTTGACTGTGTTAGTCATGAAATTTTGATAAACAAACTACATTTTTATGGAATCCGTGGTATTTCTTTAAATTGGTTTAAATCTTATCTCAGAAGTAGGCAACAATTTGTAAGGGCAAATGGTTCTGATTCTGATTGTAAATTGATTACAAGTGGAGTCACTCAAGTTTCGGTCTTGGGACCTATTCTTTTTTATTATACATTAATGATATCACCAGCCTAAAAATTAATGGAAACATTTCTCTGTTTGCTGATGACACAAGCATAACATGGAGTGATTTTGATAAAACGTCTTTCTTTACATTCTCATATTTTCAACGACCTTGTTATGATTAAGGCTTGGTCCGATTCAAATCTGCTTTGCTTCAATGTGGATAAAACCACTTCAGCTAGTTAACAGCAATATTAAATACGTTGGTCAGTTAAATTCCTGGGTTTGAATATAAATAACAACCTAAAATGGTCTTAAAATATTGATACCTTAGCTAAAAACTTTCTACCGCCTGCTTTGCCAGTCGATCAGTTTCAAAAGAACTGGACGTGTCTTCTGCCAGACTTACTTATTTCTCTCTGTTCGAATCCCATCTCTACTATGGTCGTCCCTTTTGGGGCTGCTGTACCACCGAGCAATTTCTTAGCATTTTTAGGTTTCAAAAGAGAGCAATTCGCTATTTGTTTCGTCTAAATAATGGAGCGCACTGCCAATGTCATTTCAAAAACATGAAATATTAACACTTCCTGCATTATTTATTTTAAAATAATAAGTGAGTGGTGGTGGTGAGAAAACATATAAACACTTTCTCGGAAAGGCCACAACACGTATATCCTACCATAAACTCTAGGCATGACATATACCTTCTCATTCCTTCCACAGAATTAATAAAAAAATCAATTATTTATAACGCCATAAAACTTTACAATCATCTTCCAGAACATTTTAAAACTATCCCTATGTTTGCATCCCTTCGAAAAAAAACCAAAGCGTACCTCATTGAAGGACCTTTTTACTGCGTTAATGATTTTTATAATGAATAAGTCTCATTAAAATGTTTTTTTATTTGTTTGTTTACTTAAATCTTTTTGGGTGTCATGTTCCCGCTTGGTGAGTTCACACTTAATATGATTATTAGTTTGTGTTTCTAACTCGTTTTAAAATTATTTCTAGAACAATCCTGAGGAAGGAAGGAATTAAACTACAATCTATATATATATATATATATATATATATATATATATATATATATAAATATACGGTTATATATATATATATATATATATATATATATATATATATATATATATATATATATATATATATATATATATATATACGATCTCCTGTAGTGATGGATTGGAGAAACCGGATGCCATCGAAGGCAAAACGGCGGAAAATGATTCCATTTAAATACGATCTAACATGTCATAAATGTCAAAAATAACATTTATAAGCATCCTAACAATTGTGATAGAGATTTTTCTCATTAAACTTTCTCCAAAATCACCGTTCAGTGAACATACTAATTATATTAAAAATAAAAATCGACTTAATGTAAAATCGTGCCAAAGGCAAAAAACGGCGGAAAATGATTCCATTTAGATACGATCTAATCATATTAACATGTTCCTAAAAAAAGTATTTTTCTCATTAAACTTTCTCCAAAATGGGTTTATATATTAAAAATAAAAATCGACTTAATGTAAAATAAACTGAATATAAAATTTGCAATAATTTATTATTGTTCTATAACATTAAAATATTTGGCCTAAAGTTACTCAAAAAAATCTCTGTACATTAACATTTTTCACCACCACTTTCTACTTTGTGTTCTTCCAGAATAGGTTCCTATTCCTTCGTGACTTTAATTTTAATGGCTTTTTAATGGCGTTCATTTTCTTCGTTTCCACCCATTGTAAATTTTGTTATAGTCATTTCTAATTGTTAAATAATTAAAATATTTTGAAAATTCATCTTTTAACTTTCTGTCCACTTTTAGAATACTTGACTTTAGATCTTTAATATTTTATTTATTATTTTGAATATTTCGTAGGCTGTTTGTGAGTACCTTCTTAGCCCAACGACAATTTGTCAGGTTTAATTTCCCACCTAAGTCTAGCAAAAACAGTAACAAGAGAAAGCATTCAGAAAATGAGTCAAGAAAAATGAAAAAATCAGAAATGGGCGAATACGTCGAAATCAATAAAACGATCAGAAACCGAATAGGAGAAGCCAAATGAAAAAAACATAATACTCTGATAAATGAAGTAAGATCTTCACAAGGGCAAAAGTATAATGGTTAATGAACTTGGTAATGAGAATAATGAATTCTACTATATAACACCAATGTAAAGTAAGACTTCAATTTGGAAAAAAATAGGCGTAAAAAACGAATCATGACCAACGTGGGGTCAGAGAATCTATCGGCAATAGGAAAACAAGAAGTGAATAAACCCTTAAGAAATATGAAGGCAAATGGAGCGCCAGGCAGGCGAAGGAGAGATATCCACGGATATGATGGTAGAGGAAGGCAATATATTAATTAGAATTTTAACAAAACTATTAAGTAAATGTCTAGATAGCGCCATAATACCAGAAAATAAATTAACACCAAAGTACTATTATTCGAAAAAGGAAGCAACCAGAAAAGTGATTGGTCGACTATCACACCTACTTAATTGTTCAAGTTTTACAGGACTGCAGGAAAATTGTAGATACGGTTTACTCTTTGCAGTAGCAAATCATGCTACAGCAATTTACCACCCCCTCGAAAAAGATAATCAAGTATTACTAAAGAAACTAATTAAACGAGCCTATTACCAAACGAAATGACTTAATAATAATAACAATAATAGTAAGAAATAATCCAAATGCTAGAGATAAGCCTACTTAATAAAACAGCACTAAGTTGCTTACATAACATGGGATGGTTTTGTTAATATATTGAGATTTTTTTGGTAATTTTATTGAGGTATTATTATTATCTCAGATCAAATATGTATTTAATTTGGGATTACTATTTAATCTAATTTTTAAATAGTTTTAATAAATATTTTTCTATTTGAAATAAATTAAGGTTACAAGGTCGGTACTAAAATAAAGATACCAGTTTGGTGTAAGCATAAAAATCCGTATAAAATGCGGTAAGCATATAAAGATTTTAAACGTATAAGCGATACAGTTTTTGTTGACTGAAAATGGCAAGACGCCTTTTTAGAAACGCTATTTGATTTTACGATTTTCTTTTTAGAACAACGATTTCATCTCCTATTTGCACAAATACCCGATAAGCCGGCTAACGCAAGAAGAGTCTCACTTGGTAAGTTCACATTCAAAGAATGTACAGGGTGGTCTATAGGTGAGTTCAGGTCTAATTAATCCCTTCTAGGTGAAAGGATCAAATAAAAGAGTCTAAAGCCCGCTACACACTACTCGTTGATTCGTTCATTGGTTCATTTGTCCGCATAATGTGGGGGGTCCGGTTCATCCATTCGATTCGTTACGCGGCGATAGTCTTTTAGACAAATAATCAAGAAAGCTTTTACTTTCCGGAAAAATTGTGGGAAATAATAATCAGATGCACGAGGGCTAGTTCGTAAGATTACTTCCTGAGTTCCATAAATTATAGTTAATATAACAATAATTTTATTTAAAACGACAGGAAGAACAATCATTATTAAACTAGAAAATAAATATAATTACTTCATGTCCATTTTAACTTACCTTGTCAAACTTGAATGATATTTTTGCGATTTTTTTTCCACAAAAACTGCTGACAATTGTCAGGCATTTTTCCCACTAAAGAATTAGATATGACATACGAATTCTTATCAGTGATTGGTCAAAACTGATAGCAACCAAATAATGACCCAAAAATACAAATCGATACTTTAAAATTTAAAACTTACGCATTATTTTGTTAGCTGTCAGAATCATTTTTTTTGTTTTAAACTTTTAAAGATTCCATCTACTACCGAAACATCCAAATCGATATTTTGAACCGTTTAAAACTTATAAATTTAATCTTTTGTTTTTTTGTGTATTTTCCATTGAAAACGCATGAAGCCCATGCCAACGAATTAAACAAAAATTGATGAATATAGTGGATGAAATATTTGTTGATTCCCCATTTCGTTCATTCATATGAATTGACGAATGGAAAGTATGCTGATGAATGAACGAATGGACGAATAGTAAGTAGCAGGATTAAGGATAAAACAGCGAGCAAAATTTAAAAATATCTTTAAGTACGTCTTAAATGCATTGAGTTAAATTTTAAACTTCTCTTGATCCTACATTGTCTATATAAAATTACACAGCGTGTTACAAAAGTAAGGAAACGATGAAATATCTTAGGTACCGCTCATCTAAATTTAATGAAAATGCACTTAGGTATAAAATTATGTAGGATCCAATGACGAGTTTCGCATTGCTGCTAACTTTACCTTTCTCCTGTTATTTTTTTTAATGGAACACCCTAAATTATGTTAGTTTTTCATAAACTGCGTAAAATTCTCAATATTTTTTGTTAAGTACACTTTTTATGAAAGTCAAAAGTTTCTGCGAAAATAAAGGTCTAATATACATTTAATGTATTACCTTTTATTAAAATACCTGCAGACAAAAGTTACCTGATATGTTTGACAATGTCAGTTTTGTTGATTTACAAAAATGGGTCGTTTAACTGAAACCTAAAGAATTGAAATTTTAGTTATATTGGGTTATGGGAATAGAATTCGAATCCTGCAAGATGTTTGTAACATTTTGAATGACAAATATCCTAACAGAAATCCAATAAGTAAATCTACAGTAAGTAAAATTAATAAAAAATTTCGTGAAACTGGAAAGGTAAAAGAAGCAATGGGAAACTTGTCACTGAATCCGGCGTAATTTCATACCATAAGCTGTATCTGATATGTTTTTTCGTTTCCTTACTTTTGTTACACCCTGTATATAATATATTATATTATATTAGTTATATTGGTTCTTTTACGCATTTTGAATCGGTGCAAAGACAACAGCACATTCTCACAGTGGCGGCTTTCTATAAAGAGTCAAGTAACAATACCACTACTATATTTACTTATATTTTCAGTTTAAAACCTAGAGCGTAAATAAGAAATTTCTTTAAAATACTTAGAATGTGGCTCCTATGGTACTCTACTAAATGTAGACGAGCCTTTGGTGCGTGGGCTGGATTCAAGTAATTTAAAACTAATACATTGCTACACTTTTTTAAACACCCTCTATATTTGAGAATATTTTTAAAGTGCGCACACTCTTCTATTTCACACACTTTGTATTTATCAATTTGTCCTAGACATTATAAAAAGTTCTTTTGGATTTAATTTACAAATTTTTATTTCATAAAATGAAAGTAGATGCTATATGAAATTATCAGAAGTCGTAATGCTTGGACAGTGGACAAAATCGAGAACATTTTCCCGGAGTTCGAAATTATGTTGCAATGATTACTGTTAATCTCAATTTGACGCTACCGGTTAGCCAGGTTTTTCATAAATTTATTTTAACGTAGCGTGAGCTCCAAAGCACCCATTACAACACCCTAAAATATCTGCATCGATCCACCAAACACCTGCAATATAATCGAAATAAAAATCAAGCATACCAACAATGACCTTCACAATTTTTAGAATTCAAAATTGTATTTACCTCAAGTATTTCTGATTTCAACTTGGCTATTATTGGCTTGCGCATTCTCAAAATATGCATTTTTTACCTATTTATACTTCAATTAAATATTGAAAATCTACGCCCATACACTCAAAATTTAGTCCCCGCGAGACATTCACTTAGGCTATTTTTAATGCAAACAACAGTGATAATAGCTATAAATTAAGCATGCTCCCATATAATGGCGGATATCCACGAACTCGATTCAACACGACAAAGTACAGCCTAGAGGCATTGGTACGCCCCTACAGAACCCAAAATTAGAAACGTCAACAATGCACCCAGTCAAAACTTAATTAATTATTTTCATGAAACCTGGTCGAAAATAAAATAAAACCTCTTATTTGAGAACAGCATCAGTGGGTTCAAGAAATGATAAATTAATAAAGAATACCAAAGGCTGATGGAATAATCGATTTGAAGAACGTGGTACTGAATATGTTTAAGTAAGTCATAGTTAAGACATCGAGCTGCAAAGTATTAATACAAAAATACATATCATATATAGATAAAGTTATGTATATTATTGTTAAAAATCTTCTAGACAAACTAAAAGAGAACTGTAGAAATGAGCAACATCAAGTCTCTATGGTTCAAAGTAGCCCTGAATGATATGGATACAATAATAATTCGAGCTAAATGTATAAGAATCGAATAAAGTGGACAGTAAACACTGGTTAGTAAACCAATATTAAGCGATTGCTTAATAAGGCTAAAACCAAAGGTATGAATATGAATACTCGAATCAAAAGTTTTTTGTTTGTTTATATTACGGATTTTTTAAATTTTAGTTTATTTTTGGGGGTACTAACATTGAATATTTTTAGCATTAGAAGCATAATGTTAGGGCACATAATAGATGTTAAAACTACAGAAGAAGTTATACCAGGAACAACACATGCAAACAAGAGAGAAGAGAAATAACTTCATTACTAACATAAGATAGAATAGGAAAAGGTTTTCCAAATCGTTGTAATTATTACTTATTTACGCTGTGAAACATAAAAGAATTAAATCAGCCTTACAAACATTGCGAATGTTCCGTTTTTCTTGTCACAATAGTTGCACACGCACCTGCAGGTTGCTATGGTTTTTTTTTCGAGATGGGGCATTTTCTCGGACAAGTTCATTAACGGGCAATATTGGAGCAGGTATGTCACTTAACAAAAATAAAATAGGAGTAAAAAATGAGGAACTTTGAAGGCATTTTGCGGAGTCGAAATTCTGACTAATTCAAGTCGAGGTAAAAAGAGGGTTCGATTGCAAATATAAAAGAGATTTAAAATTAATATAGGATGCCTATACCCCAAATGAGAGAGCGGCCGAAATGCAGAAAAACTAAAAAAAACTGTTTCCATCTTTTCAATTTGTCCATATTTCACTTTTTTTTGAGAAGATTATCGAGGGGGGGAATTTATTCAACGGGTCATAAATTTCCTCCGAGAGATTCAAAAACCAGGTAGCTAAAATTACTCTCCGGTTTATACAGGGCGGGCTATTTAGAAATATAATTGCTATGTTCTGTCCATATATTCCGCTATGGTTTTTATGTTTTTCTCTGTAGCATATGAACGGCTGATCCTAGGTGAATCAAGTAAATACACAAAGAAATGTCTATATTTTCTCTAGAGACTGGAGAGGATTTTCCTTTTTCTTTAAGAATCGCTCTTTTTTTTGCATACATTTAATGGAAATGATATTAAACAGTGTAATTATTAGAAAATGTCTATTTTATTGCGGTTTTATAACTAAAAATCACAATAATAGAGCAATAAAAACAAAATCAAAATCTATGGTTTCTACACTACGTCAAAAGCAAGTTTTTTTGAGGTTGGTGATACACCAAAATCATGTAATTCGAATTTGAAATTTAAAAACAAACTACAGTTCTTCCTCGGCGATTTTCGTGATTTTTGGCACGTTGGTAAATTTCGGGTCGCTGATCACGAATCGAAAGTCAAATTTATGGTTTTTACACTACGTCAGCAACACGTTTTGTTTTCTTAATATTGGTAAAAAGTTCCGTTATTGTCATTATTCTGTAGACCGCCTACTTCAAGCCAACGTTGCCAGGTCCGTTACTGATTTTCTATAACGTCCATATACGCGGAGGCATCAGATGAAATTGTACCGGGTTAGCACCAGATTAGGCGCCGTAGGCATCATAGTTAAAGCCCTAATAGAAGAAGCGAACACCAACGCAATGCATCCCTGACGGAAGTCAAACATTCGGCATGCATAGACCCTGGGGGCCGATGCCTAATGTTAGACTTTGTTGGTTAATGTTGATCGCCTTTTGTATTAGGGCTTTATTGAAGATGCCTACGGCTCCTAACCTGGTGTCTCAGCGCATACGGATATTAGAAAATCAATAGTGGCCCTGGCAATGTTGGCTTGAATTAGGCGGTTTACAGAATAATGACAATAATTTTTAGCAACATTAAGGAAAAAAACCTGCTACCACATAAACATCTCCTAATAATTACACAGTTTAATATCACTTCCATCAAACGTATACTAAAAGAAAGGACAATTCCTAAAGAAAAAAGAAAAATCCATTAAAAAGTGCAATTTGAGATTTTAAAGATGAATAACTCGGAACGAAACATTGCCGAATCGATGATTAGTGACCCGAAATCTATCAACTCGCCAAAAATCATAAAAATCGGCGAGGAAGAGCTGTAGTAAAAAATTACCGGTGAAAATGGATATACATCCCGAAAAGTATATAATGTCAAAGAAAATAATAGCTACGCTTTTTCTTTGATAATATGTAAGAAATCCTGTCCAAATGAAGATATAGCAATTATTTTATAAAGAAAATGAAAGTCGTTATAATTCAAATAATAATGGATGGAGTGGAGACTTAAAGGTAACATTATACAGGGTTGCCCTTGGGAATTTACATCCCTTAAATATACAAATATTTTTTATATGCATAACGCTTAACTTTTTTAATAAACGGTAAAAGGATAAACTTATCTTCTTTTGCATACAAAATCGCTTTTTGTATATTATGATAGGCTCACTTTAGGGAGATGAAATAGTTTCATAAAAACAAAATTAAAATTTTATTTAAGAAACTTAATATCCTCAAAAATAATAAAACAAATATTTTGTTGTATATTTTTTATATATTGATTTGGACTTTCGTTATTAGATGAAGTGATAGTCATAGTGATTAAACAAAAAATATCAATTTTAACGGCTGTCAAAATGTTTTTAGTCTAATTTTTAAAAGGTTTAAAATATCGATTTTGGGTATTCGATGACAGAATATTTGATGTTTTAAATAAAAATATTTGACAGTTATCGAAGCTAATTTTGACTCCAACATTTAAACGGTATTTGAAACGAATTTGCGTCCTACATAATATTTTAGAGATACATGTTTTTACATTTAGAATTGACAGCTGTCAAACTGTCAAAAATGGCAACACAATATGGGACTGAAACCTTATTTTCAAGTTTTAGTTTAAGTTAATTTAGACTCTAGCGGCTATTGTTCCCATCCTGCCCAAAAAGGGCGGGATGTCTATATATATATATATATATATATATATATATATATATATATATATATATATATATATATAGGGTGTCCCGAATTGCAGTGTCCAAACTTTAACAGCGCATTCTGCATTCAAAATATGCCCTAATTTTCTATATAAACATATATCGGCAAATGTTTCGTTTTCGAAATACATAATTCTAAAATCGCCGATTCATTTTTTAAAACCGTAATTAGAATTAATTCAGTTTTGAAGATGATACTTCATTTTACAGAAACTACTCTTTATTAACTAAGTTCGTAATTAATTTTACAAAAACTAGAATTCATAACTTTTATTAACTTAGATCGTGAAAAAAATTTATAGAGCACTTTAAATATCATTAAGGATTAATGTGGGCCTTAAAATTCCCAATAATTGCTCAAAGTGAGCTCCTCTAACTTCGACACATTTTCGGCATCTGCTCTTAACTGTGTCAGTGGCATGGCGTATAAAATTCGTGTTGGCTCGCAAAGTTTCACAGGCTTGCTCTATCCTTAGAATCAGTTCTTCTCTTGTATGAACTGGTCTGGAATAAACTAAATTTTTCAAATAACCCCACACAAAGAAGTCGAAAGGTGTGAGGTCAGGGGAACGTGGTGGCCAAGCTGTAGCTCCTAATCGTCCAATCCACCGTTCTGGATAATTATTATTTAACCACTCGCGATTTACAAGTGCAAAATGCGCGGGAGCCCCGTCAATTTGAATCCAGAATTCATTTCTAAGATTTAGAGGAATATTTTCTAGATATTGAAATAACTCATTTTGCAGAAAATCATTAAATAATTGTCCATCTAGGCGTGGTGGTAGAATATGGGGCCCGCAAGAAATTTCATTTATTACACCACACCAAACATTAACAGAAAATTCTTGCTGAAATGTTCTAGTTCGTACAACACGTGGATTGTCATGGCTCCAAATTCGTAAATTATGGAAATTTACTGAGCCGCTTCGGGAAAATGTGGCTTTATCAGTCCATAAAATTTTTTTTGAGAAGTTCTCGTCTTCCTCTATTTGGCGCAAAAACCAATTGCAAAAACTGACACGTTTTTCGGCATCACCAGGTTGTAAGTTTTGAACTGGCTGCATCTGAAATGGATTCCTGTGATCTTTCCTCAAAACGCGATGAACCTTATTTTTAGAAACAAAAACTGCGTTGCCTTGTAAATTCTGAGCTGCTCTTCGTAGGCTTAATGTCCTATCGTTGTCAAACTTATTTAAAATTACGTTTCGATATTGTTCATTTCTCCTACCTTCGTTTCTCGGATTCTTTTTGAGTCCAAAATTTCTAAACATTAAATGCGTTTTAATGAAAATTTGTTTGCAAGCTAATCTTCTATTTGGAATTCTTCGTTGGTATTCCCGTACTGCTGCATTTGCATTTCCATTACAGAAACCATAAACGAAATGAATATCAGCATACTCAAAGTTACTGAATAACACCATTTTGAAATCACTAGTTAGACTGATAATTACCTTTTTGTATAAACTGTAATGTACCTGACATTTATTTACTCTAAAAACTCAAATGTCACACTTTAAAGACGAAACTAGCAATTGTTCAATTGCCACAAAAATGCAATCACGGCATATTAAGATGTTAAAGGTTTTGCCACTGAAATAATTAACAATAATGGAAATTTTAACTACGCCATACATAAAAAGAGTTTTTAGTTTTTAACTCGAAATCTTTGCATCGCACGAAAAAAAGGCAAGGGATCAAATTTGCTCCAAACTGAGTGGGGATTTAAGGAATGATTTTTGTTTTCAGAAAAAGCCGTAGCGTAACATTTTTTCTTCAAGAATATTCAATAAAAAATCCTGTATGGACGCCACTGATAAAGAATTAAAAAATATTTCAAATCAAAAAATGCCTTTTGTTACTCAAATGCTGTTTACCAGATTTAATAACAATATCTCAAGTACTAAAAAAGTTATGACTAAATAACAATTTTTTTCTTAAAACTTTAACACCCTGTATTTCGAAAACGAAGCATTTGCCGATATATGTTTATATAGAAAATTAGGGCTTATTTTGAATGCAGAATGCGCTGTTAAAGTTTGGATACTGCAATTCGGGACACCCTGTATATATATATATATATATATATATATATATATATATATATATATATATATATATATATATATATATATATATATAGTAATTAGGTACTTCTTTTCTTGGGATGCGTGTTCATAAAATTAAAACAATTTTTTAATTATTTGTCATAATTAATTTAATTTGACGTTTCGACAGGTAGTTCCATGTCTTTTTCAAAAATGTTTTTATTTTATTTTTCCTAAAACAGATTGCAAAAAATAAACAATCTAAGATTTTAAAAAATCAAAAATTATCTTACCATGAGACGTAAATCAAAAGGTCAATAACACCAATTGACATTTAAGCAAAATATAATACACATAGCACATTGTCATTTTGTCTAACAAATACAAACACAGAACATCTATTGCAGACTAACTGAAATATATAGTGTTGGAATTCATTCTTATCATAATACTTTTTTAGTGGTTACCGGAGAGTTTTTATTATTTAAATATTTATTTATTTTAAACAGATTTGGGGAACTTAGATGATCTTGAAAAAAATTTTGTTTACTAAATTAACATCTTTTTTGTCATTAATGACATTTTTATTTTTCCCGATTTCAATAGATTCATATCTCTCTTTTCCGTTTATGAGATTCCGTTTTTAAAATTCTTACCTCAGAAAAATTAAATTTATGGTTGATTTGATTTTTGTGTTTAGTGAGCGCTGTGGAGTTTCCCTTGTCGTATTTATGTGAATTGAGCCTTGTTTTTAAATACTGAGTAGTTTGGCCAATGTAAACTCTACAGCAGTCACTACATGGGATATCATACACAACGTTGCTTCTTTTTAAATTGGGTGTTTTGCTTTTTAGAACGCTAAAATTTTTATTAAGTAAATTAAAACCTTTATGAGCCACATTTATGTTATATTTGGCAAATAAATGCTTCATCTGTTCGGGCAAACCTTGTACATATGGTAACGTTAAAAAATTGCTTTTAATTTTTTTTTTGGAAATTACATTTGTTTTATTATAAAATTTATGTATTCTCTGGGAGAGGGGATGCTGAGATTTATAATTTGTGTACCTTGATGACCAGGTTCTTTTAGTGTACCATTCTGTTCTGATTGTATTATTTCTCTGTAAAGTGACATCTAAGAAGTTTATTTCATTTTTTTGTTCGATTTCGATGGTAAATTGGAGTTTTTCGTGATAATTATTAAAGGTTTAATATATACTCAGCTTCATTTTGAGGAATTGCACAAATACAATCATCAACGTAGCGATAAAAAAATGGCATTTCAAATTTTATTTGGGGAATTATAGTTTCCCCAAGGTCTTCCAAAACTAGTTGGGCTATTGCACTTGAGATACTCGAACCCATAGCACAACCATCAATTTGTTGAAAAAAAATATTATTGTAAAGAAAATACGTTGAATTTAGGGTAAGTTCAACTGCTGCTAGGAATTCATTTAAAGGTAACACAGTATATTTTTTGATTTCATCCCATTTTTTTTCAATTATGTTACTTGCAAGATTTAAGGGAATATTTGTGTAAAGCGATATAACATCCAAAGATACCAACATGTAGTTATTAGGCAGTTTGATGTTTTTAATTTTATTTTTAAAATCAAAAGAATCCTTAATATAATATTGGTTTTTATTAATAACATTTGATAGAATATTTTTTAGGAATTTTGAGAGCTCGCTTAGCGGGAATTGAACACATGACACTATAGGCCTTAGAGGAATACCTTCTTTATGAAGCTTTGGCAATCCGTATATTTTAGGAGGCACGGCATTATTTATTTTTAGTTTTTTAGCAGTGTCAGGCGAAATATATCCTTTTTTATCCCATTTATTAACTAATTCGTTGTTCAGTTTTTGTAATCGAGAAGTTGGATCAATTTTTATTTGTTTATAAGTAGTGTTGATTACACAAATTAAAAATCTCAGCATCCCCTCTCCCAAAAAAATCTGTTATCATTGCTTTAGCTGATAGAGCAATTCAACTGTCAGATGTTGAATATAGGGAAAGTTCGATAAATAAAGCTAAACATGCGCTCCTAGGAAATAGTTATCCTCAACATTTAATCAAAAAAAATTTTAAGCAGAGAATGCATAAATTTTATAATAAAACAAATGTAATTTAAAAAAAATATATTAAAAGCAATTTTTTAACGTTACCATATGTACAAGGTTTGTCCGAACAGATGAAGCATTTATTTGCCAAATATAACATAAATGTGGCTCATAAAGGTTTTAATTTACTTAATAAAAATTTTAGCGTTCTAAAAAGCAAAACACCCAATTTAAAAAGAAGCAACGTTGTGTATGAGATCCCATGTAGTGACTGCTGTGGAGTTTACATTGGCCAAACTACTCAGTATTTAAAAACAAGGCTCAATTCACATAAATACGACAAGGGAAACCCCACAGCGCTCACTAAACACGAAAATCAAACCAACCATAAATTTAATTTTTCCCAGGTAAGAATTTTAAAATAAAAGGAAAAGAGAGATATATGAATCTATTGAAATCGGGAAAAATAAAAATGCCATTAATGACAAAAAAGATGTTAATTTAGTAAACAAAATTTTTTTCAACACCATCGTTCCCCAAATCTGTTTAAAATAAATAAATATTTAAATAATAAAAACACTCCGGTAACCACTAAAAAAGTATTATGATAAGAATGAATTCCAACACTATATATTTCAGTTAGTCTGCAATAGATGTTCTGTGTTTGTATTTGTTTGACAAAATGACAATGTGCTATGTGTATTTTATTTTGCTTAAATGTTAATTGGTGTTATTGACCTTTTGATTTTCGTCTCATGGTAAGATAATTTTTGATTTTTTAAAATCTTAGATTGTTTATTTTTTGCAATCTGTTTTAGTAAAAATAAAATAAAAACATTTTTGAAAAATACATGGAACTACCTGTCGAAACGTCAAATTGAATTAAATATGACAAATAATTAAAAAATCGTTTTAATTTTATGAACACCCATCCCAAGAAAATAATTACAATATATATTTGAAGGTTCAAGAAAAATATTTGCGAAACTATATATATATATATATATATATATATATATATATATATATATATATATATATATATATCTTGTTTTTATAATACAAATAAATACTACAAAACCGATATTTTAATTGATTTTAAATCGGTATGCCTTGTACTGCCGTTTATATAAAAACGATTGAAAATTGCAATTACTGATTTAAATTTTAATGTTTTGGTGACTGCATTAAAACTAAAGAAATTATCCAAAAAATATTACAGAAATAAAACTGGCTAGATTGGATTTGCAAAATAATGACTTAATCAAATACAAAATTATCTAATATTAAAACTAAGACTATCAATTAACAGAAATATACTTAAGAACAAAATTAAAGGGTTACTAGGCACTCCGGTATTTAAACCACAATTACGTGTCTTTATAAAAAAAAAATTCTTCAGTGCATCACCGATAACACAAAACATCTATTGAAATACTTGCACCTACCATCAATTGCCGGGCAGTTAAACATCTGAGTCAAACTGTCGTATACCCAAGAGGAAAAAACCGCATCCTTAAAGCTCAAAATTTCTCTAAAAAAAAGAAAAATTATGAGCAAATTAAACTATACAAAATTGCGAGATTCGCGATATAGAAGAGAAAAGAAATTAAAACATGTTGAACCTCTCCTAAAAAAAAATGCTATGGGATATCTAGCTGAAACTCTGCAGTGGTACGGTGGTGCTAATGTTGCAGAGGCACATAAAGATCGAGATGCAATAGAAAGAAAAGAAGTCGAGGCATGCAATTTTAAAGAAGAACACATCCGAATGAAAATTTAGAACCGTTAAAGAATGTTTATTAGATTTAGATTAAATGTTTTGTTTTTATGAGAAAATGTCTTTTACTTTCTGTTTAATTTAAAATATAATAAAATATTCCTAGTTATATCTTAAAAATAGAACTAATACACTTCAGTAGAAAATATTAATTTTTCAAAAATTTACATTTTTAAAAAATTGCGTTTTGATTTGGAACTCCTCATTTATAAACTAATATACAAAAAATGGTAGGTTTCATGGTTAAAATGCATGCTTATGTAAGAAAATTCCTAATACGTAAAGTTTCCAAAGCCGCCTTTCTAAATCACTGCTTCGCTTTGATTTTGATTAATATCATTTCTATTTTACGCTAAAAAAGTTATGCAGTAGGTACCTCGTTAAACCTTTAATACCTACTATACGATATTTTAAATATTTTTTTCTTATACGCAATTCGACAAAAGATTATAAATAGGTTCAAGATTACAAAGAAACGGTAAGAGTTCAGATTATTGTACCGATTTTGATATAACCAACCTATAAAATTTACAAAAAATATTGGAATGGGTGAGAATAATCAAATACTACGGGCCTAAAAAGAAATTAAATAGGTTTAAGTATTGTCCAAAGTTAACCTGTTCCACTAAAAAGATTGAACAATGGATTTCTTTTAGTATTAAAAATTTAACCTGTTCCATTATCCTATAGCATCTACTTTTAATCATATATTTATAAGACGAGATAGAGCTGTGTGTCATGAATGCCATATAAAAATAGGGAAGTTATTTAACAGAAAAATGACCGGCATTTGGCAAACAGCGCAGTCGTAAGAACAGATACGTCATTTACTTACATTAGTATTTTATTTTGCATATGGCAATGATCGAAGAAATGTAAACAAAACATTTTTTTCGTATTTTCCAATATTTTATAGATGAAACCGTGTTTTTTTTCTGTTGCTTTGACACTAAAATTCAGTAGAAATGCTTAGTGAGTCTGTTTGATACATGAACTTGTGCTATTAAGTGATTAGTGGATTCAATGTTATGCAGAAATTCCAGAAGCGAAAGCTCAAATCAGAAAATGAGAGATATTTATAAAACATCAATTTTAGTTTTTCTAGTATATTATGTTGGACCCAAAAGATAATTTTAAGGACAATGATTATAGCCTAAATTGTAAAAATGCCTGCTATCTAGTGAAAACTAATTTCAAATTTGGACATTCAGTGTTTAAGAATATTTTAATTTGTGTTTTACTTATGGACTAAAAAGAATTTTAAAATATTTTTTGAAAATACCTATTAATATTATTTATTTTATGTTTAATTATCCAGTACCTACTCAGTTGTTAGGAAGTAAGTTTTTATCCATAGATTTTGAAATATCTTATTCCCCTTTTTGGCATTGCAGATTATAGAAAAAAAATATTTTTTTGGTGCGGGAATTTTTGTATAATTATTGTTCAATTTTTTAGTTTAAGACTATTTTATTAATATATCTTAACAACTGCAGGCCACGTCCTTAAAATCGGGTTCAAATGCACATACAAACATAGCCACGTCACTGTCAAATTCTCACATGGTTGACGAATATTACATATCTATCTGTTTAGAATAGTTAAAGTTGATTAAATAATAATTATCTATCTATATAATGTTTCGCTATAAATAAATATTGATTGCTAACGAATATTAATTGTAAATTTCAGTATTATTTCAGATATGAACGGTTAAAAATAGTATTTCTTTTCAAAGCTTAATATATAACAGTTGCCTAAATTTGTGGATAAAAGATAATTTTGGACAATTTGATTTGCGCATGTGCATTTTTCGGACATAAGTATTCTTATCCCCACTCATAATTTTATGCTTTTATTATAACATATTAAATCTAGACGAAACGGTTTTTGAAATCATAGAAATCATTTTACAATATAATGTAAAAACATTTATGTTAATAAAGTAAATAAATTTATTTCTACCAAAGCTATTCCCAAAAATGTACATTTTAAGCACAATTTTTTATATTGTGTGAAAATTTGACTATTAGGTAAGGATATTCCCGATCCTCTACTGTAAGTTTTTTACATGTGGTTTCATACCCATTTTATAATTTTAGGTTGAGGCCTTGATACACGTTTTAATTAAATATAAGCCCAACCTATCACCAGGAGACATTTTTGAACTTCGCAAGAGGATCGTACCAACAGTAAGAAGTTTGTGTTCTAACTATAAAAAAACTATTTTCACGATTTAAATGCGTCGCGCATGGCCATGATATTTTTATTTTTTATTGGTAAAACTGAAGAGCGGTTTAAAGATTATTTTACACCTAGCGCTGATATAAATAATATCGAATAATTAATAAATCGTATTAGTTATCTAGATTTTTATTATTTTAAAAGGTTACAAATTGTTATTTTTATATTTTGGAATTGAGGTCAATTCATTGTCTATAATGGCTGGTCTATACTTTGTATTCTGTTTATTTTGTTGATGCTTTTTGTATGGTGGTTAGAATTTAAAAATAAATATGATTTATTAAATGCAGGTTACTTATATGATTTTTTTATACTTGCAGGAAGTATACTCGCAACGCTAGTAGGAGAAAAAAAGTGATCAAACCCTTGTGGAAAACTGATCTTTGAAGTTGATGCGCAAAGATACTTTAGTCTCTTTTATATACCAAATTAAGAAATTTTATTTTTATTGAAAATATTAGTGTTGCCCAAACTCAATTTATTTAATACATAAAAAACAATTTAATCATAGATGTGCTTATAATCGGAAACATCAGATCTTAGTATAACAAAAAAAATTAAAATATAAACTTTAAAAGACGAAGTTATCATACATATTATTCAGAGGGAATTATTTTTGCATAGCCACCCAAGATGCATTTAATTTGTGAGCGGTTTAGAATATATTTTATTTAACTTTAGCCCTTCAGTGGTATTTATAGAGACGCTGCTGATTGTCATTATTTTTCTTTAATTTCTAGCCGTTTTCTAATTAATGTTACATATTGTTTTTTTGTTATTTCTTTTTTTTTATCCGCTCGTTTGTTCTATGATCCCTGGTCGTTGTTCCCAATATTTTTCGGTCCATGGCTCTTTATTGAATCTGGACTTTTTTTAAGAGATTTTTTTTCAAGACCTTGTACATAGTCACATGTAAAATGCAAGCATTTTAAACTTAAATATACAACATAACTACGTTCATGAATTAAACATGTATGTCTAGTTGCCATTTGTAATGATGATGTTACGAATGATATAAAGAGTTCATAAAATCGCCATTAGGAAATACCTTTTGTTTGCTTACCTAATTTGGAACACCTGCCTTTACAGTCACATTCCAAGTCGACCCAGCGCTGAATAAAACCTTGGTTTCGAAATATTTTTATATTAAAAGACACTACCAATCTAAATAATATTTTAAACATTTTAATGTAAATATTTAATACTTTATTAATATTGATATGGATACCCCAATATTGTAGTTACTCATATAAACCAGTTAACTTCGAGGTTTGCCGTTTAAGCATTGTAAAATTGCTTAACCAGTGAGTGGGTGACCACC
Source organism: Kuschelorhynchus macadamiae (assembly GCA_030620095.1). NCBI lineage: Eukaryota > Metazoa > Arthropoda > Insecta > Coleoptera > Curculionidae > Kuschelorhynchus > Kuschelorhynchus macadamiae. Next base: position 1,289,234 of record JAUTXW010002618.1, read on the forward strand.
TGGTTAAAAGCAGCTGTTAGATATACTTACACTCTTTCAGCCTCAAGGGGATCGAAATATATTATGTGTTGAAAAGGGTAAGTATCCGGCTGTTGTCCAAGAAAACAAGGCTCATCAATGAGTTTAATTAATGAATCTGCAATTTGTAATTTATCTTGTAATAAACTGTTTAAAAAAAATAAACTGTTTTTGTTTAGAAACTAAAATTTCCCTTTATTTATTTATTATGAATCCCCTTAACAATTTATTTTTTTTATTTTTTTTTTCAGGTCCTTGCTCATTCTATTACATATGGTTTAGTTGCAATGCAGTTCAACATTTTTAGCCATTTTTATTAATCTAAGATTTCTGTAATATACCGCTGAAATCTACTTTATTTGTTTTATTTGATTTATCAAAAGTAATTTTAACCCAATGTCTATCATAACAATATTGCATATTATATTGTATAATTTTAGCTAACCTGTCAACAGTATAAGACAGGGGCCGTCGCAAATTGTGTTCTCTCCAATAGGAAAACTTAAAGAATAAGAGATAAAAAAATGTTTAAATTAGAGCAAAATTGTGCTATGTTTTGCTGATTTAAGTACCATTTACAATATTGGGTGTCCTAGCTGAAATTGAAGTATTTTAACAACCTATATCTAATAAACTAAACGTTGCACTATTGTGTTTAATTACCCCGTAATATTTTTCAACAATGTACAAAGTGACCCAAAAAATTGCATTCTTTCACTTGAAAAATCTCATATTTTTAAAAATTGAATGCCGCCCCGTATATTTTTACATTGTGGGAAAGCTCTTTTCTTAAGCGTTGGAAAAATGCATAGTGTGATGCCTTTAATTTTGCATTGAATGATTGCATAATAAAAAATGTCTTGCAAAACTTTCATATTTATTTCATTTGATTAGGATCTGTGCCGGCGCGGCAGGAGATATCGTTTGCATGGTAGCTATTGTATGTGTTGTCATTTCTGTTCTTTGAAATACTAATTTTAGATCTTTTAAATTTTTGGAAGGTAACTATTTATTGTACCAAAATGATTTATCAGCATTTTCGAAATGATCCAAAAAAATATTTTTTTACTAAAAAAACTTCAAATTTTTTTTAAATAGACTATCAATTGATAAATGTGTTGTAGAGAAATAAGTAGTCTTGTCTAAAAAAAATTCTAAACCATATTACCTGAAACCATTGAGTTTCAAGCATATTTGTTAGAACCAAGTAAATCGTTTCATAAACGTTTGTTTGCAAATTGCAAAATTGTGATCAAAAACACTTTTAAGTAATGATTTACTTAAAGGCAACAGAAAAGGGGTTTAAATTAAAAGTTGAGTATGTTGACCATCTTCCTCAACGGGTTACTGTATGTTATCAAACGAACTTTGTAACATTTCTTGCGGAATCTCTCTAATAATTTCTGGGATGTTCAAACTCCTCAATATTTTGTGGAATGGAGTTATAGCAGGTGTCTTTAGCATAACCCCATAAAAAAATCTGGCACAGTTAAGTCGGGTATACTGTTGGTTCATTAAAAAAGAAATAGAACAGTCCCTCTCAAACTCATTGTAAATTCAAAGATTTTCAGTACCCCAAGTTCTACAGTTAAGCTTCTTAAAACATCCATTTAAATGGAATGTCGCCACATCAGACATGATGGATTCTGAGGGGATCTAATAATATATCAAAATTTTATAAGGATAATATTATATAAATTTAGAACTGCAAAGACATTTGCTTTTAGAAATATCTAGTGAATCACGTAGTGCGCTAGCCATCTGGAGTTCCTTAAAAGTTCTTGAACGATAAAAAGCATCTCTATAAGTAGTATCATTTAAGTTTCTTTCAAATGTTTTTGGTACCATGTCCTAATTACATTGGGTGACGTTGGCGCCTTTTGAAGCCTTACTCGAAATCTTCTATTGATTTTGTCCCTGAATAAAGTAACATGGCCTGTGATTATTCAATGAGGCTATATATAATTTTTGCACTATAAACAATCACGCCGCAAAAATATGAAAGATTTGAAATTCCGATCCAAAGCACAAACGTCTAGAGATCTGCCGTAACTATAACTTCGTAGCTTTCACATGCAAATACGAGTCAAATTGTTACTTTAATGTGGTTTGTGGCTTTAATGATGGTTTTATTGACGAACCTGGGCTAACCTAATATTAACGAGATGGATCCACCTAACGCATTCTTTACAGCAAACCTTTAAGAAAATAAATAATCCGCATTTTTATTAATTATAAGTTTTGTTAAAAAAACTAAAAAAAGTCATCGCCCGAACAGGGATTCGAATACACCTGCCTTGCATCAGTCGAGAAACAGTACTGAGTCTTGATGCTCACAATGAAAATTTAACGAAACTTATTCCTGCTCCGTCGAATGACGAACCTTAACCAACAGCGCGTGCGGAAGCTCACGAAAATTTAGTTAAAAATAATAATAATAAAAATAATAATAATAACAGGTAAAGCGAAACGTCTGCAGAGATACAACAAATCCTCAAAGAGAAAACGACAGAACTGGCTTTTCAACACCAAAGACAGTTCTATTGGATTATCAATAACACCAAAGATCAAACCAATATAGAGAAGATGCTGCCGAACAAAGAGCATTTGACCGAGTATCTGGGAAAAACCAAAAGGGCATAACCAAAATGCTACATGAATACAATCTTAACGTGATCAGATTCAAACACTACAAATGGAATTTGACTCTATCACCAAGGAGGAAGTTGGCAGCTTTATTAAGGGAACGAGCAACTGAAAGTCGACCATATTCACAATTTCTGGTATAAGAAATTTGAGGTCCTCCATGAAGCTATGGCCCGTCATTTTACTAATAATAATGCATCATCCGGAGACAACCCCCGCATTTCTAATGCTAGGCACTACAACTATGCTACCCAAAGCAATAGGACAGAAGACCCGTCCTAGCACAAGCCCATCACCTGTTTGCCCACCATGTACAAGATCGTAACAGGATGAATTGCAAATCGTATCTATCATTATATTGACAGTCATAACCTATTAGCCGAGGAACAGAAGGGATGCATTCGAGACCATCAAGGATGCAAAGAACAACTTATCATCACTCGATGCGGTACTCAAGCAGGCACAGAAAAAACAACGCAACATACACACTGCTTTTATAGACTATAAAAAAGCGTTTGACAGTGTACCACATTCCAGGCTCATAGACGTACTAACCTATAATCATCAATTTCCTTTCAATTATCAAGCACCAGTGGAGAACGAACCTGGAAATCTATAATGGCGATCAATATCTTACCACCGATGAGATACACATCAATAGGGGAATTTACCAGGAGACTCTCAAGGTCCACTGTGGTTCTGCTTAGCTATAAACCCCCTCTCCACGTTGTCTACAATACAGGACTTGGCTTCAACATCAAAGCAAATAGAGACGATTCTCGAACCATATCCCTCCTTCTGTATAATATGGATGATATTAAGCTCTATGGTGAAAACCATAACCGGCTTAAAAAAGTTATTGACGTGACATACATATTCTCTAAAGACCATACGGAAATTGGAATGAAAAAATATAAAGCCTTAAACATCGAAAAAGGCAAAATCATTAATGGTGATGTAGCCATACACAATGGAGAAATAGTTTAAGCAATGAACCAAGGAGAGACCTACACATACCTAGGATTCGACTGATCGATGATAAGCAAGAGAACACCAAGATGAAAGATCAGTACGTTCAAAGGGTGCGAGCTCTTCTGAAGACAGAACTGAAGCCGAAAATCTCATTATAGCAATTAACACCTACGAGGTGCCCGTGCTGACCTGCAGTTTCGGAATCTTGAAATGGACGACTAACACGGAGCTAGAGGGACTACAGCGAACTACCCACCTAATGATGACCAAGTACAAGTCACACCATCCAAGGTCATCAACCCTCCGAATGACTTTACCACGAAGAGAAGGTGGAGAGATTTGACCAATTCACTACGACAGCTGCAAAAATTGAAAGATTTCTTCACCAACAATATTGACATTAAGTGACAACTCATACTCTTCACTTAATCTTGCAAGTGACAACATCATCCTAAAGTCACTTTCAGACCCCGACAAACAAGAACAGTGGGCTCAAATGGCACTGCACGGAAGACATCACAATGACTTGAATCAGCCACACATAGATAAGGAAGCATCCACCAGGTGGCTGAAGGACGGACAACTATTCCCAGAGACAGAAGGATTTGCGATGGCAATACAGGACTAAGTTATTAACACACGAAATTACACTAAATCATCATCAAAGGCCGGTCCGTTGAATGAAGTGTCGAAAATGTAGGGAGAGATCAGAGACTATACAGCATATAATATCTGGCTGCACTTACCTAGCAAACACGCACTACCTCCAGCGCATAACCAGGTGTGTAACATCATACACCAGAAGCTTGCCAATAAATAGGGGCTCGTGAACACCTTTGCGCCCTATTATAGATACCAACCAAGTTCAGTGCTTGAAAATAATGCCTTCAAACTGTACTACGACCGGGCAATTATCACCGACAGACGGGTGACAAATAATCGGTCTGATGTGGTACTGTTAAATAAGGTTTTGGTAGATGTTGCTTTACCCAACAATAACAACGTATTGGATAAATATCAAGAGAAAAAGGCCAAATATGCGGAGCTGGCTATCGAGATACAGCAGATGTGGCTACTGAATAAGGTTCATGTCATACCGATTATCGTATCATCAACTGGACTAGTTCCAAAACTAGAATAGAACCCGAAAATCATAGGACTGCATACTAAAGCCTTCATCGACATCCAGAAGGCAATCCTTCTCAGTACTTGCCACATAGGGAGAAAATTCTTACAGGACAACACATGGAACCAGCCCACTCCTTTTGATGCATGCATCCGGAATGGGCTTGGAACCCAACATTTGTTGAAAAATTGATTGTCAATAATAATAATAAACCCAAACTGGTTCGTCGCAATACTGCTTGAGGAGTAACGCCTCGACAGCCCGAGTTACCCGCAAGGGGTAATCGCAAGACTGCTTGAGGAGTGACGCCCCCACTGTCCGAGTCCTCGCTGGGCTACCAAGGGTAAATAGAAGCATACCCATAAAAATGGTGCAAACCCGATGCCTTGGAAAAGAGCCGCTGCCTGGGGATCACCAGGAGGCCTCTGGGAGCCACTACTAAGGGTGACAGCATGCGAGTTACCTGTTTAAAATCCAACATAATTGGAGATGGAGGTTGCCTCTTCAGGTCCGTCAGCCTGTATAGGGTGTTCCAGCGAGGACTGAACAGAGACCTATTTTCGACCTTCCTTGTATTTTGGAAAAATTCAAAATAGCCAATCGATGTATTTTTTCTTGTAGAATCCAAAAATGTCATCTAAAAAATATTTGAACCAGAAACAAAAGAGTTACGCTATGCATCAGGTGTTTTTTAAATGGAATGTATCGTTTTTTATACGATTTTTGGAAAGAGTGATTTTTTTTTATGTCCGTTCTGATTAAAAGATTTGATTTTGCGATAGCTGTTTATATTACATTTTAATGTTTTATAAACTAAAATTTTAGCTTCACCTGTTTAAAATATACGTATAGGTGATCAAGGTAAAATGACGTTTGAATGCTTTGTCAATAAAAATTGACATTATTTTAATTATTGTCGAAGTCTTCACCTAAAAAATATATATTTGACTCTGATCGAAATGAAATACTCTTTGGACGAGAGACTACAGATTGTTATGCTATTTTAGAAGTGCCAAGAAAATGCAAGAGAAGCAAGAAGAAGATTTATTGCAAATTTTCATAGAAATATATCCATCAATACAATTCTAAGGATAAAAAACCTATTTGAGGAAAATAAAACTTTACATGAAATTCAATGAAAAATAATTATTAAATAATAAAATAAAACTACTAATAACATAAGTTTTCAATGTGACCGCCGTTTTTCTCGAAACAACATCGATAACCCCTTTGTAGCCTTTCTAAACTTGCTGTTACAATATGATTTTCCTGGTTAAGGCGGTTTATTTCATCGACAGTTTTTCCCATGATCTCTTGAATATTTTCGTTTCGTTGTCTGTATACGACGTTCTTCAAATGGCCCCAAAGAAATGTATCCAAAACTGAGAGGTCGGGGCTATTGGGCGGCCAAGCATATGTTCACACACATCATGCACGGCATGAGGAGGCGCCCCATCATGTTGCCAAATTAAATTCTGATATTCTGCCAATGGTAAGTCTTCCAAAAAATTTTCAATTTCGTTTTCTAAAAACTCATATCTGTGCCCATTTAAAGTCCCGTTAAAAAATATTGGTCCCAAAATTTTATTGTTTTTTATCCCACACCAAACATGAATAGAATTCCTCCCTTGAAATTTAATAGTCTGGAACTTTTTTGGATTTTCAACGGCCCAGTGGTGACTATTATGTCTGTTGAATACTCCCGATGTTGTGAAAGTAGCTTCGTCGGTCCACACAATATTTTTGAATAAATCAGGGTCTTCGTTTTCTTGCCGAATTACCATTTGAGAAACAAATTGGAGGCGAAGTTCTTTTTGTGCCGGTGTTAGGTGCTGAAGTGGAAGGATACGAAAAGGCCTAAATGTATGAATTTTCAGAGTCTTGTGAACAGTCCCTCGGGTAACTCTTCTGCGCCTTACACCGCCACCGTACTGAACTTCCCGAACTGCATCCGAAATAGATTTGGTTGGATTAACTTGAAAATAATTTATAATGGCCTGGTCTCGATTTCTTCTTCTTTGTATATTTCTTTTTCTTTCATGTAAAGTTTTATTTTCCTCAAATAGGTTTTTTATCCTTAGAATTGTATTGATGGATATATTTCTATGAAAATTTGCAATAAATCTTGTTCTTGTTTCTCTTGCATTTTTGTTGGCACTTGTAAAATAGCATAACAATCTGTAGTCTCTCGTCCAAAGAGTATTTCATTTCGATCATAGTCTAATATATATTTTTTAGGTGAAGACTTCGACAATAATTAAAATAATGTCAATTTTTATTGACAAAGCATTCAAACGTCATTTTACCTTGATCACCTATACCAACCTATCGTATATTTTAAACAGGTGAAGCTAAAATTTTAGTTTGTAAAACATTAAAATGTAATATAAACAGCTATCGCAAAATCAAATCTTTTAATCAGAACGGACATAAAAAAAATCACTCTTTCCAAAAATCGTATAAAAAACGATACATTCCATTTAAAAAACACCTGATGCATAGCGTAACTCTTTTGTTTCTGGTTCAAATATTTTTTCGATGATATTTTTGGATTCTACAAGAAAAAATACATCGATTGGCTATTTTGAATTTTTCCAAAATACAAGGAAGGTCGAAAATAGGTCCCTGTTCAGTCCTCGCTGGAACACCCAGTACATGTACGGCCTCCAAGGTAACCTCAAGGATCTAAGAGAAACAGCGCTTAGATGTATAAGGCAAAACTGGTCTGAGCTCCAAAATTATGTGCTAATTGAAGATGAAGAATTGCGAAATCTCGATAATTACTACGCACACATGCAAAAATTAACAACATGTGGCACAAGTCTTGAGATATTCGTTCTCTCTGAAACTCATGAACTTAACTTTCACATATACAGTAGGCAAAGAAAGTAGTAATGAAAGGCCATCCCACAATAAAATAAACAACAGCACCTGTACTAGGGTTATTTTTAAGTGGTGAGGAGGGACATTTTGAATTACTAACCCCAGAAAACAGCACCGAACCAGAGAATAATATCCAACCACAAGCAAGTCACGAAAGATCACAGACTCCGCCCGCCAAACGTGCTGCGCAGGAATTCCAGCCAGCACTCATTCAAGCGGGGCGACCCAAAATACGCATGAAATGGACAAGCTCTATAAAAGAAACTATAATGTGTTTATTTTACACGGTCATACAACTAGAACATGACGTCATCGGATATCGGCAAAGATTACACCTAGAACTTAGACGAGAATACCCACAGCTCAAAATATCTGAACAGCGTGTAGCAAATCAAAATAGCAATAAGTTAATCCCTGAAGCGCGACTCAATGCCATCAAGAGTGACGTTAAAAATTATTTACTGGAAATTGACAATTTAACCTTAAAATAATATTAAGGATAAACAAAAAGAAGATACTTGATACCCAAATAAAAAAAGCAATATTGGAATATTGTGGCACAAATCCACTAAGTAGACCACCTTTGTTTAGGCTCAAGGCTTCCAAAAACTTAAAATACTACTTAATATCATGAACAACCGAATATTACCTGACATTGTTCCAGAAGATGACTCCTTAGAACACATGCTCATCTATTGCGCAGCACTCTCAATTACTAAATCAATGGACGTAAATTGCCAACGAGAAAAGGAGAATAGGCTCAACGACAGGGCAGCGAACGCCAGCCTGGGAAAAAGATTGCAAAATAAAATTGACCATCTCAGGAAGGATACTGGAAGATTCGCTGAGTATATAAATGGGTTGAGAACAACAAAACTAGAGAGATTAGTGGAATCCATCATACAACGTCCTAGAGTACATTCACGACAAGATCAAGAGAATATTACAGCTATCCAATGCGTATACCTTCATACAGACGACCCGCATATATAGAGACTTTTTGTTTAAGTGTATCGAGGCATTGGATAGCTATAATATTCTCTTGATCTTGGCGTGAATGTACTCTAGGACGTTGGATGACGGATTCCACTAATCTCTCTAGTTTTGTCGTTATACCTATAACGTAAGCAATGAGACAAAGCATGATAACCCTTTATTAGCGAGATCAGAAAAGGGATTTTATAGATCCCTAAAAAAATGGAAGGGAATAATACAGAATATCCTAGTGAGAAGGTGGTTGAGCATTTTTGAAAGGTGTAATTATCTACCTCCGTAACATCTAATTTAAGCGCAAGCTGGATTGAAGTAGAAAATATAACTGCTTGGGAATATAACCAAATGCAGCACAAATCCTTTCACAACTGAGGAAATTACGAGCAACTTTAAAACGGTACACAACTGGAAAGCCCCAGGCCCTCATGGAATACATAATTATTGGTTAAAGAAACTCCCTCACACGAAAAATAAGCATTTTTCCTTAATAATTTAATGCAGGAACCTCAAAATTTGCCATTTTTTCTCAAAGAGTTACCTACCTTCTTCCAACAGACCGAAGCAACATGCTCAATCCTCCAAAATATCGCTCAATTACTTGCCTTCCAACGCTTTATAACCTGATAACATTCTATATAACTTTAAGGATATCGACACATTGTGAACACAACAAAATAATATCTATACAGCAAAAGGGTTGTGCTAAAGACTCTATGGGTTGTAAAAAACAAATGATAATTGATTCGGTCATCTGTAATCAAGCTTACTCTGAGCGGAAAAATCTCTTTATACTTATATTGATTATAAAAAAGCATTCGACTCTATGGCGCATGACTGGCTCATCAGAGTACTAAAAATATACAATATCGATCCCTGTATAATACATTTCTTGGAACATGCCATGTCAACCTGGCATACTACTGTTCACCTGAATGATACCAATATTGACATCAAAACTAATCCTCTACCAACAAAAAGAGGTATTTTTCAAATGGACCCAATAACACGGAAGGGCCCCCATCAGGGCTCAATCCTTTTGATATGTAAATATCTGGGATAAGTGAATGTTCCCATCTCTTTAGAGACAGATTGCGAATGCCATTCGGCATTTAAAAAAAACAATAATATAATAATAATAATAATGATAAATCGTCTTTATTCAGCAAATTCAAATTTACAGTTTGCCCTGGGGAGGCAAAGATTAGCTACAAGCTATTCTTTAACTCTAAAACTTCAAATCAATCAATTCAAGTTACCGCCTGTCTCTAGAGGTAAATATCCAAAGCACAAGAACGCGAACATATACAATTACCACCATGGTAATGATAGCTTCCCGTTGGCTCAGGCTACTTGATAATGTCAGTCAAATCCAATGAATTTTTTATTATGCAAGCACGTCTTCAACGGCTTTTACCAAGCTTCGTTTAAATATACATTTTTAAACGATGATAGAAAAATATAGAGAGCATTCAACTTAAAAAAAATCGTGTTTAGTTAAAATAAATATAAGTTCTTCATTGAGTGTTTTGGCTGATAAATTTGGCGATCTGAGATTTAACATACAACGTACCGTTTGGGAGCCAAGATAGGTTTATTTTCTTTAAATACAGAGTTTAAAAACTTAAAATTCCTAAAACCAAAGATATGTGACAGTTAAAATGCATGTATTTCATATCGTTGTAAAATTTTTAAATCCTTACTGCTTTCTGAATGAAAATTTTGTTTATATTCGGATGTCCTTCTTTTCATAACTGCGTCATTATGTATGCATTGATAAAATTGCGATTTCCTTTTACGTATGATAACAGAAAGACATACAAGTGTAAATTATTATTGCCTTGAAAAATAACATTGTTATCGTTATCAACCTACTTCAAGGTAGAAAGTGATAGGATTTTTGTGAAAAGTATATTTAGATTTAATTTTTGATAATCATTTTGATAATATATAGATTCAGCATTTTAAGTACTATTTTAAACCATATTTTTTTAAATATCTAAGTTTTATAATAAAATATATATAAACTTTCATTCTTAAGAGGTTGCTGCAAGTATCCTATGACCATGGCATTTTTCTTAAAACCTAGAAAACTGCTCGTATTCGGCTTCTTCCTAAAAAAATAGCAAAAACTCCTCCCCTAACTACAAGCTCATATCCCTATTTTTAATTAATATTAAGATCCCTGTTTTCGAGTAAAGTTAAGAAACAGTAATACAGATCTTTTAAACTATCTTAAAAGGTATAATCCAAAACGGTTTCCGACACCAATGGTTCACAGCAGTTCTTATTTCCGTAACTTACAAGTGGAACACACCCATTGAGTTATTACTGTTCCTCCTGATGATCAATGATATTCTTTCATGTCAAACTCCCGTGTACTATTTCCCAAACCTGTTCACCAGATCCAAAACTGAAACGAATGACTGGCATAGAGTACTCACCTTACCTTTAACCCCGGACCATCATATAATCAGGAATGTGGGGCTAAAAACCTTGCGCAGTTTAACTCCACTATGGCAATTATCCCCCAAGACTCAACCCATCGATGTAATGGTTACATGAAGAAGGTATTGTAGGTTCCGGCTCAATTAACGAATAGTATTACATTTTTATTATTATTTAAATCTTTAAATACACAGGCAAAAAACAGGCTCCTAATAATAATCGTATAACGACTAATCTGGTATAAAAAATAATGATTTATCTAATAACCTCCTTCAAAAATAATAACCTTACATAGTACAAAAATTTTCACGGCTGAAGTCCTTAAGAAATCATGGTTCTTGAGTTTAAACCATATCACATTGGAATTGAATGTTGTTCTAGTATGATACTGTCTAAACCTAAGATTCATGCTTTTTTAAGAGAATAACCTTAAGTTGCACTAATGGGACCTTAAAAGCAAAATTAATGAAAACCACTGAGCCCAAATTCAAACAAGGAATGATGTTATGAGAAATTTCTCCGCATCTCCGCTGGTTTTTCGTCATTAAATAATGCATTCTTTAACTATATTTTTTCATGTGAAAATTATTACCGACCATGGTCTTATTATTTTAAAATATTTTAGCGATGCGGCGTTGCTTCTATCGGTGGTACATCATTGACATCAAACGACAGGGACGTGCAGTCCATGGAAGCAAGGGAAGCAGTGCTTCCTCAAAAAAAATTACAAAACATCTTCTAAAATGTAATTTTTGAAATAGGAAAACATTAATTTAGTTTATATTAAAAATGCTAAAATATTATCTCAATTATCAAGCCCATAATAAATGCGGCCTTGACTCCGACCCAGCCACAATAGAATATCGAAGAGAACCTATGCGGGCCGCTAGCTTCTCTGCAGCCAAGTCCTGTATGCTTGATTCCCTGTGAATCGAGCCAGAGGTTATTGAACTTTCCACCGGCTGTTTGCAATTTTTGCATTTCAGTCGCGTGCCTTAAGTGGTGGCGGAAGCTATCGTTGGAGTAGGTTCTTTGTTTGAACGGCTATCCGTGTGTTGTGTGATACGTACATCTCATCGTGCATGATGCGATATGGAAGACAATAATACTGACGTGGATACGCATATACCGTCAACTTCGGCTGTCGGTAATAACGTTGAAAATGTTGGAGAATTTAGTAAGAAGAATGTGTGTGAATGTGTGGTGTGTGTCTTAATAATAAAGGGATTTTCAACATTAAACTTCCCTGATAAGCTTCAAATAATTTCCAAAGGAAGGGCAAAACCGCCTATGAAAAATTTAACCACAAAAATGAAAAACTGTATTAGACATTTTTATCCGGAAAAACAATACGAACAATTTAAATGGCTAACAGGGTGTGAAAATATAAGTAAATTATTTTGTTGGCCATGTTTACTTTTTAAAAATGAAAAAGGTCTCTGGAATAAAACTGGTTTTTCCGATTTAAACAATTTCCACAAAGCTGTAAAAAGACACATTATGTCCAAAGCGCATTTACAGGCCGTCATAAAAGAAAAAGTCTTCGGCAAAACCAGAATTGAACACGCTCTTAATAAACAGTTGGAAATTAGTCACCGCCAACACAATGAACTAGTCGATAAAAATAGGCCAATATTAGGAAGACTTATCGATGTTGTTTGTTTTCCCGGACAACACGAATTGGGATTTATAGGTCATGACGAAACAAGGGTTTCTTCAAATAGAGGAAATTTTCAAGATTTACTTAGTTTAATGGCTAAATACGATGATTGCTTAAAAAATCATTTAGAGCAGTCTAGCGTTTTTCACGGAACGTCGAATCGAATCCAGAATGATTTAATTTCCGCTGTTGCAACCATTATCCTAAAAGGAATTAAGAAGGAGATTAGCGAGGCGAGGTTCATTGCTATTGTTCTGGACGAAACAACTGATATCACTAATTTTAGCCATGTATCTATAGTAGTACAGATATAATTAAAACAGACGGAAGTATCCAAGAGCGATTTTTAGGTTTTAAGAATGTGTTCGAAAATCGTACAGCAGATGCATTATATACCGTAGTTTATAACGTTACTAAAGAAAATAATGGAACGAAAAAATTAGTTGCTCAAAGCTATGATGGAGCTGCAGTGATGGCACGACAATTAGGGCGTCTGCAAGCTAAAGTTCGAGAAACTTTCCCAAGTGCTGTGTTTGTCCATTGTATTGCTCATAAATTAAATTTAGTTATATCCCAGTCCATCAATCACAATAAAAAGTGTAAATTATTTTTCGTTACTTTAAGTAGCATGGCTGCTTTTATTTTCCAAGTCAACAAAACGTACACAAGCTTTGGACTCCATTGTCCACAAACGATTGCCCAAAGTAGCTCCTACTAGGTGAAACTATAATGGAAGACTTATGTTAACAGTATCTGAAAATCGTGAATCACTGATTGAACTATTTGAGAATATAATAGAAAATAATAAAACGTGGGACTCAGAAGCAATAAATAGTTCGAGGGGGTTTTTGGACTGTTTGCAACGAGATTTTAATTTTAATTATTTGTTGAACATTTTTTAATATATTACAAACTAAAACAAACGATATTGCTTTTTGCCTAAAAAAAGTGGAGGATTTTAAGTCCATGTTAAGCCAAAAAAGAGATGACTTTGACCTATTTTGGAAGAAAATGATGACGTTAAACGTAGAGCCACAAGCCAAACGTCTTCGAACAGACAAGGTGGGAGATGTTCAAACATCATACAGACGCCTCTTTTATGAAATAATCGATTAAATTAAGCAACAAATAAACTATAGACTTAACGGTTTAAATGATTTTAAATTCCTCGAGCTCTGCAATTTTGATTCATTTAAAGTTAAAACTTTTCCAGAAGATGCGTTTGAATCTCTTCTTCTTCATTATGGTAATGGTAATGGTAAAAAAAAATAGTAAAATGTAGGTAATTTATAAAAATGTTTGAAAATCGATTTTATTTGAGTGGGCACCCTTTATATCAAAACTGATTTAAAAGCTGATAAAAGTAGCTTTTTCGCAATGTATATTTTGCCTATACCTAACTTTTCGATTATAATCATTTACTTTTTAACGATTTTGTTAGTAGTGGGTCATGAAAACGGTTATTATTAGATGCCATGAATATTTATTTGACAGAAACTTCATTCTTTCGTATGTGATTTTGAGTTACTATTGCAATGACAGAGAATAAAAATTACTGATAGTCAAATAGGTGCGGCTGTAATGAATTTATTTATTCTACAAGGACATTGTAATAAGATTATCAGGAGGACGCGCAGAAAATTTAACGAAATTTACCCAGATTTACTACAAATGAATATCAAGAAATATATGTTAATGCATAACAATTTCAAAGAGTTGGGCTCAACTTTAAAAGCACCAAAAACTTTGCCCAGACCAGTGCGATACTTCTAATGAAAAAAATTAACGTTTTGGCATACTTTCATGTATATCCCCACTCTTCTATACTTAGCACAGAAGAAGAATTGGGCATAATACATCTATACTGAAAATCTTGGAAAACATAATATGCACGACTACGAATGTACTAGGGTTCAAGCTCTCAAACATCAAAATGGTCAGCAAAGAGTAGAGTTTTGCGAAGTGTTACCAATACGTACAAAGGACGATCTGATTTTTTTGCACAAAATTGTATAGACTTAAATATGAGTCTAAACTTTCGAGAGAAGGTATTTTTAATCAACATAATCGTCATTTTTGGGCCAATGAAACCAAAGAGAAAGAATTTCAAGGAACATTTAGTTTAATGTATTTTGGTTGCTAATAAACATTCAAATAAGATATTTGATATTCGACGAAAAACTTAATAGGCTCGTTCAGTAAAATTCCATAAATCATATTTTTTCACAGTTTCATGAAGTATCACATACCAAAAAACTATATAAAAAAATCACCTCATTTAAATAGAAATTAAAAAAGTTATGCTTCTTCAAAGTTAAAAATATATTCAGCGGCGGAAATATAATATGTGATGTCATTACATCCGACAGGTCGACACTGGCTACGCAGGCGCTCGTGTTTATATGTATGCCTATTAAATAATTTGTTGTAGTGGATAATAAATCAGTGTTTTTGTGTTTGGTATAGCATTTTTAGATACTGTTTGATTTAATTGAATATAAACAATGTGTGATTCAGACTATATTAGGGCCGATTCCTCCAATATACCGGAAGTAGATGTCATAATGGCAACGGAGTATTTTAATGCGAACAGAGACTTTATAAGTGCCAAAATGATGGTGTGATAGTGTGATTCGTTGACAGATAAATGTTTAAGGACTGGAGTCTTTCTTGCCTGTTCTTACATACATAAATAATTATTTACAGAAGAGGAGAATCTTAATTCCATTGGTATTGTATTTGTATGTTTACACCAAGATCGTTGTACCGATTTGAATATATATATATATATATATATATATATATATATATATATATATGTACATATACATATATATATATATATATATATATATATATATATATATATATATATATATATATATATATATATAGTGTTACAAAGCGATGTTGAGAAAACGGCTGATTGAAAATAAATGAAATTTCTAAGGATGCATTGGGCCGTTGGGGGACATTTTTTGACTTAGTAAGTAATGATTTAAACCTTCCACTGTTGCGGGTTGGGGGGTAACTTTTAAATGTTAAATGGAAAGGTGCAGTTACGTTATACTACGTTATAATCAATGAATAATTTAATATCAATATGAATGTCACTACGCTAAATTCAACAAAATTAAGAAGAAAATCAACAGAAGAAAAAACTGATATTAGGTACATGATTTTATTTTTTCAAATATTCAAAATGACGGCCATTTTGTTCTAAACATTTATCAACTCTCTTTCGAAAAGAATTTCCGCACTCTGAACAACATATCTGAGGTGATTTCACGAACTACACGCGTAATCCTTTCTCTCATGTCTTCGGCTGTAGTTGGAGCAGTCACTATGACTTTTTCTTTTACAAAACCCCAAGAAAAAATCAAGGGGGGTGAAGTCTGGCGATCTTGCAGGCCAATTTACTGGTCCCCCACGTCTAATCTGCTTCTCGACAGTAATGTGGTGGTGCGCCGTCTTGTTGGAACCAAATTGCTTCACGTTGTTGCTCTGGAATATTTGGTATCAATCTTTGCAAGTCATTTCAAAGGAAATCGCAGTATCGCTGTCCATTAAGATTACCACCGAAAAAATAAGGTCCAATAACAACATCGCCAAATATCCCACACCAAGTATTTATCGACCAAGGGTGTTGATTAGCGACTGTTCGCATTCAGTGTGGATTTTCTTCAGCCCAATAATGCATATTGTGACGATTGACTTGACCATGGTTAGTGAATGTTGCTTCGTCAGAGAATATTATGTTTTCCAGTGAGTTGTTTTCAAATTGCACCCGTCTCTCGAAGTCCTGTCCATACAATTCTTGATGTAAGGTAATATGGTAAGGATGAAATTTAAAATTGTGCAAAATCCTGAGAACGGATGTTTTACACATCCCGGCGTCTTTGGATAGTTCTCGGGAACCAGTATGAGGGTTGAGAGCTACTGTTCCCAAAACTCCTACCGCCATGTGGTCGTTCGTTTTGGTTTTCCTCCTGCTGCGTTTTCTGGATGAGAGTTGGCCGGTCTGGCGACTCCTAGTCTCTAATTGTTTAAATGCCATGTGAGATTTTGGTGGTATTTGGGAAATCTTACCGCCCAAAGTTCAGAAACTTTGCGATAGTTTTTTCTACATTCTCCGAGAATTAATAACATGTCAACTTGGCAGTCGAATTCATTCATTTTAAGGATAGGTAGTTAAAATCTCAACTAAGATTATTAACTACGAACAGAAATAACACAGCTAAATAATAAACGAACAGAACATAAAAAACAATAAACGAACACAATGAACACTTATTTTAAAGACGCTTAAGCTAAAGACTTTAAACTCGAAGATAACTTAAGAAAATTACTGGCAATATCATAACATGTCAAGTCGTTCGTTGTCATGATAACTGCAATAGTGGCAGCTGGTGAGTGAATCATCGCTGCAGTGCCGCAGAGCTCCCAAAAAAATCAGGAAAAAAATAATTAACTACTAATCTAACCAAAATACCGTATTTTTTAACCCAGTTGATATGGTAATTCTCGGTGGATGTAGAAAAAACAACGCTTCTGAACAAAATGGTTGTCATTTCGAACACCTATTATAATAAAATCATGTACCTAATATCAATTTTTCCTTCTGTTGAATTTCTTTTTAATTTTTGACATTAAATTAGTTATTGATTATAACGTAGTTTTTTTTGGAGATTACGAATCTGGAAAGAAAACTGGACCTTTCCATTTAACATATAAAAGTTAACCCCACCCCTAAAAAGTTGTGACTGCTCCAACTACAGCCGAAGACATGAGAGAAAGGATTACGCGTGCAGTTCGTGAAATCACCCCAGATATGTTATTCAGAGTGCGGAATTCTTTTCGAAAGAGAGTTGATAAATATTTAGAACAAAATGGCCGTCATTTTGAACATCTGATAAAATAAAATCATGTATCTAATATAATTAATATTTTGCACTCGACAGATTTTTTTTCATTTTTGGCTTTATGCTAACTTGAAAAAATGTATCCATCCTCTGAATTCCGGTACCTTCAGGAGTCTCTAGTTCTTCTGGTATATGCAAGCTTGATTCCCTATCTGATGATGTTCGAGTTTTTTTGTGCTGGTAGAAGGTTCCTTCAAAACTCGGTGTTGCAGCGACGAGAAAAACACTTCGAGAACTTCTACTGTGTGCAACTTTTCTATTTCTGACAATCAAAAATGTGCGGAATCACTCCCGGCTTAAATTTAATGTACACATTTTTCATCATCTTATAGCACATGTAATTATCCATATCTTCTTCAAACTAAAATCAAATATACCTACTTAAGTAATAAAACAATCCAATATAAATATATTTATTAATTAACTACCTTTTGTCCGCGGCTTCGCTCACGTTACAACTTACAAAGCCAAACATTATTCCCTATCTCGTGGGAACTTTGAAAAACCCGTCTGTCTTGTCTACATCAGAAAAGGAACCTCTAAGCATGACTTATGTTTTTACATATTAAGATTTTTCTAACACCCTATATAAATTTTTAAAAAATCTTAAAACATGTAAAAAATATATTAAAACATACGTGTTCAAGCGTTTTCCGAAAAACTAACCGTTTTTTTAAATTAAAAAAACTGTAATATTTAAGGGGTGGTTTCACTTCCTTGGAATTAGAGTTTTCAAAAATCCTTTTTCACCAAACCTCTACACCTTAAAATCAACTTGTATGACAAAATTCAGCTTTCTACGTCAAGCTTTTTGAGCAGGATCGTGATGAATGAGTGAGTGAATATTAGTATAGATAAGAACAAGAATAAAAAAAATAATGCTAGAAAAAAAAACAAGCTAATGGTAGCTTTTAATTGCATTGTCACATTGTCACTGAAAAATGGCACTGTATTCTTTGAAATTTTAAGCCAATTTATTTTCTTCCCTAACCGAATAATTATTATTCTTTTCAAGATTTTACAGAGTCAAGTAAATATTAAAAGCATGTAAAAAACTTATATTGCAGTAATCCTGCTACCACAACTTCCTTGCCTTTACATTTCTTGGCAAAGTAATAGAGTTTATCAGGGGTAGTAGCAGTCGTGTTTTTACGACTTGGAACTATACTAAATACAGTATTTCTAATTATCTTTTTTACTTTGTTTAATTCCCATGACGACACTAATTCTACTTTAAAAATCCGAAAATACAATTAAACATACATTCGATTCACCGCGTTGTTTGATAATTTATTTAAATATGAAAACAAATTCGGAAAAATCTGAAATTTTGAATATATACTAAATTCAATACCTCCTTTGAAAATTTGCAATAAAGAAAATATACTGGACGACTCCATTCCAGAAAGACAGAACAGAGTCCACAGATAGCCCTTCACTTCAAGATTACAGAAGATGTTGGCATCAACTTGATGGGGCTCCAGCACATTGCATTGGACCGCGGAATTGGTAGTCAAGAAATTTTTATTTATGTAGTATACTAAAGGAAAAAGTTTATCAAACTCCAGTAAATAGTAAAGAAGAATTACAGCATCGCGTGCATCAGGCTTTTTAAGATATTAGTCCTAAGTTATTATAAATGCTATATGCGATCGTGTCATTACGCGTTTATTAAAGTGCTTAGAAGTTGTGAACATCATTTTGCACATTTACTAAAAACACCTGTGTAGTGATCTTTTTTAAATATTTATTCAATTTTTACAATTATTAAATTATGTACAAGTCCTTTTGGAAATTTCATCACATTGCCAATGTAGAATAAATAAATCTATTATAAACTGTATATGAAGAATTATATTATTCTGTGACATAGCAATATTAACTCAGAATCACAAACGAATGACTGAAACTCTCAAATCAAAATTTTCATGGCGTCTAATAAATGTTTTGATGGCCTACTACTACCAAAGTGGTTGAAAAATACGTGTTTATCGAAATTTTAAAAAGAACTGCTTATAAATCGAAAACTTGAAGAATTAGGTATAAATCAGTAGTGATATTCCTTGTTGTCTTACTTAAAATAAAAATGATATTCAGATACTCTTATAAGTAACCTAGAAACATTTATTTCTGACCTACTCCGTATAATTTAACTAAGATATTAAAATTTTTTAGAGTCGGCAGAAATTCAGATTTATTTAGAATACCGTTTTCGTTAAAAAAATTGAAAATTAATGAATACTTCAAAAACTGCTACAAATAGGTATATTAATGTATTAAGAAAATGTGCTCAGAAATACATAGAGAATCTGAAAATTGAAAAATATATAAGGTATTTTATTTAAAATGACGATCTCGTCACCACCTTTGTGTAAAAGCGGCAACACAACATAGCTAAAAATATTTCAAAATGATAGGCCAAAGATGATCCGTTAATTAGTGCTCCAGAAACATCTAACGTACCATCGAATATGAGACACCCTGTATATTTTCAAACTCTAAATAGGGTTAATTCTTGCTGCAGTAAAAATATAAATGAGGTCTCAGGTGCAGATGTTTCAAACCCGCATATACACAATTTCAAAAGTTTTTAAAAAAATCTGTTATTAATAATTTTAATTTAATATTCATAGTGCTCCGCACGGCGAGAGTTAAGCCATTATGATGCCCCAAAACCGGCCGTAACAAGTAAAAAAAATGTTATATACTCAAAAGCAGTGTCTCTCCGCTTAAAATCCGGAAGATTGAATATGAGATAGACCTATGATATTTTCATATGAAAAAAGAGGATAAACATATAAACACCAGCAGTTGCAAAAATCTTTAAGCGATGTCACTTCAAAGTCAGATTGACAAGTCAGTGAGAAAATGAGTAATAGAAAACAATTTTCGGTTTCTTTACATCCACAAGCGAAAAAAATGGTATTAAATCTAACAAAATATTACAAAAATGAAAATTCACCGGCCAACATCCAGGAGAAACTAGCAAAAGCTCTGGGAATCGGTATAAGGACTGTGCAGATAATTGTGCATGAAAAAAAGCATAATTTACTACCGAAGAAGATTAAAAAATGTTCACGAAAAAAGCCAAAGACAGAAGACTTAAGTGACAATGTAAAAATGGATGTTCGTAATGCAATTTACGATTTATACACATCAAAAACTAATATAACCCTTCAAGTTTTAAAAGAAGCTTTAGAAAATCGAGGCATATCGGAAATTGGACTAAAATCATTGTCAAAATTAACAAAAAAGCTGGGTTTTTGATATAAAAAGGACTGTAATCGAAGATTTTTATGCGAGTTGCCACATATAGCAAGAACCGTATCCAGTTTTTAAAGAAATACACGGAAAATGTTAATTCAAAATTTAGAAAAGTGGTATTTTTAGACGAGACTTGGATATTTTCTAATGGAAGTGGTTCGAAATCTCGGCAGGACGAGTCTGTAAAAAGTGTCAAGAGAAAAAAGGGATGTGGGAGGGGAAAACGGTTCATCATTTTACATGCAGGTTCTTCAACAGGCTTTCTCCCAGGTGCAAGTTTACTGTTTTCTTCAACATCCAAAAGTATGGACTACCATGATAATATGAACTGTGAACTGTTTAAAAAGTGGTTAAAAGAACAACTGACTGAATTTAGATGCTCCATCTTTAATCATTCTGGACAATGCATCTTATTATTCAAAAATCTTAAATAAACAACCTACTTCATCCTGGGAGAAAAGTAATATTTATGGCTGGCTAATAAAACAAAAAAAATCCTTTACCCAATATGCTGAAACTAGAACTTTTTTTAATGGCAAAATCTATTAAAAAACCAACAATATATGCCGTAGATGGAATATTACGGGAAAATGGACAGGAGGTTTTACGACTGCCGCCATACCATTGCCAGTTTAAGGCAATAGAATTAATATGGGCTGGGGCAAAATCATATCACGAAAAACACGTGAACGATGGTCTTACATCAGATGAAGTGCAAATTGTTTGGCAAGATTCATTAAATTATATTAAGCCGGAGTACTGCATGGAAGAAATCTGTGGAACATACAGAGAAATTAATATGGGATTGGTGGAATCGAGAAAGAGTTCTAGACGTCGAAATAGCACCAATGATCATTGCGCCATTTGAGGACGACTCAGAAGATGAGGACTTTTTAAGTGATGATGAATTTTTTAGTATATAATTTTAAAAAGGATTATATTAGTCTTTGACGAGTATAAATCATAAATTGCTTTATGAATATCCATTTTTGCATTGTAACTTAAATCTTTTGCCTTTGGATTTTTCCGTGTACATTTCTTAATCTTCTTCGGAAGTAAATTGTGTTTTTTTATGCACAAGTCTCTGTACATTCCTTATACCGATTCTCAGAGCTTTTGCCACTGGCTCCTGGATATTAGCCGGTAAATTTTAATTTAAATTTTTTTTTATTAGATTTGACACCATTTTTTTGCTTACTTTTTTTAGTACATTTGTAATTTTGTAGGCAATAAATAAATAATTATAGAATACTTGTTCCAATTTTAAATAAAATAAGTAAATTTTTTTATTAATTATAAGACAAAATTTGATATATAAAAATCGGTAAAATATTTATAGAAACTATAAAAATACAGGCTATATATATATATATATATATATATATATATATATATATATATATATATATATATATATATATATATATGTATCTTCTTTTAATGGCAAAATCTATAGATAAATACATATATATATATATATATATATATATATATATATATATATATATATATATATATATATATATATATATATATATATATATATATATATATATATATATATATATATATATATATATATATATATATATATATATATATATATATATATATATATATATATATATATATATATATATATATAGCCTGTATTTTTCGCATGCATGGCCCTTAATTTTAGACTATGCCGCGAACAGGCAGACTGACGGACAGACATACCTACAGACAGATGGAATTGAGAAAACATGTTTTCCGGCCTCTAGGGATCCTTGAACGTAAAGATCTGAAAAAATCTCACGAAGGAAGTAATAACTAATTATCTTGTGTTTTTAACAAAAGTGTATAATATTTTTGCAAAATAAAATTTTCTTGTTATCACAATACAAAAAAAAACGAGTTTTCTTTGCACAGGGGTGGCCCGCGTTTAAATAAATGACACTGTATAAGTAGTTAGATTTTTAGGTCAAGCCGGGCTCATAATTTTTGGTGATTGATAAAAAAATATCACTTTCATTAAGTGGCTGTATAAACAGAACATATCCTGATTGTTCCACTGATTCGAACCGCCTTCTGACTCTATTAAGGCGCGTGTTGTGTATTTTTGTTTTTGCCAACCAAAAAATTTTAACCAAATACATATTTAGCGAATTTTCTTATTTAGTCCCTGGGCATTTAATATATAAAATAATATTAAGTGGCTAACTTAATAGTATTGCGTAATATAATAAAAAAAAACTATTTTCTTTCTCCCCGTATATTTGTAAATAGCCCATCGAGATTTAATACCTCGATAAAAGAATCACACAACATTTTGGTATTCACTGTGTTTTCTGATTTGATTCATAATGTTTGTGACATTTGGACCCGCACGATAAGACCTCATTCGACTATGCTAATAAATGAATTAATTAGTTAATTAACAATTTTTGAATGGATTTTTTGTTTTAATCTATTAGTTGCTAACATTGAAGCTAACAAAAAGTAAACAATTTTTAGTCTCAATTATTAATAACTAATGGATTTTAACAATTAAAAACATCACAATGTCATAATCTCAAAGCGTACAGTTGTGATAAAGTCTGGACGAAGCGAAATAATTTTAGTGGCTTTTGTAACACTTATCTGACTGGAAATATAAACGAAAACTTTAAACAAATTTGTTAATCAACAATAGACTCTTGTTATGAAAAATCAGTGAAACATTTTTTTTCGGCGGGATATAGTTCCTTCAAGTGTCTAGATAATCGAGGGGTCGTTTTAAATTCCCAAACTGAGCATGGAAATAAAAACCTAGAGTAGTAACAATGAATAAATGCAGGTATTACAACGTTTTAATAATAACTGTGAGCCATTGTAGAAATATTCTTTTGTTTTCTCCTCAAAATGATCCTCGATAACTGCTGTAAGCTAGTCATTGTCCGTAAATTTTCTCACTCGAAGAGTATTTTGATGTTCGGAAACAAAAAATAATCACTGGGGGCCAGGTATGGACTATAAGGTGGGTGTTCAATTTCTTCGAAGTTATAATCGAAGTTACAATCGAAAACTGCAGCTTTCGCAAGCTTTGACTAGTATACTGGTGCATTGTCGTAGTAAAATATCTTGCGACAGTTTTTCACTTCTCTTGAATTTTATATTGTGTCTGAGGCGATGTAATATGCTTGCGTACTGTTACTGTCTAACCCTTTTCTAGATAACCAATCAATAAAATTCTTTGGCAGTCCCAAAATATTGTTGCCATTACATTTGCAACAGAGGGAGTCACCCTAAACTCCTTTGGAGAGCTCGAGCCCTTAACATACCACTGCATCGACTCTTGCGTGTAGTCAGGATTATAATGATCGACCCAGTCTTCTAGTCTTTAGTCACCAATAAACTGATAATTGAATCCGATTCAACTCCACAAAACGCCAAAAATTGTTTACTCAGTTTCACACGACAACGCGTTTTAAATGATGAAAGCATTCAAAGAACCCATCTTGAACTAACCTTTGTTATGCCAAGATAATCACGTGGGATTCTAAAAACCATGGTTTCTGAAACTTTTAATAATACTAATAATTGTCGCTTATTCACTCTTGCATCACAAAGTATTAAAGAATTTTTTAACGACCTCTAAGATAATCACTTCAGTAGGGCGGCCTGCGCGGGGATCATCATCCAATGACTGTCGGCCATATTTAAATAGTTTTCTTGACTTCGAAGGGCAATCGTCTTCATAGACAGCCAACATTATTTTATTTTGGGTTTTTCCTTGTTTTGTAAGATATTTTATAACTACTCGGTACTCGATTTTAATCATTTTGATGATTTGACGCGACGCGATAACACATTCTGACATTTAATGAATTTATTAACATAGCAAATGTTTTCTAAATTCACATACAAATTCCCGAGGCATATGTGATCCAAAGCCACGTTAATAAAAAGTTATATCAACATTATTTATTTTTTTAAATTTTTAAATGAATATTTAATAGTTTAAAATTGCTCCTTTGCTTATTACGGCCGGTTTTGGGGCGTCTTAACGGCTTAGCACTCGCTGGCGGGGCTTTATTTTCAACGCTAAATTATATTTCCCCTTACAAGTAAATATGATGTAAACTAGACGTTTAAAATGGTGTCGTTGTCCGTTTTCTGAACCCCATCTCAAATAAAAAAGTAATAAATAATTTACAATGGCAATCGATAGGATAGTAGCCTTAAGTGTGGTAGCTTTTAAGCGATAATAGATGTTCCAATCTTATCTGATATTATTATATAACTTATTCGAAATTAAAGAGCGCAACAAACGGCGGTAAAGTTCATTGTCCACATCATATCTAAGTTATGGAACCACACTACTGGGTGATGAACTTATTCTTCGTATTGGAACTAGTTAGTTTTACACACATTAAAGATATAAAAATAGTCTTAAAACTAATCTACTAACTTAAACATTCATTCAAAATTTAAATTAATTTACAAATTTAAAAAGCACGAAAACATACAGACAGATTAATGATAATGAATAACTTCTCCAGAATTCCAGTAGCCCAAAATGCACAGCAATTAAAATACTGAAAACAGATAATCAAAAGCATAGCCACAGGGGGATTCACCTGAAAAGGGCCTCATAGAAGAAAAAGTATGTGTGTGAGTTTGATCAGGATTTATTATGCAATATAGTAATATGAAAGTTGAACAATGAGGAGCTTTTACGACGGATAATTTAAAAGTTCCAGCGATTTGATGGAAAATGAGCTAACAATCAACAAGTTACTGACTATTTAATAATAAGTATATTTTGAGGTTAAAATCTGAGGGTAAATATTTAAGTATAAATTTCTTTCTGGTGTAAATCGTTTTGAATAATTTTCGGTGTAAAGGCATAAAAAACCTACAATATTGGAAAAGAACTTATAAATTATTATATTTTCAACATAGGAAGACAATTCACGAGCTTATTGGACTACTTTTTATTGCTAATGGATTTTTTCAATTAATGCCGACGTTTCGATAGTTAGGTAAAATTTTATTTGGCTGCCATTTTGTTCGGCCGTCTTGAACTAGTATCACAGTTTTACTATTTAAATTTAAACCAGTTACCAGTTAGTTCTTACATAATACTTACTTGATTTTTGTGCAAAATATGAGATAAATTGGATAAGCACTTTTTTAGTAAACATTTTTGATTTCGCTAGGCCGCCATTTTGTTTTGCCATATTGGATATTCGTCAAAATTTGAAGTCAATCGTGTAAGTAGTTTTTTAGCTCTACTGCGAACAGGCAGACTAACAGACAGGCAAACATATAGTCCGACGAAATCGGGAAAACATGTTCTGCGGCATCTAGGGACCCTGAAACGTGAAGATCTGAAAAAATTTCAAAGGATGATTTTTCACGGTTACAATACTTCCTTCTTACGAGGGAAGTAAAAATGGAAATTACTTTTAAAGCATTATGCAGTAAAACACTCAATACATGAATATTTTTTTATCATAGGTTTAGTAACTAGGTCTTAGTTAGTTGCAGACTTCACAAAGCCAAATTTTCAAGATGAAATAAAATATTGCTATTTACTTTTCAGTGATATTATTTTTTGAGGTCCTATATTAATTAATTAAATTAAAGTTGTTATAAAAAAAGGGGTTATATTTTTTGGATTTGGGTTTATTAAGTTGGAAACAAAAAAATCTGGATCAGTATAGCTAACCGTAACACAAAAAAATCCACAACGCACTATACATCGTACAAATCTACGCAAAATTTTATCAATTTATCGACAATAGGATAATATTTGCGCAAAGCAAAAAAAACAGCAGCCGATATCCAGTTTAACGATTTCCTCTGTCCAGAACAAACATACGTATTCCTTGCATGCGCACAGATCGCGAGAATCGGGACAAGGTGAAGTTCAGACCGCACTCTATTTTAAGTTTTCCCGTTCTAACCTACAAAATTTCGTTTATAGGAACCGCGGTTTGCGGAAAATCAGTTTATTTATGTTGGTAATCGAGGAGCTTAGATAAGGAAAATACACAAGATAGAGGTAAGCCTGAATTTGATTCTAATTGCTTTTACCTCACTTGATATTTATTTATAGAAAGAAAGATTAGTCATTATAAATTTCAGCAATATTTAAGTTTTAGTAATTAATTTTTTGTCCTAAATTGAGCTTCTCATGCTCTGAAATCA
This sequence comes from Kuschelorhynchus macadamiae, assembly GCA_030620095.1. NCBI lineage: Eukaryota > Metazoa > Arthropoda > Insecta > Coleoptera > Curculionidae > Kuschelorhynchus > Kuschelorhynchus macadamiae. Next base: position 1,316,340 of record JAUTXW010002618.1, read on the forward strand.
ATGCCATGCAGCTGCAATACGTGATATTTTATTTTATGTAAAGGTTGTCCCGCAAATATGACGAATTTCACGTTAATATAGACGTCGATCAATTTAAGTAGTGTATACTAATTAATGGTTTGGAAATGGATTGAATTTAAATATTCTAGCCGATACATTTTATTACAGTGGACTAATATTTATTATGTCTATACTATATTAATAATTGTATAAGTATATTTTTCTTTTGTTTGCACTTTTTTAAACACGCTGTTGGGTGTCACAAAAAATTATAATTGTGACACATAATAATCAATAATTTTCTGTATATAGCGCATAGTTTATTAATGGCTAGTTTAGGCGTTCTAAAAACATTTTTAAAGTAATGTAAATAAAACAGTTTAAACTGTTTCAGATTTTGACTTTTATTCACAACCGGTGGCATATGTTTCGCTAACATTGTACCTTCGTCAGACAAACGGTATTTAAACTTACAATTTGCTAAGTGAACTTAATTTTTATATAAAAATATTTTTAGGTGAAGAATTGTATGGCCTACGAAAGTCCTAAATAACATCTGGACGGAAATTTCTAACAAAATAGGTTTAAAAGATGTGAACTATTCATATCTAAATGGTCGTTTAAGAGATACTGGATGTTTTTACGTTAATTAATTTTCATAGACTCTAAAAGTGACAATTTGTTACTTTGGTTTATTGAATGTAATATTTCAAACTGTTCATCGAAAGCATAACAAATATTCGGCGTATGTTGAATCTGTTTTATTTTTAATAAAACTCATTTTATGCTCTGCTAATCAATGTTTAAAAGTTCTCCCAGTCTGGCTTATATACACTTTTGGGCATGATCCACAGTTTAAAAATCCGGATTTATTATTTTTATTTGTTTTTCTCTGTTATCTTTTTTTTAAATTTACATAGAATATTATTTGTTTTAAATGTAATTTTAATGCTCTTTTTACGTAGTATAGAAGGCGAAGATTAACCGATATAAGTATCTTATATTTATTTTTTTCTTTGGTTGGTACAGGATAAATTTCTGAATGTGTTTTTTATTTAAAATATTGTCAATTATTTTGGCATCATATCCATTGTTAACTGCTGTTTGTTTAATTAGGTTTAATTCTTTTTGAAAATAATCTTTGTTTAAAGGTATACAGTGTGTCCCAGATTCGCTTCTCTATATAAAAACATCTAGACAAGAAGCACACTGGATATACTATAAAGACATGAAAAACCGAGTAACTAACACTATAAAACGGGAAAAGAAAGCATATTTAGAGTACTGCTTGAGTGTTAATAGAAATAATAGTAAAAAATTATGGAAAACAATGCGGGCACTTGACATTTTAGCAAAAAATAAGAGTTTGGATTTACCCATAGTTATAAACAAGCCAAGTGAAATAAATATTTTTTTTCTGCAACTCTCAAACGCAATTGAACCTGATAGGGAACTAATTTTTTTTTACTCATCCAATTTACTTACAGATTTCGCCGATAAGTTTGAATTTACCTTGGTTGAGGAATTTACAGTATATAGATGTCTCCATGAAATTAAATTGAATGGCACAGGTCCTGATAATTTAAATATAGAAATTATATTATTGTGTTGTCCTTATATTTTGCCATATATTGTAAATATAATTAATTCTTGTTTATTAAATTCGATTTTTCCTGGTGAATGGAAGGTCTCTATGATTTTGCCATTACCGAAAAAAAATAATATCAGTGGTTTTTCAGACTTGAGGCCTATTTCTATTTTATCGCGACTTTCTAAGGTATTGGAATAAATAATATGCATTCAAATGAGAGAACATATCAAAAAATATAACATATTGCCTGAACGACAATAGCGGTTTAGGCCGAGTTTTAGTTGGACAACTGCATTACTTGATATGGTGGACGACATTTCACATGATATTGATAATGTTAGGACGTCTACTCTTGTTTTACTCGATTACTCAAAGGCATTTGATAAAATAAATTAGTGTCGATTTTACATTTTATAGGTTTTTCACAGTCTGCCTCAAATTTAATAAAAAACCATTTGCACAATAGATATCAATTTGTTAAAACTAGTGAAGGTATTTCTGAGAAGGGTCAAACTCTCTGTGGTGTTCCGCAAGGCTCAGTGTTGGGCCCTTTATTATTCTGTATGTATACTTTTAATATAATCAAGTCTCTTGAACACTGTCAGGCTTATCAATACGCAGATGATACACAGTTAAGGTATTATTTTTATCCTAGTGACGTTGAAAACGCAAATAGGCTAATAAATAAAGATTTGAAAAATATAATAAATGCTTCCGAAAAACATCAGCTTTTTATTAATTCGGTAAAGTCACAAGTGATGGTCTTTGGCAAAAACAGATAAGAAGTCATGGGTACTTTAAAAGTAACTATAAATAATAATAATTTAAACGAAATTTAGGACTTGAAATGGATACTGACCTACGGATTTCTGGGCATGTTACTAATTGTTTAAAACGAGCCTACGCTAGTTTAAAAAAATATCCTCACAGAAATATGTTGCCTCAGAGCATGAAAATAATGTTGACTGATCTATTAGTTTTATCTCATTTTAATTTTTCGGATGCAGTTAACGAACCGTGTCAAAGCAAAATTGATAAAGATCGTATATAGCGCGTACAAAAATCGTGGCTTAGATACGTCTTTGGAATTAAAAAAGATGAGCCTGTCAGTCATACAATGCAACTTGTGAACTTGCTTCCTATGCATTTAAGATGACAGTTACATTGCAGTTGCCTCTTTCATTCTATTACTGTACTACCCGAACACCATATTTGTATAACAAAATAAAATTCCGTGCCGACGTGCATGCATTGAATCTCCGTTTTAGGGGTCCTATTTCTCCAGCTCTACACCGTTCCTCTATCTTTAATAGATCATTTTCTTATAACATTTACAGCATTTATAATAACGTGCCCTTAAGCACCTTAAAGCTCCAGGTTTCCGACTTCCCTCAGACTTATCCTTGAAGCTAATGTATTCAATTAAGTGTTATGTTCTTTTTTAATAGCTGCAATTTTCCTTTGTCAAACCTATTCTATTGTATCTGCATACTGAGAAATGGCCTATTATTGTTGTTTTTCTTCTTTTGTTTAATTTTTTTTCTCTGATCCTTACTTAATAAACTATTTTTTTTTGTTTAATTGGACCTATGAATTAGAAATGCTTAATATCCTAAGGACATTATGTAATGTAACAATTCATACTGCAAATAAATAAATATTATTATTATTACTATGACTTGTTGTCTCACAGTATTCCTGTGGTTGTATTTTATACTGACGGGATTATTATAGTCAGTACAAAAAATAAAAATTAAAAAAAAAGGAAATGAAAATGAAAAAAAAAACACTGATGTGTTTTAAGAAATGATCTAACGATGCTACATGTTTTCAAAATGACCGATTTTTTGATGTTCCTGTGAATGTCTGTATTAAGTCCTAATTGAGCCGAATGCGGTGTAAACGTTGTTTACCTGTTACTGATATGACGAGAGGAACAATGATGACTCTTTCCTGTTTCCACATCCTTTTTACTTCCATTGCCAAGTCAGTGTATTTGGCGATCTTTTCACTGTATTCCGCTTAGATGGTCTCGTCGTTGAGGACAGCCATGTCAATTAAATAAGTGATTTTCTCTTTTTTGGATTGAAAGGTGATATCGGGTCTGTTTGCGGGAATTGTTTTATCTGTGTGGATGTCAATGTCCCAGTAGAGCTTGTAGTCTTCGTTTTCAAGTATGGATGTTGGTGTATAATGGTAGTAAGGGGTCTGTGTTCTCCGTTAGTTTGTATGTTGTGGCTAATGCTTGATGAACGACCTTCGCTGCTGAGTTGTGTCTCGCGGTTTATTCTGTTCCGGCCATTATTCTACATCCACTCGTTATGTGATCGATCGTTTCTCTCTGCTGGTGACATCTCCTACACCTCTCGTCTTCAATGGTTGTGCTTTCGGTAGTTTCTGGTTGCTATGACTTTGTCCTGGATGGCAAGCAGGAAGCCTTCTGTTTCGGGGAACAGCCGCCCTTCTTGTAACCACGTATATGAAAACTTTTTATGTATATGGTCTTGCTTTATATGGTATCTGTGTCTTCCGTGTCTTTTCTTGTCTTAGTGTTTTTTCAGACCAGGTGTTCATCTTTTCTAGTCGTGATTGGATGTGACTGTGTGCGTCTGCTGCGTGGCCCGTTTGAGACTGGTCGAGCGGTATATAATTCTTGTCTGCCTTCACTATTGCCTAGTGGAGGTTAGTTTGTTTTTTGTGGAAGAATTTTCTGAGTTCGTAAATTTGTTTTTTATTTAGCGATTGTATATCTATAATTGCCATCCCTCCTTCTTTTCTCTAGAAGGTGAGTCTTTTCTTGCATGCCTTGGGATGTAACTTCCTGTGTTTAGTGAATTTAGAGCGTATGAGAATGTGAATGTTTTCTATGTCTGTGTGTGACCATTTAATGATACCAAACGAATACGTAAGAATAAGTATGGCGAAGGTGTTAATAGCTTTTGTTAGATTTCTGGAATTCAGTTTTGTTTTTAGTAGCTTTGTGAGTCTGGTTTTAAATTCCGTCTTGAGCGCTGATTTGATATGAGTGTAGTTAATTTTGGTGCTTTGATGAAAGCCTAGGTATCTGTATGTCCCTGGAATAGACCTCGTCTGATGTAGATCTCTTCTGTTTCGATGTGCTCTTTTTGTGTTGGTGTTTCTGTGTCGTGGCGGAATTTTCTGATTGTTCTGTGTTATCGTGGTTATAGCTGCTGCTTAGATCACTGTATGAATGTCCTCAATTGTGCTCGCATTCGTTATGTACTCGAGAATTAATTATGTGTTCGTTGATGGTCTTTAGGATTTTATGTTTATCCCGTTTAAAGATTACACGAGGAATAGGATCTCTTGTTGTAGAATCGTAGTCGGATCATTTGTTTAAATGTAACTTCATTTCTACTTTGATTGCTTTGATTCACTTGTCCTGTGCGCTGTATGGTATTTGTCATCTGTCGTGGGTTGTCGCTGGGTTCTTCGCCCCTACTGAACATTGAGTGAGGTTGCAGATCCTATTGCACAAAGTTGGGCTGGTTTGTATGTGGGATCGGTTCGGCATCTGCCCCATTGTCCTCAATGTTTGGTTGATGAAAATTTAGTTCAGCAGCTACCATAGCTTTGATGTTTTGTAATGCGATTGAGGTGAGCTTACTGATGACTCTTTTTTGATATATTACTGTCTATTCTGTGATAAGTGATTATCACTTATATTATTATTACTATTATTATCTCTTCTGGTCTCACAGTATTCCTGTGGTTGTATTTTATACTGACGGGATTATACCAAGTCAGTACAAAAAATAAAAAAAAGAAATGAAAAAAAAAACAACTATTGTATATTAAGAAATGATCTAACTATACTACATGTTTTCAAAATGACCGCTTTCTGGATGTTCCTGTGAATGTCTGTATTAAGTCCTAATTGAACCAAATGCGGTGTAAACGTTGTCAGGGTGAGACCTGTTACTGATATGATGAGAGGAACAATGAAGACTCTTTCCTGTTTCGACAGCCTTTTTACTTCCATTGCCAAGTCTGTATTTCGCTTGGATGTTCTCGTCGTTGGGGACAGCCATGTCAATCAAATAAGTGATTTTCTCTTTTTTGCATTGAAAGGTGATATCGGGTCTATTTGCGGGGATTGTTTTACCTGTGTGGATGTCAATGTCCCAGTAGAGCTTGTAGTCCTCGTTTTCAAGTATAGATGTTGGTGTATAATGGTAGTAAGGGTCTGTGTTCTCCGTAAGTTTGTATGTTGTGGTTAATGCTACCTTCGCTGCTGAGTTGTGTCTCGCGGTGTATTCAGTTCCGGCCATTATTCTACATCCACTCGTTATGTGATTTTCGATCGTTTCCCTCTGCTGGTGACATCTCCTACACCTCTCGTCCTCAATGGTTGTGTCCTTGATGATGTGCTTTCGGTAGTTTCTGGTTGCTATGACTTTGTCCTGGATGGCAAGCAGGAAGCCTTCTGTTTCAGGGAACAGCTGCCTTTCTTGTAACCACGTATATGAAAGCTTTTTATGTATATGGTCTTGCTTTATGTGGTATCTGTGTCTTCCGTGAAGTGTTTTTTCAGACCAGGTGTTCATCTTTTCTAGTCGTGATTGGATGTGACTGTGTGCGTCTGCTGCGTGGCTCGTTTGAGACAGGTCGAGCGGTGTATAATTCTTGTCTGCCTTCACTATTGCCTTGTGGAAGTTAGTTTGTTTGTTGTGGAAGAAGTTTCTGAATTCGTAAATTTGTTTTTTATTTAGCGATTGTATATCTATAGTTCCCCTTCCTCCTTCTTTTCTCTCGATGGTGAGTCTTTCCTTGCATGCGTTGGGATGTAACTTCCTGTGTTTAGTAAATTCAGAGCTTATGAGAATGTGAATGTTTTCTGTGTCTATGTGTGACCATTTAATGATACCAAACGAATAGGTAAGAATAGGTATGGCGAAGGTGTTAATAGCTTTCGTTAGATTTCTGGAATTCAGTTTTGTTTTTAGTAGCTTTGTGAGTCTGGTTTTAAATTCCGTATTTGTACGTTTCTTTTTTGAGCATGTTATCTATAGTTTCATTGTTGATTGTTTCCCCCGTAGGGTGGTCTTTCCACTGTCCCTTGTTGATATGAAGTAGCTTGCATTTACTTATACCAAATTCCATGTTGATGTCCAGGGTAAACGTTTCTATGATTTTAAGGATTTCCTTTAGCTGTGCCTTTGTGCTTGCATATAATTTTATGTCATCCATGTACAAGACATGGTTTATTTTGTGTAGGTTATTTTTTTGGTGTTTAATTTGGAATCCGAAGTTTGTATTATTCAGTGTGTTTGAGAGTGGATTGAGACAGAGGCAGAACCATAAAGCGCTGAGTGAATCTGTCTGGAACATACCTCGTCTGATGTAGATCTCTTCTGTTTCGATGTGCTCTTTTTGTGTTCTCAAGTTGATTTTAGTTTTCCACGTACTCATGATTTTCGTAAGAAATTACCTGATGTTTTTATTGACTTTATATAATTCTAGTACTCTGGTTAGCCAACTGTGGGGTATCGAATCAAAGGCTTTTTTATAATCTATGTAACCAGTATGAAGGTTTCTATAATTTTTCCTGGTTTGTTCCATGATGACGCTGTCTATAATAAGCTGATAATATATGATGATAATGATAATAATAATAATAATAATAATTATTATTATTATCATTATTATTATTATTATCATTATTATATAAGGATTTCGGCTCCTATGATACCTACAGCACAGGTTAAATGGTAAAAATTTTAAAGGAAGCTTAACGCTTAATAAAAATGTACCATGGAACTGAAATTCGACATTTTTCACGAAAATATGGACGTTTGGTATTTTCAACCACTAACTCTGGCCGCCGCGAAATAAAAAAAATCCTTAAATTTTTTTTATTGTAGTACATTTTATCATAGAGCTTAACAGTTGTATCGACTAACATAGGTATTATAATTGCACAACAAACGACTTGTAAAGAATAATAATTTCTCATAATTTGCATTTCATTTAATTTTATTTCAAAGATGCTAAATGTTACGCTACTGAAAGGGTGGCGTTCTAATTTTAACCTAACCAACCTGTGAAAGGACAATTCCGGCATAAAAGTATCTAGTTTTTGCACAAACTTGACACTGTAGAACCATTTTAAGAACTTTCAAAGTGTCATCTCACCAAAAAAATAAAAAACACACTAAATATCCGCAAAAATTACAAATTCCGACTTAAAAGACCATGCACAACACAAAATACTATAAACCACTCTACGGATTTTTTATGAATTAATATTGGGTATCGTGATGTATTCGGCGAACAAACATGCGCGCGACGTTGCCACTGATGGACTAAATTTTTACAACACGAGTTGAAAATAAATGAGTAGTCATGATTACCATAAACAAAAAACTTTCAATTTAATTTAATGATAATAATTTGCGTAACAACAAACAAAAAATATTTCTGTTTGCGGAAATGCAACTACAAATGCCAAAGTGTTTCATTAGTAAAGACTTAAATATGAAAACATTCTTTAGAAGAAGCTATATTGCTGACAACATTGTTTCACAGAAAATCATATTCGATTATGAAGCTAAATAGATTAGAAACACACCTAGAGTAGCAAATGTAATGTGTGATTCTTATAAAATATAAATAGATATATCTCTTCTTGGTTATATATTTATAGTTAGAAATATATCATTGATTGCTACTATGTCAATATCATCAAACTGAGGCCAAATAAAATAATCCTTGATTTTTTTAACAAATTTTACGTTAGCGCAGTCAATTGCTTGTGTTACTTCAAGAACCTGGTCGATAAATCGCTTAACAGTCTTTTTAGTGGTATAAATTACAAGCACCCAATCTCTCCGTAGAGTTTTCGTTTTCTTCGAATTCCCTGTTTTGAACTTTTCTGTCTACTAAATCTATTAAATACTCGACATCCCAATATTTACTGTCACCCTCCCCATCCATAATAATATCCGGCCTGTCCTTACGTTTAGGAACCCTCTTCATAGCTTCCGCACCCATATTTTGTTTGGAAATTTCTAGATTTTCTAGGTAACTTTCTCTCGTCAGTAAATCCGCATATTTTGTATTTTTATTCGTTTTTTAGAAAATTTTCTGAACCAGACATTCTTTCTAGGAACAAACTCTGAAAAGACTTTTGAGCTGTTATTATACCTTCTTGAGGTACAGCCCCCCAAGTTCTGAGGTAGATGAATTATCATCAGATAATTATTTGATGGGATTGGGAACTCGATCGTCATATAACCCGGTTCACCCGGTAATTTGAAAAGCAATAAAAAAAAATTTTTTCAAAATTGTAAGAAACGCCAAAAGGCAATGAGTTAAAGGGCTGCAAGATATGAGTTGTATGTGGCAGCAACTTAATTAAATGTATGTTTTCTTGCATTGCCAATTTAATCAATATAAATTTAGAATTTATAAAAGAATAATCTTCGAAAACTAAAATCAGTTGGACAGTTCTTCAGAAAGCTGCTTTTAAACCAAGAGAAAAACTAATTTCTCATATATATTGCATTTTAAATAAAATTAATTTTATTTCAAAGATGAAAAAAATATGGCCCTAGCTCCCTTACGCTAACGTGAAAAGGAAAGTCGATACACGTTAAATAAGAAAACCATGTGAGTGAATACTTTTTTCTTAACACTGGAACCTGTGGTGGAAGATAGCTCAAAATACAAGAGTTCTAACCACACTGCACCACAACTTGTTACGTTCTGGACGCGCATTTCGCTAACCAAGTTAGCAGAGTTTGTATCATCTGCTGATGATGCTAACTTAGTTAGCGAAACGCGCGACCAGAACGTAACAAGTTGTGGTGTAGTGTGGTTAGAACTCTTGTATTTTGAATATTTTTTTATTCACATCATAGCATAGATTTTGATAAAAAAATCCTTGTTCCCCAAGTTCTGAGGTAGATGAATTATCATGCAGCAAACCTAATCAATCCTAACCTAACCTAACTCTATGAAAATAAGTAATCCGAATTTTTATTGATTATAACTTTTGTCAAAAAAAAACTAAAAAAAAGTTTTCGTCTTTGTCGGAATTCGAACCCACAACCTATACGGGCTGAAAACCTTACCACAAGCTTCTCGACCAAAAAATATAAATAGCTTATATTAGTTAGCGTGAACGTTAATGACGTCACATCTGATTTCGCGTACAACAAAATTTAGAAAATTCTAATTCTTTCTGCAACAATTTGGGGATCGTTACAAAGAGAGAATTCATACAGATTAAATATTTGTGAAGGTTTATCACGGACGCCTAACTCTTTATAGTACTTTCATATAAGTCAAAGAATCCATAGACTGTATCAGGACTAATTTGCTCAGTTCGTATACTTTGTGGTCTTTCAGGTTTCTTGCAAGACAAATTGTGGCGTTTGCAGAAACCAATTAACGAATCTTATCACGGGGTATTATTTTTGAACCTTGCAGCTACCTCAGTTTCAACTTTAAGTGAAAGGTCCAACTTACGTCCTAGGTTCGGTTGAACAGCGGGGGGACATATTCTGCGCACAAATAATACATTAATGGAAATTGAATACAGGCGAGAGGCTCTTCTAGTAGAAAAAGTTCCATTCTCTATATCTCTTAAGGCATTTTTTTCCCTGGTATACTTTCTTTCTCTTGTAGCTTATTACTATTTGCTATAAAATAGACCCTTTGTGATATATGTTATTGAATAAAATTTTAAATTGCAAAAATAGGAATTAGAAGTAGTACTTTAACAACAATACAATATACAATGTGTCCCAGATTCGCTTCTCTATATAGCGATCTTGGCTCCTATTAAACCTACAGCAAAAGTTAAATGGGAAAATTTTTAGAGGAAACTTAGCGCATTCGATATCCGCCTTCAGATTCACGATCGATCAATTAGTTTTGGAAATATCAGCGAAAAACAGAAAATGGTGGATTTCGTTTTTCGCCAATAAATCCAAAAATCTGGCAGCTGCCAAAATGTGACATTATTCGGATACTTTTTTAAGACGAATAAGATGGAGTATACGGCATGTCTCTATCGTCTTTTGTTATCCCCCAATCCGTCTCTACTTCCATTTTTCTGAAGGCCGCCATATTGGATTATTCGATTTTTTGAAAGAGCCTAAAATTTCCAGTTTAATGATGTCTCACAAGTACATAAAACATTTGAGTATCATCGAAATATCACACTTCCTAAAGATAGGTCTTATTTTTTTTTAAGAAGGCCATGATTTATTTGTCACAAGATTACATTAATAAGTAATGTATTAAACGCATTGAATTTCAATCAATACAACATGGACGTAAATAACGACGAAAAAAAGTTCTTAACTTCTTCGTACCTAGGTGACTTAATTTACAGATTTGCAAAATGACGCTCATTTGCATCCAGACACTTTTGACAATTGGTGACTGTTTGTCATACAACCCTGGCAAATGTATTTCGGTTGATATTTTTAAATGCGTCTAGAACTCATTTTCTCAGGATTTCTAAGGTTGCAGGGAATCAAATTCATAGACCTCATTCTTCGTGTGACCCCAGAGGTAGAAAGGGCGAGAGGTCAAGGGATCTAGGAGGCCAAGATATTGGACTATTTAAGTACTCTTAAGAAGTAAGTTAGATTAAATTGCCAATTACCCCGAACCAAACATGACTTCCAAATCTGGCATGTAGGCGTCTGTCTGCCACTTCTTGAGGGTTTTCCACAGCCTAATGATGATTGCTGTGCCTATTAAAAATAAAAACCTACTCTCATCGGACTACAAGACATGATTTACAAAATCGGGATTTTCGTTACACTTCCTAGTATACCACTCACAGAATCGTAGTCGTCTTGAAAAATAAGTACCCTTAAGTTCTTGAACTATTATGGGTTTGTACGGATGGTACTCATTCTTTTTTTAACACTCTCTTGGCACATAAATTTCCTGTTCTACAGTTTTTACCGATGCACTAGGGTTTTCGTTGATAGCTTTTAAAATGTTTCTGACGCGATTTTCATTGTCAATATTGTATCCTCTTCTAGATTGTTCGAAAAATTATTTTTTACTTCCTATAGGCATGTGTTTGTAAATTCATTATAATTTGTTCTGAATTTTAATCAACCAAACTTAGAGGGACGTGAAACATGCAGTTGATTAGCTCGTAATTCTTTTCACTTACTCCAATTTGCATTTGTCTTTAGTCTTGAAGATTGATAAAAAACCAAATCCAACAAATCACTATTTAACGTCCATACTTTTGGTCAACCCTGCATACAATATTCATGTTGGAAAATTTAAGGGTTTCAACCAGGTTCATAGTCCGATAGATATATCTTTAATTACCACAAGTGGGCTTTGTTCAGCAGATTATTTTAAAAAATCAATTTTTCGAAAGAACCCCGTTTGTCGGAAACAAAGAAAAAATTTCTAAATAGTTAGAAATTATTTTTTTGCACCTAACTCTAGATAATTTTAATTGCACAAAGAAAATAAGAAATCTTCCATAGTAAGAATTATGGTCGAACCAACTTAAAAAAAAAGACAGACAAAGTCCTGTATAAGACGGTTGTTATGCTGTCCTGAAGCTGCATACTATGGATATTGATCAAACAAAAGTTCAAATCTTAATCCGTATTGAAAAAATTTCATTTTGAATTTCCAGTAAAAATTTCCTTGGTGCACTTCGAAGTTCCAGCAGTTTGGTTGGGGCGGAAAGTAATTTTATATTAGCAATTCCAACCTATAAGATTTAGAAAACAAATTCTTTTAATCTATTTTTTATTTTGCGAAGAACCCCTCGTTTAATTAAAAATTAGTTGAGAATAGCTTATTGGTGCTTTAATAGACGCTGGTTTAGTAGAACATTTAATTTACTTTATTTTGTGAATTGTTATAATTTTTCTAACTCTGATCATTTTTATATTCAAGTTTAGCTTATGCTAAGATTAAAATACGAAGTTTTAAACAAAACCAATGTAATATACATTTAAATTATTCACCCATTCACACCCTTATTCTAAAATTAGTAACAGATCTGAGAAACTGTTTATTGCTAAATAAATATATAAATTTTTAAGCAATAAACAATTTTACAAATTATGAATTAAATATTCTTATGCAAATACCTGTCTGTTCTTGTTTTAACTTAACTTTAAATAGCACTTATTAACAGTAAACAGTCTAAACACACAAAACATTTCTGTGGTTTAATAGTATCAACCATAGATGCAACTCAGCTAAAAATATAGAAGTTCACTTTTGTCTATTATTAGACTTCACTCTTTTCTTTCAAGATTAATTTTGTAAATAAGTTGAGTTAACTTCTGTCTAAGATAGGCCCAAATGAAGGAACAAAATACACGTACCTCAAAGTATCACTTAATTGAACTGATAAATTAACTACGAGTTTTCTGAATTGGGTTTAGAATTAAAAGAATAACATTATTAAATGGCGCCGATGTAGGATTTCTTCCTCCCGCGACAGGCTCATGCTCGATCAGTGTTTTGGTTCGAAGGATGATTCCTTAGTATTCTTACTTTAAGGATGGTTCAATCTTTATATAAATAATGTTACAGAATTTTACTTTATCGATTAGGAAAGATACGTTTAGTTCTGCATGAAATAAATTGAATTGTACGTAGTCGGTCGATTCAAAATATTGAAGTTTGCGTGTTTTTTTTTCGCGTAAAACATTTATTTCATCATTTCTAATTTATTTTCAAATTTTTTTGTTTAAAAGAAGCTCAATTAAAATTATTTAGTGCAAGTACAATGTCGTGAAAACAGAAGATACTATATTAAAAATAGTAGAACAGAAGCCCAAGCGCGAAAGCAGGAGATATGGCGCGCTAGCGCGAGGCTTGCCCAAGATATGGCCGGTTGTCGTATTTAAACGCGTGTCACAATTAACCGAAACCGCTGTACATCGTATAATATTCTAATTAATTGAAATTAAAAATATTATTCTCTCATATCATTGTTTTGGAATGAGTCATCACCGCAAATATGTGTTTAGAAGCATACCAAAAATTTATTAAATCTTATCAATCTTATGAAGTAAATACCTTATATATATTTTCTTTTGTTCTTAATAAGTTTATGTCCTTATCTGTTTCTCGTGGTTTGACATTAATTATGTATTCAATTACGTTGATATATTAGAAGTAAAATAATTTTATCTGCAGTTTATCAAAATTCAGTCACGATACAGAAATGAGTCTCTACAGTAAAAACCCAATAACATCCAAATCATTTTTACATTTATTTATTTTAACCCGTAACTCACGTAAGGTCTTTGAGACTGCTTTCTTACAATAGCGGCAGAAAAAATAAAAAAAAAACTGTTTCTGACTTTTCAATTTTCCCATATTTCACTTTTTTTTTCGAGAAGAGTAACGAGGGGCGGGAATTGTTTATGGGATTCCAAATCTCCTAAGGATTGAAAAACCACATTTAGAAACAAAATTGCAATTTTGTTTTCATCTTTCCCTATGGTTTTATGTCTGGCCGTGTAGTGTATAATCCTACGCGAATCAAGTAAATACGAAAAGAAACCTCTTTATTCCTTCTAGAGATTGGTGTAAAGATCAGCTCGATCAGGGTAAAGAGTGAATTTTGAGACATTTTTGAATTTTAGCGTGCACGAATTCTGTTTGCTATTCCTTGGCTCTTCGTAAAGTCGGATCAGTAGCTCCTAGGATAAAAACTATTAAATATATAAAAATTCTATATTTTCCTATATGACATATTAACATTTTTTTTATCCAAAGTCGAAAAATTGGGGAAATTGAATTTCCAATAAAAATGCACATAATTTCCATTTGAATGAAAACTGAGACATTTATAAAGTTGACCTGACATTGCTAGCTGAAATTTTAACGGACATATCAGAATAAACAGTTTGACAAAGACGCGATGTTTTTAACTCGAAATTTATAAATATGTTTTTGAGCGAAACGTATAGAAATAGCAAATTTTTAATGCCTAATTTTGTATACGAATTGAATCTAAAAAAAACAATAAACACCTGTATGGTTTGGAGATTTAAAGGTATGTCTAAGAAAAAGTTGTATGGTTACTTTTTGCATATACATATGCAGTAGAGATGGGACATGTAACTCATTTTAATGATGCACTTCACTGACTCTGGCTCACTTTACTGAGACAGCTCACGGAGTGGGCTCACTTGAGCTGCGAAACGAAGGAGCGAAATACACTCCTAACGTCGTTTCACAAGGCTCCTAACTCATGAATTGACTCCCGGATCACGGTTCTGCCACCCTGGGGGCTCGTAGTTGTAAAGGACAGTTGGGGATATCGTGCTCGGCTAGAACGGCGAAGAATCACCGCGACGAATTGGTCAAGTTTAGTGTTTTATTTTTTAACGTGATACAGTCTAACTATGCAGAATTTCTGTTGGAGATTTATCAAATAAGTTAGGCTCTTATGTATTTCGTTTAAGATAGGTATTAACACGTATAGATTTGTATAATTGATATTAAAAATGACTTCACAATATTGCCAAAAACAAAAAGATATCATAAAATGTTCTTTTCCATAATGTTAGAATAAATAATATTTAAGTTTATTGCATTTTTCAACCTACATTATTGTCTTAAAAAGTAAATTGCCTTATTTTGTATGGGTATTTACCAATAGGCAGTTCCAACTATATCTGATATCTATATTTGTAATTAAGAAATCATGGTACTTGGGAATGGGAAGTTATTTTGATTAGAGCTTAGGTGTTACACGTCGATAATAGTTATAGATAGGCTTTTAGCTGTTTAAGGTAAGAATGCCTTAAATGAGAGATCTTAGATTTGAGATTCGCCATTAAGACGATTAAACTATCATATTTTTACTTTCCCATATAACAGTCCATATTAAAAATTCATATTTTGGGAACGCAATATTATATATATATATATATATATATATATATATATATATATATATATATATATATATATATATATATATATATATATATATATATACAATTGAAGAAAAAAATTAAAAAAATGTTAAGAAAACGATGAAACACCAAACACGTTTTTGAAAAGTTTTTATAAGATTTTTTTATATATATTTTTTTTAATAAAAAATATTTCAACTATTTAGGGTAGCCCTAGGAAGATGAAACGGCTACCTAATACAAATGTATTCCAGGAATAGTGTATATAAGTTTGTGTATACATAAATATGAGAGTGAAAACTGCCGAATACCGTAATAAAAAAAAGCCTTTAAATACATATGATGTAGTACCAAATCTTAATCAAATACCTCTTAATATTTTGGAATTATTAAAGAAATGATAATTATTTGTAAAACTTTAACACTCTGTATCTCGAAAAGCAAACATCTCTATATTTGTACGAACTTTTCGGCTTATTTTATTACAAAGAATCTCGCTTTAAACGTTAGCTCATGTTTTTCGAAACACCCTGTATATGGCATTAAAATTCGTATTTGTAAACAAAAAAAAAATAAAACGAACAATGGAATTTAAAAAAATGTATGTATAAACTAATTCACCGCACGTTTTTTCTCTAAAATTGCAAGAGTAAAGTGGGTCCTAGGGGTCTTCTAGAGAAAATTCGTTTATGACAGCATAAAGTAATTATAAAGCTTGTTCCAAATATGAAGCTTTATTAAATTTTAATAAAAATTGGAGATGACCGCACCTTTTTTTCTCTAAAAGTACAAGAGTAAAGTGGGTCCTAGGGGCCTAGTAGAGGAAATTCGTTAATATCAGCATAAAGTAATCATAATGCTCCTTCCAAATATAAAGTTTTATTAAATTTGAATAAAAATAAGCGGTGACAGCACGTTTTTTCTCTAAAACTGCAAGAGTAAAGTGGGTCCTAGGGGTCTCCTAGAGAAAATTCGTTTATGACAGCATAAAATAATCATAAAGGTTGTTCCAAATATGAAGTTTTATTAAATTTAAATAAAAATTGGCGATGGCCGCACGTTTTTTCTCTAAAAGTACAAGAGTAAAGTGGGTCCTAGGGGCCTCTAAGAGAAAATTCGTTTATGACAGCATAAAATAAACATAAAGCTTGTTCTAAATATAAAGTTTTATTAAATTTGAATAAAAATTAGCGGTGACAGCACGTTTTATATTTTGACCATCAAATTATGCACACCCTTTTTTATTCTTAAAAATATTATTTACATACGTTATTTAAAGGGCTACAAAATATTTCCGGCATGCGGGCGCCCTTAGGTTTTATTAGTCTAAGCGGGCGGGCGCCTATAGCCCTTGCGGGCGCCCTGACCCCTTGCGTCCATGGTTCGCGCGGCCCTGTTTGAACTTCGTAATTCAGTGCAACTCTTTGTTCTCATATGAAACTAACGCATGCAATAAAAACAAAAGAGATAATCTGAAATATTAAATAATGGTAAACGTTATCCCGATCACTCTCAGTCCCTTTATATCCTGCTAATGCAGTTTACTTTTTTTTGTTAAAAACGACCATATACATAAATAAAGAGAACATGTTTTATTAAACAATGAATTAAAAGCACGTCATTTATTTATTATATTACTCATCATAAATTATTGCTTAATCCTAACCTGTAAAATTTGTCTAGTCAGGCAGTACCTAATCATCAGTTACGAAATATCTCGTTTTGTTAGTAAATAAGTCAATGTCTCAATTGCCTCGGAATTGTTCCTATAATTTAATTCAAAATGAAGATGAGAACACTGCCGATCATGCTAAAACATTTAAAGGTAAGCCCTTTCTCAAGATGTTATATTGCAAGAAATTATTGAAAAAGTTATACAAGTTATATGCTCTAACCTCAAATACATTACCGTTTACATAGTACCGATTAGTACCGAATTAATTTTTCCGTGAAATAAGTTACTACTTGTATGCGAATTTATACCCAAGTAATTTTAATGCATATTACCGCGAGTTTGTTTGTGTATAAATGGTTTTAGTGATAAATCATAATATATATACATATATCACTCTTCATGTTATGGTCTATTACGTTTCAATTAATTACGTCATAACGAAGGTCTCTGCTAGGATTGTTCTGGTATCGAGGTGTTTGAATATCGATATACATTTTATTACGGTGAACACAGTAATTCTTGCTTGCTCGACATGTTTAGAATAAAAAAGCTAATAGGATTTAAAATCTATAAAAAAAATAACATATACGGATGTTTCATATAAGCTGCTGACTTCATTTGATATTGGGCTGGGTAAATTAGGTATAAAACTGCAATACTGAAACACGAATCATTATTCTCAAAAACTATAAGATATAAATTATATCTTTATTTCAAACAATAGAACTGTCTCCTCTCTCTCTCTCTCTATCTCTCTTTTATAATTTAAATTTTAAAAATATCAAAGAGTATGCAGTTTTATGGTTTTTTCTGAACCGTCAGGATTTGCTAAAAAATAACCAATTATAACTGAAAAGTAAAAACATCGTCCTTGTCACTTTAAATGTAACATCCTATATAATATTATTTCAATAAATGGCTTAGTTGATTATATAAATACTGGGTTTGATAAATTTATCTTTAAAAACATACCTTTATCTTTAAAAAGAACACTCCCCTACGAGGGATTGTATTCTTTTCTATTGACTTTACTTATGTGAATGTTATCTCCTTTTCTAACACATTGCCCCTTATGTCATGGTTTTTGTCAAACTTCTCGGTTGTCTTAGATAAGGCTATTAAAGCTGGTATTTATATAACAGAGTAAGAAGATGTCCATTTATTGGAATAATATTCCATTTAAAATGACGAAGTCGATGCTATTTTTTTTACTTTTTAAATGTTTTATTTTTTTAGCAAATCCTTAAGATTTAGAGAAAACTTTTGTATACAATATTTTTTGATACCTCTAAAGTTAAGCTCCGTTTAAAATATAACCAGGCATTGTGTATAAGAGCCTTAAGTACAGAGTCTCACTTTGGAAACATGAATAATGCAGATTTTTTAGTTATTTAGGATGGTGTTTATCTTTGAGGTATTTAAAAAGCCAATATGACGATTACTTTTAATAAGGTTTTCAAGGTTCCTTTTTTATCCACAACGTGCATATGATAACCACTTGTTTTTAAATCTATTCCCACCACCAAACCACAACTTTTTTACAAAAAATAGACAAAAAAGTGGAATTCATGGTACGCATACTGAAGCTCTAGAAAACAATGATGGAATCAGATAAAAAAAAATCCCCTCATTATGCATATCTCCTTATATTAGGAATAATGAAGTGTTTAGTTTTAAATATTTAATTTCAGTCTTAGTCGTTTAATAAGCAAATATAAATTTTATTCATTCCTAAGGTTTACAAAAATGAAAGATAAAAAATAATGTACCTATTTATATATGTAATTATTAAAACATTATATGCGAAACTAAGGAAGATCATACATTCCTATTCCTATTAAGATTGGAAAAATCGAAGGAAGTTCCGGTTATAAGAAATTTACCGACTTTTATATGGTTTATTTAATATTCTAATAGGCCGCCATTTTGTTTCATTAGGTTCATATAAATATTTTGCTAGTTTCTATCTGTCACAAACGACTTTTGGACAAAATAAAAAAAATTAAAAGTTTTCACACTGATTCTTTTTATCCATATATCATATCTAATTTTTATTTATAAAATTTGAAGTCTATTGAATAAGAAGTGTTTTTACTGTGATTTTTTTGGCTGTCGTTTTTTTCCGCCGTCTTGAATTCGTACCAAAATTTTAATATAACACTTAACTCTTTCGAGAAATTCGAAATTAATCGAATAACTAGTGTTTTAGGCTGAATTTTTTAGAAAAATTATTAGGCCGCCATTTTGTTTTGCCTTCTTAAATTCGCACCAAAATTTAACCCGTTCATTCCTATGTCACACTTAATTTTTGTGCAAAAGTTGAGGTAAATTGTGTAAGTAGTTTTTTTGGTTATAATTTTTTTAACATTGAACTAGGCTGCCATTTTTTCCGCCATATCGGATTTTTTGTTTTTTGCCATCTAGGGACCCTAAAATGTAAAAATTTGTAAAAACCTGGGAGATCTATTTTTTGCAATTTGCATGCAAACTTGATGGTTTCATAGCATTATACATAACCATAATATTTACGTTTTTACCAATAATCTTGAGGTATTATCTACAAGTAGCACTCTAAAAAACTAATTTATCTTGTAATTACACCATAGTTTACCAAAAAAAAAAACAAATTTTTATCTTAAATTGAAAGAAAAAATGAAAATGATCCTAAAAATATGCATAATAACCTAAAAAACTTATGATTTTTTCTGTCAGTATTTTGATGAAAAATGGCATTTCATATGTTAAGTGAAAGCACTGTTGCCAGATTTCAAGAGTAGATGTAATGTAAGTCTAGCATATTCTGTGTTATAAACTGTTGTTTTCCTTTTTTTTTTTTTGAATAGCAAATATATCAGTTTTTATATTGCTATTATATTATATACCCTAATGTTTCCTCTTTTGTTAAGTTAGTTTTTGTTTTGTATATTTGCTGAATGTTTGATAATTAATACATTTGTTTAATATTTTAGGTTTAGGCAGATGACTTTTTTAGCAAAACTTATAATTAATAGAAATGCTGTTTAGGTTAGGTTAGGAATGGTTAGGTTTGCTGTAAAGAAGCTTACAAAATTCCGAGTCTATATTAAAACAAGATTTTTTTGTAACAAAACTTATACTGTTAGGTTGATATGTCCCATTAGCGTTAGGTTAGCCCAGGTTTGTCGATAAAACTATCGTTAAAGCTATAAACCATCATTACAACCATAAAATTATATTTTAAATAATCACAAAGTGGTTTAATTGATGGAAGTAGCAGCGGATTTAAGTTCATGTTTTAAAAAACGGATCTATAATAAAACCAAGAAAAAATCTAAGATTTTTAAGAAAATTGGATGGCTTTGGCAACAGTATAAGAAAATTGTGTTCTCAATGACATCGTGACGTAATAAAAGAGATATTTCGCAGTATATCTCTTGAATATTTATGGTTTTCAAAATGCATTTTCTCAAAAACTACTGGTTCCTTTACACTTTTTAAATCTGAAAATTACTAGCGAAAATTAACACGTTTTAAGGGGTTTTGATTTTTTTTAATTCGTGGCTATGTATAGTGTTACTATACCCTACTTGGTTAGTGATTATTTATTTGGTCAAATTATAGGCATTATTTGAAACCATATTAAAAATCTAAATAAAAAAAATTAAACTTTTAAGTAAACTAAACGAAACGACAGAGTGTGATTTTCATCCGGTATATTCATGATCCTAGAAGACTAAAATTATGAAGTCATAATGTGTATATTTGTTACACACGAACAGTTAAAAAAAAAATAAATAGAATACTATCAGTTGGGTTGCGAACTGGAAATACGTCATTACTCATTACTTTATCTTATTACTCACAAACAATTAGTTAATCCTAACACATGGAATTTGTCTAGTCCCACAATCTCTTGTTAGTAAATCACTACTAACTACTAGATGTTTCGAAATTGTTCTTACAGTGTAGTTCAAAATGAAGACCAAACAGGCAGTCATGGTAAGCCGATCAAAGGTAAGCGTTTTCTTTTAACATTTTAACAAAACGTTTTAAGATCATTAAAACCTTATCAATCAATAAAACCTTAACCTTTATCGTATTTTATATGGCCTATGGAAAACTTCTTTTATTATAGGGTTATTTTTAATGGCTATAGAGATGTGTGGCGCATCGAACCCTTTTAGGCAGGAGGTCAGTTTATAGTAAATGTATACTATAATGGTTTTATAGCTTTAACAATGGTCATAGCCCCGTACAGCTAAACATATGTAATAAAATATTGATACTAGACTATACTAAAAACCGTTATTGCCATAATTATCCATTTTATTCTTGGTGCGGAGACTACCTTCAATTAAAATTCAGTACAGCAAACAAACCGGCTGTCTGTAGGGTAGGTGGGTAAAACAATCCAGTAGGGTTGATTGCTTTTATTCGACTAACCAGAATCTAAAAGTTTTTAAAGAATCCATAATTTCAAAGCACAATGACATTATAAATTTATATATAAGGTATTTAATTAATTATACAGTTTTGTAAACTGAGAAGAAAGTACCTACCTAACTCCTGGCACAACTCAAAATTTATTGAAAATAAATCTATGTCACATTCGCCGCAATGGCTGTCGGCTCTAAGAAAGTCGAATTTAAAACGAATAAAGAAATGAAATTTTAACATATTCCACACTAGCGAGCTTCGGACCAGGGCGAAAAAAACACTTAATCCGTACCTATACAATAAACCTTGCTGGAACTTCAGATACGAGGCGCATAAAAATAGATATCTAAATGTTCTGTTACAATGCATTGCGAAAAATACCTGCAAAGTTATCAATGCAGGTACTCTTGCTACCCAGTTTACCAACTCCAATGTAAACATATGTTTTAAACTCTGGGGTTTCTTGAGAACAGGCATTTAGGGCCAGCCATCACAAAATTTTTTCGAAGACATTCTCAAGCTTGTACCCAAATACCTATATTAAATTCAATTTTAAAGCTTCGTATACTATTTTACGCATTTGTCCTACATAAAAAATAATTAGTTTTGTAATTCATCGTGATAGTTAACAGTGGCGGCTCGTGGTGAGCTATATTGGGAGGACAATAACTAATTTACAAATAGGCATACTTAAAGTAAAAATAAATATCTTATCTTTAAATTAAGCTTTAAATTCTCTTGAAGTTCGGGTCTACTCTTCGTTCTTTAGAATTGGAAAAATGCTGAATGACACGTTGGTTAAAATTGCACGCACATTCCTTTTATAAACGTTTTGTCGATACTTAACATTGCTAAAGCGGATAGTCTATCTTGACCCAACTCCTCAACAAAATTTATAAGCCCTCGAAAAACCCCTGAATTTTCAGACAAAGCCGTTTCATCATGGCCACATAATGCCAGCTGGAATGCCCCACAAAATTTTACACAATCTATAATTTTGTTTAAAATATAACGATTTTTGGATACATTTTCATTAAAATCTCTAAGGGATTTTCTATAAGCTGTGTCTAGCTGAGTGCTAATATCAACACTTCCGACCGTAGCATAGTTCACCGAACATTTCATGTGATCTGCCGAAAACGCATGTTTTTTTATTTTTTCTTTTAAGTCCTTAACACCGGTTTTGCACTATAATGAGTCCGACGAGTCCTTAAAAAACAACAAACAAACATAACAGTAAAATGAATTACAGATTTTACAACCACATATCCAGTTATCTAAATCGTACATACTTTTGCCAAAGTTTCGATGAACCTCTTTATTTTTGTCTTTACTAGTTTGTCGTATACTAAGTTCTCGCAATTTGCGACCACTTACCTTGAGTTCGGTTATTTTCTCAAAATTAAGTTCGTAAGCACTTTTTAGTTATATATTTTTTCCACTAGTCACTACCAACATTTTATTTCCTGTATATTTCCAACTCACACATGGATCATAAAAATAAAAAATATATATTACAAAAAAATAATATATATAATAATATAAAATAAAATATCGAGTTGGAATATCGACCGTGCGACCTCTGAACAATTTTCTCTCAACTTTCGCATGCCGACGCGATACCGCGACCGATCGATCGAATTATGAGAAGAGACCGGCTGATGACCCATATCCCATTTGCTATCACATTTGGCTCCCGCCGGTAGCTGTGAAATCTTCGAGTACTTTCGTCAAGCTTTAAGGTAATCCGGGCAATTCAGACTGCCCAGCCTAGCTTAGTATAGCGTATTTTATTATGCCTATGGAACGCAACGAGACCATTCAAACCGCCGCGCGCGGCTAATAGTGTAGCCTATTTAACTTTTCCCAAGTTTCGTGTTTTATTACAACTATCAGGAGGGATGGTCACACGAATAATTTATTTTCAGAAATAGTTTTGGGGAGTCATTGACCAAATGACCCTATGGAAGAGCCGCCACTGATAGTAAACATACATATTAGGCTAATATAGTATACAGGCTGTCCTAAATATAAGCAATTATTTTACGTATAGCCCTGTATCATCTCATCAATCGCGTTCCACTAAACTATTAAAAATTTCGTTAGTATAGAGATCGCGCTTATTTCTCAAGAAACGTATATCTGGTTGCGTATCACGTTGAAAATCTCTGAGTACCAGCAGTGCTACGCGTACAACAGTTTGAAAATCCCTGATAAACGGTTGATTTTATGCGAGAGAAATAAATACACTGAAGAAACTTCTATGTTCCCTCTAGAAACTGGCACAAAAATCAACCCGATTGTTGTTATGGCAAGGCTGATTTAAAAAAAAATTGAAATGTAGAGTGCCGAATTTTTTTGCTTGATTTTAAGCATTCATACTGGTATATTGGTACCTCCTAGGACATAACGATGTCAAAAGCTCCATATTTTTTTACAAAACATAGTTTCACATTTTTTTTGTTCATTATGTCAAGTAATTGAATAAAATCGAGTTTGAAAAGAAATGCACAAATTTTTGATTTTTAAAGAAAATTGTGACTTTTTCGAAATGTTGCGCAGGCTCAGGATAGACATTATGACAAGACAGATTTTTTATTCCGACATGTTCATAAATTCGCAAATATCTTCCCAAATGATTTTAGGGGCGGTTAAAATGGAAGATCGAAAGAAGAATAAATAATACGAGCGCTACCCAAACTTTGTTTTTATTCCGAATTTTATTTACCAAATGAACTTTGTTATAATAAAAATAATAAAATAGGTTGGTGATGACATAGGAGAAGTTTTCTCCTGCATACAGGGGATTCAGAAGTAGTTTTATTTTTTTTTCTTTATATGGGGTGTTAAAAAGTGAAGTATTGTAATCGTGAAAAAATCACCCTCCGAGATTTTTTCAGACCTTTACGTTTCAGGGTCCCTAGATGACAAGTAGTCCCCGATTGACTTCAAATTTTGGTCAAAAATTAAGGGTTATATGGGTATGACCTGGTAATATTTTGGTAAAAATCCAATATGCCGGAAGAAAAGGGCGGCTTAATGAAAGGTTAAAAAAATTATTACTTAAAAAACTAATTATTTAATTTGCACAAAAATCAAGTATTATATAGGAATCAACTGGTAAATTTTTAGTATGAATACAAGATGGCAGAACAAAATGGCGGCGAAATAAAAATTTTGTAATCTCAAAAAAATCACCATAGATGCCAAAAATATGCTTTATCAATTCCGTCGGTCTATCTGTCGGTTTGTCTGTCGCTCTGTCAGTTCGAGGCATAGCTTAAAAAATATCAGATTGACTTCAAATTTTGGACAAAAATGAAGGCTCATATGGGGATAACCTGGTAATATTTCGGTAAAAATCCAATATGCCGGAAAAAGATGGCGGCCTAGTGAAACGTTAAAAACATATTACTAAAAAGACTAATGATCCAATTTACCTCAAATTTTGCACAAAAATCAAGTGTTACATAAGAATGAAACTGATAACATTTTGGTAGGAATATAAGATAGCAATACAAAATGGCGGCCTAATAAAATATTTAAAAAATCAAAACTACTTATTACATTAATTTGAAATTTTGTGCAAGCATTAAGTGTGATATAGAGATAAGCTGGTAAAGTGGTGTCGCGAATTCAAGATAGCGGAACAAAATGGCGGCCAAAACATGTTAAAAAAATTAACGTAAAAAAATCTTTTTATTCAAACTGGTGCTAGTTCAACATGACGTAACAAAATCGCGGTGTGTGTCAATGTAAAAAATACTTATTGAATTCATTTTAAGCTATGCCCAAAATCAAGTGTGGCATAGGTAAGGATCTATTGGAGCAAAATGACGTCCAATAAAAATGTTTGAAAAGACAGTATATGTGTTCCTAAATAACTATGTACTGAACTAAATTGGGTCACATTTCACTATTACTAATAAAAGGAAATATTCATAATGAGGAAAGTTCCGGGTAAAGGATATTTACCGATTTTTGTATAGGTTTTTAAACCTCTTTGTTTACCAAAATCCTGACGTTTTGAACGTAATGAATGCATCAAATTCGATAGTTCAATTTTTTCAACTCTAACATCACATGAAAAATATATGGGATTATTATAATATTAATATTTTAAATTTAATAAATTGTGGGACACCAACGCCACAACAAGAATACCATAATCCCCGTCTAGAACATGTCCTACAATGCCGGAAGCTATATATCCATTTCAGTCAAAATCGGTATTTCGGTCCTTTTTAGAGCTCATCAGGCCCATGGATTAACGTATAAGGCAGAGGCAGAAAAAAAACTACTTCGATAGCTAAACTACGACCGGCATTGAATAACACTGTTGATTCCTGACTTTCATTGGGAGAAATAACGTTAAGGTATTTTTGACTTACGACCTTTGTGGCGTCCTAGGAAATACGCGAATTTTCTGAAAACTACATATTTCCTGTAGCATATACTGCTAAAATAATATAAAGCCGCTAAAGGATGGGGCTTCATTGTTTAAAAAAATCAGAGCTAACAATTCAGTATGAGGTTTAGAAAAACAACAACAAAAACAAAGGTTTTCGATTAATTTTAGAATTTTTCGTAAAGATGTATAACTGTTTTGAATAAATACCATTGTGCAATTGTAATAATTTCCCATTCGTTCGTATAACTACCTTGTCTACCTTTTGATTTATTGTCTTAAAATATCTTTAAGATAAACGAATCAACCCAAGATTAAGAATTGCGACTTATATATCAAATCAATAGATTTTAATATCGGTCTAAACTAGTTAATACGTAAATTGCGTCAGTATTTATTAATACATGATTCTAATTAAAGTTTTTTTTTACTTCTCTCATTCCCTCGTCAATATAATCATAAACCTCGGGATAAAATAGTATCAAATTTTAAGAACATGGTTTTATAAAGCAGCGTATCGTACGTACAGCGTCGCTATAAAAATGACATTTATTTTTTGTGCGGTCAAAATTTGTTAGTTATCTCTTTGACAGATCCTTATATATAATACATCAGTAATCTCGGATTTAAATGCGTAAAAAACAGATGGAATATGCTCGTATATACGCAAGAATTTTGCCCATATATATATGCAGAAGAAATGCACTAAATATACAGAATATATGTACAAAATATGATGTAAAAATTTTCAGTTCTATTTGAAAACAGAACTAAAAAATCGGTAAATTTCCTTGACCCGGAACTTCGGTCGTTATGATTTTTTTCCATTTCTTAGGAATAGTGAAGTGTGACCCAATTTAGTTTAGTACATAGTCACTGTATATATGTGTTACATATATTGTCTTTACATTTCTATTTCTACCAATATTTTACCATTTTCTTTCTACCAATGCCACACTTGATTTGAGGGCATAATTTAAAATAAATTCAATAAATAGTTTTTACATTGACACATACCGCCATTTTGCTACGTCATGTTAAATTCGTATCAGTTTATCCCATTTTTACATTTAATTTTTCTGCAAAATTTTAAGTCAATTCAACACGATTTTTTTACGCTGATTTAAAAAAAAAATTTGTCCACCATTTTGTTTCGCCATCTTAAATTGAAACCTATATTATAAGTCTTTACTTACTCCGTTGGTCCGCAGCTATTTCTCAGATATTAAGTTTCTAAATGGTTTTCGTTAACGATCCTCTTGTTATTACGTTAGAGTGTATTATTTGGGGTTAGAATCCTGTAAAAAAAACAAAAGCTTTTTTTTAAATTATCGACGTTTCGCAACTTTACTGTTGCATCCTCAGGACACATAGATTTTATATTATCACTCTTTACCTAATCCGTTGGTCCACAGATATTTCCTAACCGCAAATAATACACCACTCTAACAACAAAAAGATTGTTAACGAAAACTATTTAGAAACTTAATATCTGAGAAATATCTGCGAACCAACGGCATAGGGAAAGACTGATAATATGTGTTTCATATAGGATATATAATCAATATATGAGTCCTGAAAATGTAACAATAAAATTGCGAAGCGTCGACAACCCCAAATAATACCCCACTCTAACATAACAACAAAAGGGTCGTTAACGAAAACCATTTAGAGACTTAATATCTGTGAAATATCTGCCGACCAAAGTAGTAGGTAAAGACTGATAATATGGGTTTCATGCAGGATATAAAATCTATGTGTCCTGAGGATGCAACATTAAAGTTATGAAATGTCGACAATTTAAAAAAAAGTCTTTTGTTTTTTTACTGGATTCTAACTCCAAATAATAGACACTCCAATATAGCAACAAGAGGATCGTTAATGAAAACTATTTAGAAATCTGATATCTGGGAAATATCTGCGGACAAACGGAGTAGGTAAAGACTTAACCCCAAATAATAGACCACTCAAACTAATTTATTTAACATTGTTGCTCCATATTGGATTTTTACCAACATATTACCAGGTTATCCCTGTTATCGAGTAAGTAGTATTTAAGCTATGTCGCGAACTGCCCGACAGACCGACAGACGGACCGACGGCATTGATAATATATGATTTTTGGCATCTAAGGACGCCAAAACGTGAAGATATTTAAAACTTGATAGGGCGATTTTTTCACGATTATAAATATTTTATGTACCTAATGCAGTAAAATGTTTGGGATGGGTGTTTACTGACGATTTTAATCAACTGCCATAATATTTTTTGCCGGGGAATTCAAGTATTTTAGACGCCTAACGACGCTAACAAATGACTGGCAAATATTACATTTGATCCAAATATGCAAAAATGGTTAAAATATAAAAATATTGAATCCAAGTAACGCCATACATAGAACATACAATATATGTGATATAAAATCAAACTTAATAGTGTAACTTCTCAGAAAATGTTTGATTTATTGTAATCTTATGGTCAGTAGCCAAGGAGTCGAGATTCTTAGTGAGATAACGGAGTTGCAAGATGCGCGCCATTCAGCCATGTTTATTTGGCTTTTAAAATGCTTGTTATGGGACCACTTTGGCACTATCCCGAAATAGCCAATGTAAACTGGTTTTAAAGGGCAAGAAAAGAACATTGTGAACTTATTGTAATTTGCATAGATAAAAAAACACCTCTGGGCCGTAGTTATCGTGGTAGGTACTTAAGCTATATTGTGTTAAAATAGCTTCAGAATGGCAAATATGTGGTGCTCATGGTATAAACGAAGTGTTTCTCTCAATGTTTCTTCCCATTGTAAAAATAGAAAACATTTGTCTGGTGATGCCAAACAAATTATAACCAACGTTTATTTAACCCTTGCCGAACGCGGAGTTATGAACAAACGAGTGGTTTTAATAAAGATCTTTATTTTAATGAAAGTTCTAGAACCAACTCTGTTGAAAATTGTGAACAATCCTAGTGTAGGGAGAAAAATAAAAAACGATATCGGTAACTTTTCAAAGTCAGATCGAGGTGATGAAGAAGTAATACGGCGCAAAATTTACGAGCTTTACGAAGAAAAAAATGTGCCCACATTGGATAATTTACTACAAAAACTTGAAAAAGATGAAGCTGAAATTAAGTATGGTCGAATTGCTCTGTGGAAATGTACTAAGCGGATTAGTTTTAAATTTTAAAACATCAGGAAAAAATATATTATTATAGAATCCAAGAGGCTTCAGTAATGGCGTCTGGGTTTCTTGACCAAAATTAACAAATCAAAAGAGGTCAATTATTTATTTGAATGACCCCCACGAAACTCCTTCGAAAAGTTGGGTTGGTTCCAGCGATAAATGTTAAACGAAAGCTCTAGGCTAGAGAATTCCTGTTTTGCATGCAGGATCTAAAGACGGATGGATTCCAAATGCTTTTTCTTGGTCGTCAAACCATATTGTTACGAATTTAGCCCTAAATATAGATTTGTTAAAATTTAGATGAATTTATTTATTGTTTGTTATTTTATTGAAGTAGACTTACCTTAATTTTTATCCATGTAACGACTATGTTAGTGTCAAAAATCGTTCTCGAATGTTCTGTTAGGCTTTATTTATCTCACCCTGTAGTATTTAGATTATTCTAGAATTTTCTAGATCATTCCATCCTTTTCTAAAGGCTATATAAGCGCGCCGCGAGGCCTCATTTTGACTCTTTGTAATTGAGATTTCGAAGTGTTAAAAACCTGACATTGACAAGTTTAAAGTTACCTTAGTTACGATTGTTAAGTATAACCAATGTCTACCTTTGATACCTGTAACCTGTGTTTTGAATAAAGTAGTGCATTCAGAATCTACGTGTTTGTGTACCGGCCATTCCGGAACATTTGGTTTCGGAAGCGGGATTAGGATCCAGTTGAAGGTAAAGAAATAAGAAATAGTTTTTATTAGTAGCGATAATCATGGCAGCAAATTTGGATTCTTTGATGAACTTGATTATTGCAATGCATAATGACATTCAGAAAAACCAAGAAGATGTAGAACAAGAAATAAAGAAGACTCAAGAAGAAATGAAGAATGAACTTAAAGAAGATATGAAGAGAAGTCAAGAAGATATGAAGCAGGAACTTAAAGAAGACATAAAGAAAACCCAAGAAGACGTGAAGAGGGGCCAAGAAAACATGAAGCAAGAACTAAGCGACCTGAAGAACAATCAAGAAGACATGAAGCAAGAAATTAAGGAAGATATGAAGTGGAACCAAGAAAACATAAAAAATGAAATGATGATGAGGCACCAAGAAGACGTAAAACAAAAAATGCGACAAATGGAAAAGAATCAAGAAGAAATCACTAGAAAAACGTTTCTTGAACTGACGCTAACCAAAGAAGATATAAAACAGGAAATGGGACAAATGGAGAAGAAAGTGCAAACGCAAGTTCAGGAGGTACATAACCAAATGCAGCAAGAAGTCCAAAGTTTACGTTCCCAGATGCAGAAATTTGGAAAGCAAAGTGAGTTCAAATCCGACGTTGTCTCTTTATCACATGTGATAAAGCCACCTACGTTTGATGGTAAGGTGCCGTGGGTTACTTACCTGAAACAATTTGAAGCTGCCGCAACAGGAAATAGTTGGGATTCCACCGAAAAGGTACGAGCGCTGGTTTGTTTCTTGCGTGGCGAAGCATTGGAGGTGCTAAGGAACATACCCAAAGATAAACAAAATGACTTTGGACATTAGTAAGCCACCTAGAAATGCGTTATGAAGAAGCACATCTACAGGAGGTTTATAAAATACAACTTCAATGTCGAAGACAAACATATAACGAAAGTCTTCAAGAGTATGATACCGATATTGTGCGACTAATTAACTTGACTTATCCATCCTACCCTGAAGATATCAAGCAAGAGTTGGCAGTAAGCAATTTTATCGAAGGCCTTCGTGATGCTGATACCAACCAAGCTTTAAGAAGATATCAGAAGCTCGGGCATATGCCCTTCAGTTCGAAACAACTAAACAAACATCCAGGGGTCAAGGAAAACTACGTAGACTATAGTACACTCCAGAATACCGGACTACAAATGAAAATGCTTCGAACCTTTTAAAAGAACTGCAAGAGATTCTTCTTAAACATCAGAAAGACGAAAATAAATCTTTAACTTTCTGTGGTAAAGAGGGACATGTCCAAAGCCGATGTACCAGCAAAGGGATTCCTGAAGATATTCAGGAAAACTCCCATTAGCCGGTTTTAAGGGGTGAAAGCTGGCTGGGTGCTACCAAGCCCCATCGACATCATCAAAAATCAAAGTATCCCGGCTGCAGAATAATGGCTCTAGCTTGGTAGTACCGGGGAGGATATGCGGTCGGGACTGTGAAATGGTACTAGATACCGGCTCAACATACACCATCGTGAGGCCAGACATTATAGCTCCTTGCAGGGCAGAAAATCCATACAAAAAATACGTCTTGGAAACCGCTAACGGTGAAATTATACCTGTGAAAGGCATTCATGAGGCTGAAGTAACCCTGGGAACACTACCTTCATACACGCTATTTTCGTTGCAGATATAATGGATGATGTCATACTTGGTCTTGATGTTATGAACCAAAATAAGTTTATCCGTGACATACCTCAAAGAGTCCTCCGTACGAAAAATGAAGAAATAGTTATGAACCTGCCACAAAAAAATAATTCCACTATCCGAGAAGTGGTTTTGCTAGAAGATACTACGTTACCTGCATGTTCGGAATATAAGTAAAAGCGACGCTTGATGATTTTGAGGAAGAAGTAATTTTATTCGAACCAGTTCAAAACTGTCCACTACATGCGAAGGGAATTTTACCAACAAGAACCTTAACTCATTGCAGAGGAAACATGATGTTTGTCAAAATGATGAATCTAAAAGGTCATCCCCAGGAAGTAAAAAAAAGGTGACAAGATCGGAACTTGGCAACCTGCTAATACAATATTTACCTGTACAAACTTACCACCTTCAGAACCTGGAACTACTTTACCTAAGGTACTCCAAGACCTGGTGAAATCGCCACATTTACTGAATAAGGTTCAGATGACCAAGTTAGAAGAACTTTTGAGAAGAAATCAAAATGTTATCTCTCTGTCTGACAGCGACTTAGGAAAAACTAACATAGTTCAACATCGAATTAATACTGGTGATGCATTCCATCTTTTTCTAAAGGCTATATAAGCGCGCCGCGAGGCCTCATTTTGATTCAGTTGTAATTGAGATTTCGAAATGTTAAAAACCTGACATTGGCAAATTTAAAGTTTCCTCAGTTACAATTGTTAAGTATAACCAGTATCTACATTTGATACCTGTAACCTGTGTTTTGAATAAAAGGAGTGCATTCAGAATCGACGTGTTTGTGTACCGGCCAATCCGGAGCAATATTAAAAATAATTGTTTTGATTATCATAAGGATACGTCAGAATTATTCGAAGATTTATTCAAAGATACGTTGTTTCCCAATATCCCCCCAAATAGATAACGCTAGTTACCATAGTAGGCAATTAAATAAAGTTCCATGCTGGAAAGACACAAAAGCTAAAATTCGACACTATAAGTGCGATAATAACATTTATTTTTACGAAGATTATACAAGAAAGCAATTAATGGAAGTGCTAAAGTGTTTTAATATAAATATAGAGTATGTATGCGACTTTCACCATATTATTGCATATTTAATCCAATCGAACTTATATGGCACGAACTAAAATCCGGAATTCGTTGGAATAATATTTCACCTACTTTAAATGCCAGTTAATTAATTCTTATCGAAAGTGAGGTATTAAAAATCCCTGTAAGTAGTTGAGAAAATTGTGTTTCACACGTACAAAAAATAGAAAGGTGTTATAATCTAATCATATTTCTAAAAAATAGAACAATTAATTACTAATGTATATGTAATTTTAACATGAGTAGTGAATAAACTGTAATAAATAAAACTATTTATATATTATCAATACCATATTTTAGTTTCATTTCAAACACAAGATAATTATTTAAATGCGAGATCCGGACCTGTTTTAAGAACCTTCCAAATTTACGGTATTTAATCCCAAATTATATTGACGTAGTAGGAGGCAGATGGTCACTTTCTTATATATCTGAATGTGTTACACATATATACAAAAATACATAGAGTCAAAATGGTAACCTTGAAGTCGGTTAAAAAAATGTTCAATTCCTGACAGACTAGAAGTTATCCTCAACTCAACATTTAATTTTAATATTATGTTTATGTTAGAGTTGTATAATTTATTCAATTTTCTAGTAAAAATTATTTCATTTACCCCAAACCTAAACCGCTTTGCTTTACGCGGCAAATTTACTCTACTTTGGACTCTCAATTTATTATTAAAATATGCAATTTAAATTAATTAAAACATTTTTCCTTGCCCATTAATCAACAATTCATTTCCTTTTCTCAATTGATTGTTTTTAACTTTAAGTGTGGCACAACAAAAGCTTGTCCCACATGAACGACTCCAATTTATGGATAGATCCTTGTCTCTGTTGATTTATGCTTTTAATTAATAGAGATTTACGTCGAAAAGCGTTTTAAGTTAGGCTAAATGAAATAATTTTTACTAGAAGATTTAATAAATTATACAACCCTAAAAAATTATTATTTCGAAATTAAATGTCTAGTCAGTACTAACCTCCAGTCTCACAAGAATTAAACATCTTTTTAACGGACTTCAAAAAAAGAGATGGTTACCAATTCATATAATATTTACAGGGTGATTCATTATATTTTGACACCCACCTACAGCCGTAATTATTGGGTTTAGAAAAAAACTTTAAATACAAAAGTTATAGGGTTCTTTGTCTATTATCTTTTGGATATTTCAGATTTTAAAAATATATAGTTTGTTGATATTTTTTTCGGCCGTTTTCGATATATTTTAATTTAAACATTATCGTTTCGGTAAACGAGATTACAGCCATATTCTCAGTGATATAGTAAAGTCTGCTTTGATCATCACTATGATGTTAAAATGTGTTGGATGGCAATTGTTTCAACAACTGTAGTTTTGGTAACCAAATACATAATTCTCCACTTTTCTCTCATTTATAGATTAATGTTTGATATTAATTATTTAATTTTGCTGAAAATAATTCATATGGGTTATTCTGAGGAAATAAAACTCTTTTTTTATTCAAATGATAATAACGTTGCAAGGGTTAGAGTCGAATATCGCCGAATATACCCGGGAAGAAGAATTCCTTCAGTAAATACAATCAAGAATATAACTTATCGTTTCGAAAAATAGAAATAAGTTTAAATGAGAAACTTAACGTTTTACTCTATTTTCAAGGTAAATCTGAGGATGTTTTTTAATTTCGTGAAAAATTACCATAATATTATTTCCTCGTCTAGAAAATCCTGAATATTCCATACGTGAAGCCTAAAACATTTCTGGCAAGTCATATAGCAAAATTCAACGAACGTTGAATCCTCACAAATTCCGTTCATATTAGTTCCGTCCAGTGCAAGAATTGACTGATGAAAATATGAGGCAAAGGCTTGAATTTTGTAACGAAATATATCGAAGAATTCAGGACAATTCAAAACAAAAACTTGAGATTTGAACAATATAATATTCACAAAAGCCGGTTTATATAACAGAAAAAATAAACATTTTTGGTCTTCGGAAAATCCCCACAAAATACAAATTGTTACGAAATATTCGCAAATATATTGAAAATAATGGAGAAAAT
Source organism: Kuschelorhynchus macadamiae (assembly GCA_030620095.1). Taxonomy (NCBI): domain Eukaryota; kingdom Metazoa; phylum Arthropoda; class Insecta; order Coleoptera; family Curculionidae; genus Kuschelorhynchus; species Kuschelorhynchus macadamiae. The sequence goes on from JAUTXW010002618.1 coordinate 1,351,055, forward strand.
ATGTAGTTTTATAAGTATTTTTCAAATTTCGATTAAAAAAGTTAATTTCATTAATTATTTTTAAATATTTCCTTGTTCTATTGTTTAAAGGCATTTAATTGTTAGAAATGCCCTGTATTTTTCCTTCCTTGAATGTAATTTTGTTGTTCGAAACGATTAATGATATTCTTGTTTATATTAATTGAAGGAATTCTATTTCCGAGTACATTCGCCGATATAACTCTTGCAACGATATTATCTTTTGAATAATAGAGTTTTACCAATTTTAAACAAAAAATGTTTTGTACATGATCTGTGTTATTTGAATAGATCGGGTTTAAATAAGTTAGCAGATAGAATAAGTAATGATATTTTAAATTTCTTTTTTGTAAGCAGCTCAAACTTAATTCATATACAATGTTGTACTAAGGAATATTCTGAGACTAGTGTCAGTAATTGTGAAGGTGTCCCAATAGAACACCCAGATGATGATATTGTTTTTTTGGGGGAATGCTGGGATGATGAAGTTTTTTTAAGTCAGAATCTACAGACCAAGGTCACGGGCTAGCTGAAGTATCCCAGAACACTGTATCCTTGTTGTTACTTAACATACAGTGTCTACGAAATAAAAGAGATGAACTTTATATATTCTTGATGGAACACAATTTTCCTGAATTTGTTCTTTTGACGGAGCATTGGCTTAGGGGAGGAGAACCTGTAACCATTGAAGGATATTCAGTGGTCAGTATATATTGCAGAAATACATATTCTCATGGGGGAACCTTAATATTAATGAAAAAACGCGCTTTAGAACTGTGCGCTTTTATGGAACTTGATACATATAACTATATTTCAGTGGAAAAGGAATTTGAATTCTCTATGTTTTTAACAAATCGTTAAATTTGTACATACTTTGTATATACAAATCTCCTTCTTCAACTGTCCCATGTTTCTTAGAGAAGATGGAGCTTCTTTTAAGCTGTTTACCCATTTCCTCAAAAATTATATTAGGAGGAGATTTAAATATTGATCTTAGTAACCGAAGCTCAAACAACACTACCGATTTAATTAATTTACTTAACTAGTTTAATGTAAAAATACACAACAGTGACTTCTCTCGAATCACCCCCATTCTCTGCCGCAATAATTGGTTATATATTTTTAAACCTTGATGATCTCAATTTAAACTGTTGCACTGTCCATGCGGGGTTATCAGATCATGAGGCAGTCATTTTGGAGACTCACGTCACGAACGTTGTCTGGAAGAAGAAATATAGATACGGTAGAATTTATAGTAGGAGTAACTTTAATAAGTTTTTTCATAATTGCTCAAGTGTAAATTGGGGTAATATTCTATATGACACAAATCCTTTTTCTTTATTTCATTCATTTCTGATTAAAAATTTCAATAAGGCCTTTTCACGGGAAAAATAAAACTTAAGAAGAAAAAGCACTGGGTAACAAGGGGAATTCGTGTTTCCGCAAAAAATCTGCATTTTTTATGTTCTTTAAGAAAATATTTTTTCAACGACCTTATTATAAATTACATCGGTAAATATAGAACCCTCTATAGACAAATTATAAAAATCGCAAAAGAACTTTATTACAGTAAAAGAATCCAGGAATCAAAAAAAAAACACTAGGGAAAACTGGTCCATTATTAATGATCTTCGCGGAAAAAATAAATCTTCTAGACCCAACATCTCAATTGAGCCCAATGTTATAAATACCTTCTACTGTACCATCGCAGACAAATTAACCAGCAACTTAGCTCCAAAAAAAAATCCCTTAGAGTACCTGCATGACGTGTAGGTACCGGAGAATTTTGAATTACGTGAGACAAATTTTATAGAAGTAACTAAAACCTTGTCCGAAATTATTAATAAAAAGTCCGCAGGATCAGATGGCTTGTCAGTACGGATTTTGATAAACCTCCCTGACGCAGCCCTGCATACACTGGTAGACCTGATAAACCTCTCTTTTTCAACTTTTCCGGACTGTTTGAAAACTTCTTTAGTTATCCCTTTACATAAGGGTGGCGACTTGGACGATCCATCTAATCTTAGGCCTATTGCATTGCTGTCTTCAATTTCTAAAGTTATTGAAAAGCTTGTAAAAGTACGCGTTATGTCTCATTTGGCTCGTTTTAATATACTTCATAAAGCGCAGTTTGGATTTCAGAAATGTAAGGGTACAAATGATGCAATTTTTGCATTCTTGGAGCAGGTGTATTTGGGAATGAATGTATGTGATTCAGTGGCGGCAGTGTTCTGTGATTTTTCAAAAGCATTTGATTGTGTATGTCACAGAACACTGCTACTAAAACTTAATGTATATGGCTTCCGTAGTCAGGCTTTAAACTGGTTTAAAACTTACTTGTCTGATAGATTTCAGTTTGTGCAGTGTGGTAGTTCTACGTCTGATAGCCAAAGAATTATGAGTGGCGTTCCACAGGGATCGGTGTTGGGCCTCGTGTTGTTCCTTTTATATATTAACGATTTATCTTTTTTAAATATTCAAGGTAAATTCACGTTGTTCGCAGATGATACCACAATTCTTTGGCGTGGCTTGAGTGAAAACTTACATGGGGTGATGACTAGTCATATTGTTAAAGTAAAAACTTGGTGCAATTCAAATTCACTTTGTTTCAATGTTAAGAACACAAACATCTTGTCATTCAAATTTTCACTGGATCCCCTTATATTAAATGATCAAACCATCGAATGCAAACCTTCTATTAAATTCTTAGGTATAACACTGGATGACAGATTGAAATTTGCAGAGCATATTTCTTGCCTAAATTCAAAGCTTGCGTCTGCATGTTTTGCGCTGAGAATAGTGTATAATGAACTGAGCTGGTCTGTTGCAAGAATGTTCTATTTTTCCATGGTAGACTGTCAGTTGCGTTATGGTGTGGCATTTTGGGGCCTAAGTGCCAATCATTTACTGAACTCAGTGTTTGTATTGCAAAAGAGGGCGGTTCGGTATCTGAACAAGGCTCGACCCCGAGATCATTGTAAACCATTATTCATCTCGTCCAGGATCTTAACCTTGCCTTGCCTGTTTATTCTAGAAACAGTGTGCCTTATTCATAAGAGAAGACACGATTACACCAGTGGCTCTCAGTACAACACTCGACAATCTATCAACCTTCCACTGCCCATCCCCAGTCTTGCCTCTACCAAAAACTCTATCATCTATGAAAGTGTTAAAGTGTATAACCACTTACCTATATATTTTCGAAACATAAATGATTTGAGAACGTTTCGAAAAAAATTAACAATCCATCTGGAACAAAAAGCCTATTATAGCTTATTAGAATATTATTCAGACGTTTATGATTCATTCTAAACATCAAAATCTTAGCTGCATTTTTTAAATTTATATGTGTATACAACTTTTTAATATCTTTAACTTTTATATAAATTATTTGTTAATTTGTTTGTTTCTTTTTTAACTTTTTAGACGTACTATTTTGTATATTAATGTGTAATATTTTTTTTTACTATTAGTTATGGCAAGACCATTACTAGCCATATAATAATTATTATTTTTCAGCTTTGTCAACAAGATTAGTCTTAGACAATAAAGCATATTTTGACTTTAACTATTACTTCTCGTTTTTCTTCCCCAGAATAAACCATTTGAATTATTTTCAGCAAAATCAAATAATTGATATCAAACACATTAATCCATAAATGACAGAAAAGTGGAGAATTATGTATTTGGTTGTCATAACTACAGTTGTGGAAACAATTGTCATCCAGCGCATTTTTGCATTATACTGATGACCAAGGCAGACTTGACCATATCATCGAGAATATGGCTGAAGTCTCGTTTACCGAAACGATAATGTTTAAACTGAAATATCTCGAAAACGGCTGAACCAAATATCAACAAACTATATATTTTTGAAATCAGGAGGAAAAGCCCTTTCATTCTAGCTAATAATACACAGGGTGTTCCAATAAAAATACATTTTACATATTTTTTTAACTTTCGAAAGTTATTTTTTGAAATCTAAAAAAATAATAGACATATCCGAAAGATAATAGACAAAAACTCTACAACTTTTGTATTTAAAGTTTTTCTCTAAACCCTATAGTTAAGGCTGTAGGTGGGTGTCAAAACATAATGAATCACTCTGTACACCGATACTTCGGGATAGTTTGACCAATTTGGATCTTTTTTTCAGGAAGTTGTCAGGATAGTGCCGAAGTGATCCTATATCAGGCATACTTTAAAAAAACAAAAATAGCGCGAGCAACTACGCCTCCCGTGTTATAAGTCAGTTATCTCACTACGAATATCGACTCGATAGAGAATTTTTGGAAAAATGTCATAATTACCATTTATTTCATATCACAGTCATTGTATATTCTTAAAATGGCGCTACCTCAATGGTTTTTTATGTATCTCATGACCCCTGTTAACGCCCTACCTTTCAAGTAAATATTATATATTCGTACTTGTAACAGGTAACAGAAGTTTTCATTATAGCCATTTTGTTTGTCTGCCTAAAAACTAACTTTTCATACTTATTTCGTCTGTATATCTTATGCCCCTGAACGAAGTGCCAGTTGAAACTGTAAAACTCTGACTAAGAAAAAATATTAGTGGCGTATTTAGAGAGACTGAACCCCACCCGGGACCTCTTGATATATTAAGGGAGAACTGCACGCAAAAAGTGAAAAACCAGCGACAAGGTCTAGTCGAGTTGAAAGTAAGATGAAAAGGTACCTAGGCATTAAAAAAAACTTCCTGCACGTCTGACTGAAAATGTGTTATGTATAGGTAATTTAAATTACATTTCGGTTAAAAATGGGTTCAAAAGGGTTCACGCGCTGCAGAAATACAAAGACATGAGTACGATTTACCAATTCAAATTTTGCAGTTACGTAGACAAAGGATCAATATAAGGCGGTAAAGAGCCATTTTGTGGAAAAAAAATTATATGCGAAGGCATGTGCGTCAAAAAGTGGTCAAAAAATGGTCGAAAATGGACAAATCTACTTTTATTTTATAACTCTAGATTTGATTTTTTCATAAAAATTCGCATTTAGCGCCCAACTATACATATTTCCCTATTAAAATCACATTCAAGCTAATACATATCTCTTATAGTTTTAACATAATATTGCAGCGGCGGAAGGCTTGCAAATGATCCATATTACTGCGTGCAGTTCCCTCTTAAGGAAAGCTATAAGTAGCACAACGAGATCTTTTATTACATTAAAAAAAGGCTTGTGTTATATGAAACTAAAAGCTGTTTTGTTTTTAGTTACTAACAAAAATTACAGTTTACATCCACCCCGAACAAAATCCTGAATACGCCACTGTAAAAGATATTAAAACAGTAATTCCGGTTTGTAAAAAAATCCTATGTCCAGTACTGATTGTCATCCTCGTTGGGGCTGTTCTATCTATCCTTCGTTTGTCCTCCACATTGCTCTCTACAATCACCCGCGGTAGTCAGTATTTCTCGCCGCTAATAATGTGACCAAAATATTCGATTTTAGGTCTCTTAATGATGTTCAGGAGTTCTTCTTCCCCTATAGAACATTCTTGAGACTTGTTCATTTGATATCTATTATCTATTATTGATCTATTTATTTATCAGTGATACTCTCAGCGTCCAAATCTAAAACCGGCCAATACTGATCAATACAGAGTCTAAATGTCGCCTCCTTCTACTTTGTTCTTTTCTTTAATAAGTCCTGTTGACATTCAGCTTCGGAAAAATTCGGATAAAAAGCATCACCAATAAAATGTCAAAAGTCAAAAAACTCGCAAATATCTCTACCACAATATTAATTATTACAAAATTTGTAGATTTTAATTTTGTACAAAAAAGGTATGTATACTTTATAATTTTTCCTATCACTGATTTCCTATTACATTTCATGGATTACAAAAATTAAGAAAGTCATATCTGCAATATGTACTATTTTTGACGCAACCTTCGAGGTAGGCAAATTCACCATCTAATTTGATTAAAGGAGACTAAAAAATGTTGCTGATTATTGTCAAATTCTTCTTTATAAATTTTACGTTTCCGTTCTACTACTTCTATTTCCTCTTGTTTCTGGATTTTTATAAACTGCTGTAAGAAACAAAATTGATCAGATCTCTCTTCTTTGCTATCATAATCAATATTATCTATTCTATTTGAATTCGACATTGAAAATCAAGAATCCTGGCAATTCAATGTTTATTGTGCAATAGGAAATGATGACGTTGTGGCACTACATTTTTATCAAGATAATTTAAATTGAATTTTAAGTATTCCTGAAACGTTTGAGTTATAAAATATGTTAATTAATTTTAGGTGCAGGCTATTTAAATATTCTGCGCTATTTTGAAAATCAATATTTGGACAATATGCCCCAGGCTGGTCGTAGAAATCTATTCTACCAATATGACGGTGCTGCTTCAAATGGTGGCTAATTAATCAATCCTGCCGCAAGTTGTTTTTCTGACCGATGGATAGCCAAAAATTGTCTTTTTTTTGGCCACTCCGATCCCCTGATCTAACTGTCCTCGATTTTTTTATTTGGGGTATAATAAAAAATCGAGTTTATAACATTCCAGTGACAACCATGGAAGACTGCATTAGCGAGTCAGGGACGAGTTTCGACTTTTAAATTGAGAATCAATAAGAAAAGCAACCCATGAAAAACTACTGCTTCGATGTGAAAAATATCTGGAAGTTCAAGGACGCCAGTTTCAACATTTACTACATTTGGCAATTAATACACGCAGTCGAACAAAATAATCCGCCTTTTTACAGCCACAATTCTTATAAGTTTATTTCATTAACTAGCCGTTCTTGGACAAAGTACACATGACATAAATGTCGGTTGCTCCGTGTGCTTTCTACAAAGCTCCGTGCATTAAAAAAAAAACAATGTATTTCGTCTTCACAAATACTTCAGAGCAATCATCTGGTGTTTTCAAATTATTTAAATACTTTTTAAATTTATGTTACAGTGGCTCAAAATTGACAGAATCACTTTTTTCGAAGTTACTCGAAATTTTCAAATGGAGGTATATCATTTTCATATTACAGCTAAATGCACCTTTTCAATACGAATCTGAAGAATATAAACACATTAGGCCAAATAGTGGTCAACTAGTAAAAATGAAGACTTAATTGAAAAAAACCAAATACCTATTCCTGAAATTTAGCCACAGGTTTTCGAAATAACCTTTTCCACTGCGAACAACATTTTGAAGCTGTTCAACAGTTAAACTAGCAAATCCTTCTTGAATACGGTCTTATTATATTTCTAAAGTGTCCGGGCGTGTGTTATAAGCACATTTTTTTTTATTGTGCCCCACAAAAAAAAGTCGAGTGGTGTCAGGTCCGGAGAACTGGGAAGCCACCGAACTGGTCCATTGTTTGCGATAAAACGTTGTCCAAACCTTTGCTGCAAACAATTAATCACTATTTACGCATTATGGGGTGGAGCACCATCCTGCCGAAAATAAATGTTTTATTCTCTTGCCAAAAGTAGGGCTTCTAAAATTCCACAAGGGATTTCTTTAAGATTTCAAGATATCGTTCGCCTGTTACATGTTTTTGAAAAAAAATCGGTTCAATGATACGCGTGCCTAATATCCTAGCCCAAACATTCACACCAAACCTCTCCTGAACCAGTATGTCGTGTTTTGCAGATTGAACATGCCATTGCTGTTAAACCGAGAATACAATATTGAAAGTGCCAAATTATTATTCTGTAAAAATCAGCTACGGTAGTCCAATCTTCTTTGAAAGTCGCCGGCATAAAGGTGTTGATGAAGTTGATATTTGGCTGCCCGTTTTTAATTTTTTTTTTGATTTAGAATCTCATGAAAAACTTCACATTTTGAAAGTTTTGAAAATGATATCGTAACCAAACTTTGCTATCGTAACAACTTTGGAATTGACTGTTATTCATATCATAGTTTTAATAATTCAGACTGTCATGGCAATCTTGATGATTGAAGGTTTTGATAATGATATGACATAGGTATCATGAGGTGAATGGAGGATATTTCAAAAACCTGATTGGTGGCTAAATTTCAGGAATAGGTATTTCGATTTGTGTTAAGTTTTCAATTGAAAGTTTTTATTTCCACTATCGTTCGCCTGTTCCATTAGTTGACCACTATTTTACCTAATGTGTATATATATTCATTAGATGCGTATTGAAGCATTTAGCTGTAGTATGGAAATGGTATACTTGCGTTTAAAAATTCCGAGTAATTTCAAAAATAGTGATTTTGGTCAACCTTGAGCCACCATGTAACACAAAGTAACGAAAAAAAATCTTATTTTTTATAGCCTATTTAAGCATATTGAAAACTGAAAAGTAAAAATAGCTGTCAAAATTTCAAAAAAGGTTGAATTAATTTCTTAGTACGGTACTATGTAGAAAAAGTCTAGATTCCGAAAATGTACAGGGTGTTCCATTTAAAAAAGGAAATTGGGGTCACTTCCGGTCAAACCGGAAGTTGCGCAAATATGTCAAGTACATCAACAATTGTCATTCTAATAACCCAAGATGATAGTATGTTTCCATTCCACGTACACCAACGTCATAACAAGAAAATGATCCTTGTTTGGAACATGTTCTGCTTCACAGCAGACACAATGATCCAGTTTAGTCAAACGACGATCGCGATTTCGCTCTTATTAGAGCTCATCAGGCCGCCAGATACCAGCGAGCCCCGTCGTGTAGGGCAAAGGCACAAAATGGAATCACAAAAACAACTATTCCGCTGGCTAATGCCGGCATTGAATTACATTGTGATTCCTGGCTTTAGTTGGGAATATATATATATATATATATATATATATATATATATATATATATATATATATTTAATGTTATAATGTAAGTTGTTTTTTTGAGTGATGTTTTTTCAATAATGTTTTAACTAATTTAAGTACTAACTTTACATGTTTTTATTGTAGAAAATAAAACATCTTGAAAAAGCTCAATATAATGAGCGAAACGTCGATTAAATTGTAGTTTTGCTTCTCAATGAGTTAACCTATGCCCAAGAAAATACTTAACAAAATATTTATATATGGTTAAAGAAAAAAAACGAAAAAAAAAAAAATATATATATATATATATATATATATATATATATATATATATATATATATATATATATATATATATATATATATATATATATATATATATATATATATATATATATATATATATATATATATATATATATATATATATATATATATATATATATATATATATATATATATATATATATATATATATATATATATATATATATATATATATATATATATATATATATATATATATATATATATATATATATATATATATATTATATATATATATATATATATGTTTTCATTCCGGGTGTACATCCGTTCACTACTGTCGTTCTGAAAAGAACAGTTTTGCTGACGTTTCGCCAAAATCACATTTGGCTTTTTCGAAGCTTTCTTTCTCGCGTCCGAATAGAGACTCTCTCTCTATATATATTCAATTTATCATATGAAATAAAAGAACAAAAAGTATTAATATTTTAAATTGCTCAAGTATGGTCTAAATCGATAATTAATATGTGAAAAAGCAAAGGATATTATTAAATATGTATTCAAGCCTATTTAGTTTGAATAATGGCACGGTCAATAACTAACACATTCCGGCGTTTTTCTCATTAAAAATTAAACAATTCGATGCATATTTCCGTTTTCCTGACACATTTATGAAGCTAGGTTTATATTTTCAATTCATATTTATTTGTTAATGAATAATTCGTTTCCACGAATACTTTTGTGTCAAGTATGGTGTTATTTGAAACTAAAAATAATTTATGATACCTACATATGTAAGTATATTAATTTACTATCTATATTTCGTCTGATTCCATGCGCAGCTCTTTAAAATTATCGAATTATATAGGAATAACTTAAGTTTTTTTCTAAATTAGTTTTGTAATACTTAACAAATTATCGCGGTTTTACCAATCAGAAGATAGGCATAAATGAATCCCATGAAAATATATACTCCAAACTATTATCTATGTCTTAGAAGTCCTGTTTAGCAGTATAAGTGTTGGTTATGTATATGTAAATCAGTACGTATAAGTTTTTCTTTTAAATTTCGCGGAATTTCAACCAGTGGAACATGACAATCTGAAAATTTATTTAGTGTCAATTTTTCTATATTTTTTCAAGTTTTTGGTTTTTATCTAGAGAATAATTTGTTTTTTGAAATTATATCAACAAAGTTTCGTTTGTTAAACATTTTATAACCTCACATTTTTTTGTAATTGTGCTATAGTTATTCAGCTTTAATATCGAGTATTTATATAAAAATGCTTTTTGTTTTAAAAGTGATTACTTCCTCGTGTAATGATATTTCGGGACAAGGCTAAATTTCATATTAAGTACAACAAATCGCCCTAGAAATATGTGTAAAATATTGAAAATCTTGACAATACAATAGATGATCTGTTAGATGACGTTTGTATTGTCTGAATTTCAGTATACCATACGGTTGATTTTACGTTTCTCAGCAGACGTTTTCTAGTATAAAAGGACTTCCAAATTTTTTTCTTTTTCTTTGCGGTTTGAAATCCTCTTTAATATCTTAATGATGATCCGTTAATTCGTGCAACGCTTTTAGGTATTTTCATCGTTGTCAGAAGACTCAAAGAACCCCAGACCCCCCACAATCCTTATAGGAATTATAGGCTTTGAGTTATTTTTTTAATTTAATGTGTTCTAGTTTTCAACGTCCTGATCAACTGAATCAAGTTTACCGTTTTTTTATTATAAAAGGATTTTTTTAATGGAACACACTATATTATATTACCTTTTTCAAATCTGCATAAAATTCTCAGTACTTTTTATTAATAGCACATTTTAGGAAAGTCAACAGTTTTTGTGAAAATTAGGGTCTAATATAAATAATTTAATGTATTACCTTTTATTAAAATACCTGCACACAAAAGGTTACCTGATATGTTTGACAATGTCAGTTTTGTTGATTTACAAAAATGGATCGTTTAACTGAAATCCAAAGAATTGAAATTTAAATTATACTGGGTTATGGGGATAGAATGCAAGATGTTTGTAACATTTTTAATTACAAATATCCTAACAGATATCCAATAACTATTAATATCCTAAACTGTATACATTCTGACAGACCTAAGAGTGCAACCGATGGTGATAAGGCTCTGAATATTTTAACCAATTTAGAAGAAAATCCGCACCTTTCTACCAAAATATTAGGGAGAGAAAATGACGTCTCACACATGTCCGTAGACTGAGTTCTAAAAAGCAAAGCTTCATACATATGTAGAGAATAACTTTGGAGCAAGAACTCTGTGAGGATGATCACGATATACGTTTGGAATTTTATGAAATCATGATGGAACGTTATAATACTATTCTAAATTTTGTTAATCAGATTAATTTTTATGACGATGCAACTTTTTTTTAATGGAAAAGATAACAGAGATAATTGTCGATATTGGGCCAGGGAAAATCTACATTGGATACGTAAAAATCATATCAATTTCCCCAAAAGATAAATGTTTGGTGTGGCATAAAAGGTACAAAAGTAATCGATCCCTGCAACATGTAAGACACATTAACTGGAGAAAGATATTTGAATCTTTTAAAGACCGAAATTGCCCCAGCTATTGCAGAAGTATTTCCAAACAACCGTAAGTTCCTTACTTTACCTGCTGTATTAAGTATTTAAACTTGATTTTTTTAGGTAACGGTGCACTAAATGATGAAATATGGTTTCAGCAGGATAGTATTCCACCGCATTTTGCTCGGAATGTTCGAGAATATTTAGACAATAGAGTCGCCACCTCGGTCTCCGGAATTGACGCCTTTCGACTACTTTTTGTGGGAACACCTTAAAAATGTGTTGTATAAAAACTAGTACAGAGACCTCAAGAATTTAAAGGAGCGAATAGGAATCGAATGTAGACGAATCAAGGAGGCTGGCATTCTTTTTAATGTATTAATTGTTTTACTACGGTATTTGGCCTACTGTCAGAAATTAAATGGACAACATTTTGAAATACTTTACTTAGTTTCATTAATTTATTGTTTGTTGCTTTAGGTATTTCTTTTTGGAATTGTTTCCCTTGTTTTTTACAATCTACTTTTAAAGTTGACATGCTGTTTTCTGTTGCTAGTAGTGTTTTGATAGCACAATAATATTGTGCTTTCCGATCTGCCAAAACGTACAGCATCTTTTACCTTTCCAGTTTCACGAATTTTTTTGTTAATTTTACTTACGGTAGATTTAGTTATTGGATTTCTGTTAGGATATTTGTCATTATGAATGTTACAAACATCTTGCAGGTTTCGCATTCTATCCCCATAACTCAGTTAAACGATCAGTTTTTGTAAGTCAACAAACTGACATTATCAGACATAGCAGGTAACCTTTTGTATGCAAGTATTTTAATAAAAGTTAATACATTAAATTATGGATATAGTCAAAAGCAGTGTTATCGTGCGGGTCATACGATTTATCAACGACAAACTTTTTAAGTTTGTTTTTCTTTTATTACGTGTAATCATATCCTCCGCATAATATCCGGAAGATGAATTAGATAGACCTATTGATGATATTTTCATATGAAAAAAGAGGATAAACATATAAATACCAGCAGTTGCAAAAATCTTTGAGCGATGTCACTTCAAAGTCAGATTGACAAGTCAGTGACAAAATGAGTAATAGAAAACAATTTTCGGGTTTTTTGCATCCACAAGCGGAAAAAATGGTATTACATCTAATAAAATATTACTAAAAAGAAAATTCACTGGGCAATATCCAGGAGACAGTAGCAAAAGCTCTGAGAATCGGTATAAGGACTGTGCAGAAAATTGTGCATGAAAAAAAGCATAATTTACTACCGAAGAAGATTAAGAAATGTACACGAAAAAAGCCAAAGAGAGAAAACTTAAGTGACAATGTAAAAATGGATGTGCGTAATGCAATTTACGATTTATACACATCAAAAACTAATATAACCCTTCAAGTTTTAAAAGAAGCTTTAAAAAATCGAGGCATATAGGAAATTGGACTAAAATCGTTGTCAAAATTAATAAAAATGTTGGGTTTTCGATATAAAAAGAACTGTAATCGAATATTTTTATGCGAGTTGCCACATATAGCAAGTCAGCGTATCCAGTTTTTAAAGAAATACACGGAAAATGTTAATTCAAAATTTAGAAAAGTGGTTTTTTTAGACGAGACTTGGATATTTTCTAATGGAAGTGGTTCGAAATCCTGGCAGGACGAGTCTGTAAAAAGTGTCAAGAGAAAAAATGGATGTGGGACAGGAAAACGGTTCATCATTTTGCATGCAGGTTCTTCAACAGGATTTCTCCCAGGTGCAAGTTTACTGTTTTCTTCAACATCCAAAAGTATGGACTACCATGATAATATGAACTGTGAAATGTTTAAAAAGTGGTTAAAAGAGCAACCGATTCCAAATTTAGATGCTCCATGTTTAATCATTCTGAACAATGCATCTTATCATTCAAGAATCTTAAATAAACAACCTACTTCATTCTGAAAGAAAGAAAGAAAAGTGATATTTATGACTGGCTAATAAAACAATGACAGAATCCTTTACCCAATATGCTGAAACTAGAACGTCTTTTAATGGCAAAATCTATTAAAAAAAAAACAATATTTGCCGTAAATGAAATATTACGGGAAAATGGACATGAGGTTTTACGACTGCCGCCATACCATTGCCAGTTTAACGCAATCGAATTAATATGTGCTTTGGGTTTTTTCGTGTACATTTCTTAATCTTCTTCGGAAGCAAATTATGTTTTTTTTTCATGCACAAGTTTCTGTACATTCCTTATACCGATTCTCAGAGCTTTTGTCACTAGCCAGTGCCTGGATATTAGCCAGCGAATTATAATTTTAAAATTTTTTTATTAGATTTGACACCATTTTTTGCTTTCTTTTTTAGTACATTTGCAATTTTGTAGGCAATAAATAAATAATTATAGAATACTTATTCCAATTTTACAGCATGTTTAAAATAAGTAATTTTTTGTATTAATTATAAGACAATATTTGATATATAAAAATCGGTAAATCGCTTTACCAGAAACTCGGGGCTAACGAAAAATACAGGCTATATATATATATATATATATATATATATATATATATATATATATATTAAAATATTTTGGCAAAATAAAATTTTTTTGTTATCACAATACAAAAAAAAACAAGTTTTCTTTCCACAGCATTTAAATAAATGACAGTGTATAAGTGGTTAGATTTTTAGGTCAAGCGGGGCTCATAATTTTTGGTGATTGATAAAAAATGTCACTTTCGTTAAGTGGCTGTATAAACAGAACATATCCTGATTGTTCCACTGATTCGAACCGCCTTCCGACTTTATTAAGGCGCTTGCCATTTTGTGTATTTTTGTTTTTGCCAACAAAAAAATTTTAACCAAATACATATTTAGCGAATTTTCTTATTTAGTCCCACGGCATTTAATATATAAAATAATATTAAGTGGCTATCTTAATAATATTGCGTAATATAATAAAAAAAAAATTCTTTCTCCCTGTATATTTGTAAATAACCCATCGAGATTTAATAGCTCGATAAAAGAATCACACAACATTTTGGTATTCACTGTGTTTTCTGATTTGATTCATAATGTTGGTGACCTTTGGACCCGCACGATAAGACCGCATTCGACTTAAAATTAATTAATTAAACTAAATTAAATTAAATTAATTAAAAAGGTATTGAGAATTCTACGCAAATTTTATAAACATAATTTTACAAAACAAATTTTTATAAAGTGTATATATTTTCATTAAATACAGGTAACCTGGTAGCACTTCACCTAGTACCTCCGCGCTCCTGCTGTTACCGATCCACCTTAATGTAACAAAAGTATGAAGTATGATTGCTTTTGAATGTTCTCAATGTCTTAATTTGTTTAGATAAAATCAAGCGTAAAAGTCCAGAAAAGAGTTTTGTTACCCCTGTTTGTAGTAGTCAGTGCAGAACTAGTCAATTTTTATAAAAAAGAAAAAGATTAGAATGTCTATGAACTTTGGGGATGAATAACTAAAAAACGAAACATGGCCGAAAAAAATTGAATTCAGATTCGTTATCAGGACTTCAAAGTCCACCTATATAGAAAAAATCATCAAAATCGACCATGGTGTAGAAAAGTAAATAATGTTGCCCTCGTGATACAGCCTACCCATCATAAAAAGCCATGCTACTTCACTGTCAATACAGTAGTCGAAATAAGATCGAAATCGGATGTATGGCTCTTTTACTGTCACAGATATATCAGGTTATTTTAATTGCCACTAGTGACAGCTTTGTAAAGTCTTGTCCATAGATAAAGCATTGACAGTGGGTCTTGTCTGATACTTCCCATAATAATGCTAATTAAAGTAGTTTTATATTGCAAAGAAAAAAAAAAGGAATCCTGGTTTAAAATTTGCCTAATAAGGATTCAAATGTTCAGTAACTTAAACTGTGATAAATGTAGTAGATAAACATAGTTTACCAAAGGTATTTAAATGTTATTTATGTATCATCCAAAAAGCCGCTAGAATAATCTTAATTTAATTTAATTATATTATTTGCAGAAACCATGGGAAAACAATGGGACAAGTTCCTTCTCCTCATGTGGAAGAACTGGGTGTTACAGTATAGGAGACCAATCCAAACCGTCATTGAAATAGTAGCACCCGTAATATTTTCAATTATTTTGGTAATAATACGAAGTCTGGTTGATCCTGAGCATCATGAAGCAGTAGTTTATAAACCGTTTTGTACTATACCTTATATAAATGTACCTGGAATATGTGAATCACCGCAAAACAACAGTACCAGTGCTTACAAACAGGCATTTAAAAGGATGAATAAGAGAGTCGGTGCCGATGCGGATAATTTTACTTATTTTCAGTAAGTTATAGTATATTAGACTACTAGTTTCATAAGACACAATTTTACCGCATGCATCCTTATGATGGAGTACGATACAAGTAAGATAAAAGCGTTGTGTGTTGCACACGTATGTTAATAACGATGTAACACACGTGTATCGTACAGGGTTTTACTGTATATTTTTCCACCCACCTAGAGAGTTTATTTGAATAGATACGGAAATGTCGTAAATACTAAAGTTGTTGGGTTTTTTATGAAGATTTAGAATATTATATCATTAGTGCGAAAATATTATTGGAAATGTCAAATTTTGACAGAAGTATCTATTTACGAGCATTTTTAATATCTAATACGTTGGACGATGGGTTATTCGGAAGAAGAGAAACTCGACATGATAGAATTATTTTATTTACATGGTAAAAATGCATCGATAGCTCGTAAGGAATATCAGAGACGGTTTCCAGATAGACCAACACCGACTCGTAGGACAATATTAAACATCGTTAAACAATTGAATGAAAGAAAAACACTTAAGCGAAAAGTTAGAGTTGGAAAGAAACAATACCATAAAAAATCAATAATATAAAGTAGGTAAATAATAATATTAGCTTAAAGAACTAAGTTTTGGTTTTCGATATAACCTCCTTGGTTTATAATGCATTTCTGAATATTTCTTCTAAATTTTCTGTGTATGGATGCGTAGATAAAATGAGGTCATTGGGTGTTTAAATCGTCGATTGTTTGGACTATATTTTGCTCTAAAGCTTGGATGATTCTTGGCCTATTGTAGTATATCTTGTTTTTCAGATAACCCCACAAAAATATGTCCAATGGAAAGAGATCGGGACTGTTTGCTGGCCGTCTTAATGGTCCATGTCTTCCAATCCAAAATGGATACCTGTCATTTAAAAAATTGGTGACCGGCTGGACATTATGAGGAGGGGCACCATCTTGTTGCCATATCAAATTTAGATGAATTAATCGGTAGTTGTTCTAAATGCCCCTCGAGTTCGTTTTCTAATAACTCCTGATATCTTTGTCCGGTCAAATTCCCATTTAAAAATATAGGTCCAATAACGTGCTTGTTTAGAAGGCCACACCAAACATGTAAGGATCTTCTTCCCTGAATTTTGACCCCCTGAAGAGCTCGCGGGTTTTCTTTTGACCAAAAATGCTTATTTTTCCGGTTAAACATGCCTCTAGTGGTAAATGTTGCCTCGTCAGTGAAAATTATGTTTGACAGATTTAGTTGGTTCATCATAACACGTGTTTCTATTTCTTGGCAGAAGTGTAATCGGTCTATTTTATTTTGATCGGTTAATTCTTGAGTAGGTAAAAACTTATATGGCTTATATTTATAATGTTTTAGAACTGAGTGGATTTTATACCATGATTTGTTAAAAAAAGTGGGTGCATCGGGAATTGAGCGTTCATGATTTCAAGAATAAATAAGATAAATAAATTATTTTAATAAAAAAGTTTAAAAATTACCTTCAAAATATAATAAAATATTTAAATCTTCTTCAGCGTTTCTTTCCACTATTCTAACTTTTCGCTTAAGTGTTTTTCTTTCATTCAATTGTTTAGCGATGTTTAATATTGTCCTACAAGTCGGTGTTGGTCTATCTGGAAACCGTCTATGATATTCGTTACGAGCTATCGATGCATTTTTACCACGTAAATAAAATAATTCTATCATGTCGAGTTTCGATTCTTCAGAATAACCGATCGTCCAACGTATTGGATATTAAAAATGCTTGTAAATGATTACTTCTGACCAGTAAACGTCAAAAAGGCGTCGTTCATTGCAATTGGCTTGACCATGGCTCGCTATGTTTTAGCGCAAATTATCTTACCATTTCTTTAATGTTTAAACGCTTATATATCCAAAACTAATTGACAGAATATATTAAAAGTATATATATTTGAAATTAGAAAAAAAAGATCTTCAAGAATATGATTTAATATATAGGGGGTTTCATTAAAAAAAAATTGAAAACCTGTCAAAATTTGACATTTCCAATAATATTTTCGCACTTATGATATAATATTCTAAATCTTCATAAAAAACCGAACAACTTTTGTATTTACGACATTTCCGTATCTATTTAAATAAACTCTCTAGGAAGGTGGAAAAATATACGGGAAAACCCTGTACGAAATTTTATCTACAATCGGTTAAAATCTTAACCGAGTTATAATATAATTTACAAAACAGCCGTGGGAATGAACAGTTTTGGAGGCATGTCTAAGACTATTGCTTTGTTTTTAAAATTATCCAACTCAGAACAATATACCGGCCACTGCTTTAGAAGGACTTCTATGTCACTATTAGCTAACACCGGAGTGGATATTTTGACCATAAAGACGCACGGGGGATGACGGTCATAGACAGTTGCAGAAAGACGCCTTGAGGCTTCGGAACTGCGGTAATGGTTTCTTATCTCACGAACGTAGATAAAATGTACTGTTTACTTTGGAATCTACGGGGTGTCGTAAACTCGGCACCCCTGGCTTATTATGGAAAAATAGAAAGTGCGACTCAAAATATAGATAGAGAATAATAAGATATATTTGTAACGTAATTATTTTTATTTTTCAAACTGGCGGTTGTGTCGTCATTTAATTTTTTCTGCATATTCGAAAAGTTTTTATTTTTTTAAGTAACTTTTATTGAAAACAACATTTTCTGACACTTTTTATTATAAAACAAATTTTTTGAAAACATACGAAAATATATAAGGTTACACAAAAATCGAGTAGTCCATGGAAAACATGGAAATCAAATGCCTCTTCTCCGACTTCTAAATACTTTTCTAGATTTTGCCTGACTTTTCTTACTGTAGCCGTTCGGAGGATATATCTTGATAAACCGTAAAACTCATTCCGGATTTTTTTGTTTGAAATGTTCTATATCTGCAGATAGAATTTATAAACCAATTTTTTTAGACTGATTCATAAAAAATCAAGGAGCGTTAAATCTGACGACTTCGGTGGCCACCGCATTTGACCATTAATTCCTATCTATCTTTCCCCATAGATATTATCTAGGTATTCCTTTAGGACTCTTGATATATGTGGGTGAGCGCCATCGTGCCGAAATCACCTTGCCGTTCGTAGTTGCAATGAAATATCTTCGAGCAATGCTGACAGATCTTTCTGCAAGAATTGTAAATAATAAATAAATAAATAAATGTTGGCCGGTTATACCACACCAAACAATTATACCAAAATGCCCCTGATTTTGAATTTCGTTAACAAATGAATTTTCTGTACCCGAAAAATGTCCATTTTTACAATTTGATTTAACGTTGCATACAAATCTGCTTTTGACAGTCCAAAGAATATGATTAAAAAGCTGATGGTCAGTAATTTCCAGAAGTATCATTCTTTGCCCAACAAAATTGCTTCTTAGCCCCATATGTCTCTGCGTCAAATAAATTATGCAGCTTGTAATCGTGATAACAGTTTGCCCTTAAAATTCGTTACTGTTTAAATTTAAAGCAAGATAGGCCTTTTAATTTTAGAGCAAGATAGGCTTGCCGAATAGAATTTCTAAGCTGTTCTTCAAAATACTGTAAAACTTCATGATAAAACAAAATAGCTCTTGGACCTAAGTGCAGTTTCATCAACTGTCACAGTGGCTCTCTATTTCCAGGGTTCCCGTGGAGTACTCCATTTTCGGCCAACCAAAATTTCTAAGAGTTAGAAATATTTTGTTTGGATTAAAAGTTACTTAAAAAATAAGAGCTTTTCCAATGTGCAGAAAAATATGTAGGTTCCTGAAAAACAAATATAAATAACGTTAAAACTGACAGTCCAGTTTAAAAACTTTGATTTGTTTTTACATTAGAAATATATCTTTGTGACACTCATTTAATACCATCTATACATATTTTGATTTGCACATTCGGTTTTCCCATAATAAGCTAGGAGGTCGCGTTTGGGACACCCTGAACAAGGTTTTCCCGTATATTTTGCCACCCATCTAGAGAGTTTATTTGAATAGATACCTCGATAGATACTGAAATGTCGTAATTACAAAAATTGTAGGATTTTTTATGAATCATCAGAATTTTTTATCAAAGTGCGAAAATATTATTGAAAATGTCAAATTTTGACAGGTGGTCAGTTGTATATTATTAAATATTTAAAAAGATATTTTCTTCCTGATTTCAAATATGTATTAAAATTGGTTGTGTAGTGTTGTATGTAGCAATAGGAAGCTGTTCTAATTGGTTCTCTATACCATTTTCTACTAATACTCCAAATAGATCTAGCCAGTTAGCCTTCCATTAAAAATAGCAGGACTTATTATTTTATAGTGTGAAACACCACCCCATTGATCGCCTTTCTTGTATCTTAACTCTTTGAATAAGATGTAGATTTGTAGATGCCCAATAATGTTTATTTTTGCGGTTAAAATTCCTGCTGTTGTAAAGGTTGACTCGTCGGTAAAAATAATTGATTTTCCGTAATCCGTCTTGATATTTCTTAGCAAAATCGTAGTCTATCTATCATATTTAAATCCGGAGCTGAAAACTTCACGCATTTTATGCCATGATTTATCGAAATACTCGGCGGCGCGGCGCCCGGGATAGATCGCCCAGAATATTCTAAGAAAAAAATTATAATTTATGCTCATAACATAACACAACATTTGGTAGAATTACCTTCAAAATAAAGTAAAATGTTAAGGTCTTCTTCCCTGTTCCTTTGAACTATTCTAATTGTCTTCTCTACACTTTTTCTTTCTTGTAGTTGTCTAACCACGTATGTTATCGTTTTCCGCGTTAGTATCGCTTGCGTTATACATTTGGACCTCTTGACATTTTCTCCATTTAAATAATATAAACGAATCATATTCACCCACTCTGTCTCAGAACAATCCATTTCGGCACTTGCGAAATATTAAAAATGAAATGTCATAAAATAAAACTGACATCAAAGCTCTACACGGCTCACTATGTTTCAAATAGTTTCAATTCCACATATAATTGTAAACATTCATTATCACAAACTTTAAAGCTTTGTGTTTTTAAACCTGGTTCGTCAAATATAACAAACTTATATATATTTGAAGTCAGGAAGAAAAGATCTTTTTAAATGTTTAATAATATACAGGGTGTTCCATTTAAAAAACTGACTACATGTCAAAATTTGCATTGACACTGCCTGATTTTACCGTTCCAGACTTATTTCTTTTGGATTTTCTAAAGTCACGGGTTTTTTCGAACAAACCAGAGACCAGGCAGCCCTAAAGAAGGGCATTCAACAATAAGTAACGAATGTATTGAAGATTTGAGAGGGCTTATTATAACTCTAGTAGCGGCCACTTGACCGACATGATCTTCGGGACTTATTGGAAGAAAATAAGAATCACATAAACATAATCAACGAACAGAGGCAATTCTTCTGACTTTTAAAGTCATGGCTTTCTGAGTATTTACCATTTTTGTTCTGATCAATTTTCATTGAGGATTTCACATTAAGGTATTGCTAATTTAGATGATACAGAAATATGGAGAATGTTTCTATACTATGAGAAAAATATCAATTGTTTAAACCAAAACCCTAATGAAGAAAGGGCTTCGCTAGAAATTCTCTATAGCATTATTCGCTACTACAGGTCATCTGTATTACTTGTGGTAGGCACATCAGATTTCATGACTTTTCTTGTACTTATATTTTAAAACTTTCGATTAAAATTATTAAGATTAGGATAATGTTTAAGAATCATATTGAAGCTTTTAAAACCCTCTCGAATATTTAGCCATTTTTTTTTTAAAGAAAATTGCATTTAAAGTTTGATTATGTTTAGGAACAATTTGTATATTTCTTTATTTTAACTGGACGTTATTAATTCAAACTTTTTTATAGAGATTTTACGTTGATGTATTCTCCAAACAATACTGCCACGTATGAAATAATGCTACCCTTTCAACTGGTTTTTGGGATCGGGAACGTAGTAGGACTGGATAATTCTAGTGAAATGGAAGCCTACTATGTCACTCATGGAAGAAACAACACTTTTGCCGGTATTCAATTCGACGACAGTTTAGCTAGCAGAGACGATCTGGGACCTACCAACAATATTAGTTACAAAATTCGGTAAGCCATTGTAATTCATTCGTATCAGGAATTGTGGATGTTGTGAAATTATTTAGTGCGTTATGTAACAAGTTAAGGAAGTATTCAAACCATTAGACTTAGTAAGCTAAAGCCTAAGGTCTCCAATATAAGAAATATATAGGCCCACAAGGGCTATACATTTATTCGAATAAAAACAAACCTTCTTGATCTTTATGATATCGAAATTATTAACTTCAATCATGTTTTCGGGAAACACTGTACCCAAATATCCTAAAATACCTAGGTAGTTAATTTAATTACAGGTACGCCCGGTATATCGAACACCAATATATACAAAATTTTTAACCTGGGTTAAAGTCATGTCATGTAATAAAAGCTAAAGCTTGTCAAATTTCTCGAAATATGTATTTTACTTCGCCAAATAATACCAGAAAGCATTTCCTAGATTTTTATAAAACAACTTTTTTTAAACTTGTATTCGGGAAACGCTGTTTCCAAAAACTTAAAAAAAAGTTAGTATTTAATGTACCCCCGGTATATTGAAAACCAATATAAATTTTTAATAATAAAATATTTAATCTGATTTCTATAAGGTCATCTAATACAAGCTAAAACTTGTCATGTCTCAAAATATTTATTTTAATCTGCCAAATAATACCGCCAAGCATTTTAAGTGCAAATTTAATTCCGATAAAACCTGTCGGAAATAAAACTCTTAAATAAAAAAGCACTCTTTTCATTTAACGTTGCCGTTTCCTTCACGTTCAGAGATCAGCTTCATACTTCTAGGAAACAAGAACTATCAATTTCTATCTACGACAACAAATTTTAGTTTCGTCTCCCTTTAATTTTACAAATCCGCAACTACTTACCATTTCGGAAAAGTACAACTGCGCCAAAAAGGCAAGGCAGTCATCTTCTGGAGAGAGGGAACGCTACTCTGTCTCTACAAATTAAAATAATATATCTTGTCCCATTGCAAAATCAGTAGAGTTTAATATCAACGCTTAAGTATTCCGCTAGGCGTCTCTGGGGGCTCCGCTTTTCGTAATTACGAAATCGCACAAGACAGAGCTTACGTGTTTTATATACAGTAGTATAGTGTAACGTATGGGTGTTATAACGAACGTAATATTACTAGGCAAACCTCTTAATAGGGCCTAGGCACGACAGCTCCTTTTGCCGGCTCTGGCATGAGTTGACAGGCGGGGTTGTTTTAACTAATTTAATTATTTATTCTGTGTCCTTTTGGATAATTGAATGTATACAGTATCCTTTTCAGAAGAAACGTCTTATAACACGGAGCTTAAGTAAAATTTTAAAAGGGTGCCGTCCGCAATAAAAAATAGTAAGAAATTTGCCTCCGTGTTATAAGTCGGACCTTGCGGAAAATCCTTCTTCTGAAATTATTGTCTGTACTTTAACCAAATAAAAAAAAACTATTTAGCCAACAAGTTACCAAATTTATTATAAAATAATTTAATTACATTAACACAAAAACTAGCAATAATTAAAAGGAAAATTCTTTTGAAATAATTTGTAAAATTACGGTCACTAATATTAAATTATATGTACCCTAATTGGCCAATAATTTAAACACTATTACGATAATTAATTACTCAATTTTCGGATGAAATAAACTAATAAAAAAATTTTAGACAATAAAAAAAGTAGAAATTTCTCACCCACGACCTTGTGGACGGCCCAAGGCTGCATCAGTTCTTGTTTTAACGCCTACCCACTCCTCTCCCTCAATGGTTCTCGAACAGGATTTATGACGAATTATATCCGTGATGACCTTATTTCCTCGAAACCAAAATTGAATTTATGCTGCAATTGGGATCGGAATTCCATCCAATATTTAATTTAGGCAAGCCTAAATAAAGAGTTCTGGCAGACAACAAAAAATTTTCTTGCAACTAGTGTCTAGTTCTAAAGGGGGCTAGTTAGGCGTCTAGCTATAAAAACTTATCCAGAAATCCAAGTAATGATTTCAAAATGGATAAAGACAAAATTATGAAATGAAATTTTAGATTTCAATTTTAATAGTTTTTGAAAAAAAGGCAAGTCGGTGTAGAGCTGAAAGGAAAAGAAAAAAATAGGCGTCAGCATGGCATGGCGTGATCTGGAAATTAAGTAATATAATATAAAAATTTATTATAAAAAATCACACTTAAATTTTGAACAAATTAGTCTAAATAATCAATAATGTAATTACAAATTTTAATGTATTACCTGACTGATGTAACTGTGGGAAAAACTAACAAATCGTTTCAAGAGTTTGACCCGTCAAAATGGTTTCCGACTTGCACAAAGTTCTGAAGATAAGATGGCTTGTTAAACGTGAAACCAATACGTTTAGCAGAGAAACAAGAATTCAAAAAAATGTTCCCTTTTTTTAACATAGGATAGCCAAATCTCAACACAGGTTTGCTGGGCTGAAGGCGCAAATTAGAACCCCAAAGTAAACGTATGTCTTAAATGATTTTAATTGAAAAGGAAAACTATTGCTTAAATATATACTAGAACAGTTTAATTAACTCAATTAATTCTAAGTTATATAAATATTATAATTCAACAAACCAAAATTAACAGAAAAATAACTATGAAAAATAAGTTTTAAACTGTATGTTATCTTCCCAATTGAATGATAGTAATATTAAATATCAAATCCCCTTGTATTTATTAGGATCAACGACATGCATGTAATTATTCGCCAACGAAGTAAGCATTATTTGAGTGTGGGACAAGAACGCATTTTTGAATCTAGAAAATTTAATACGCGCAATATAGGTCTGTAAGTAATAAAATATTTAAATTATCAAATACTAAATATGTTTACTTAAAAAAATATATAGATTTATTATCATGATAAATTGTCTGACCGTAACGCACGACAGTACACCGTTACAATAGTACGTGTTAAAGTTTAACCAAAGACATAGTAATTGTCTTATTTTTTTGGCCTTGGTAGCATTTAACTTTTAATCCCTTGTATACAGTGTAACAAAAGTTTTTTATTCAAGGTGGAGCAGAATCCTTCCTATTTAATCACAGTTGAGACCTATAAGAGCCAGAAAACAATTTATTTAAAATGTATTTCCCAATTATTTCGAAGGACCAGTTCAGTTAATTAAAACTAAACAAACAACTCTATTGTTGCTATTTCTGTAGTCAAAGTAATTTTGCTAAAACATGTCTTTGGCACTCCTTTGTTCATGATTTGACATGGCGGGTTAAAACTCGAGGCTGATAGGGGTTGAAACGCAGGGCCGGTCTAAGCTCGGAGCCGCGTCCTTTGCTTCACTTGCATGGGCAAGAGACATGGGCTCCGCACCGGCCCCGTATTGTAATAGAAATTAAAACTCTTCTAGAAATGAATCCTCCCATAGGGGCTAAAGCCCTTAGCCCCATTAAATCCTGTAAAAATTGTGTTGCAACTTGCAAGTTGATTTCTAAGTAAGTTATTGTCTAACTTTAATCAGCTCCTAAATTAAAATAAACAGGTTAACAGTTGGTTTCTGGACGTCATAAATATTTGCCAAAATGACAATACCATGCAAAATCATCAAACCCAACGCTATGGTTTTGAATATCCAAAATACATCTAAAACATACTCTCTCCGGTCTCGCTTCGCGTAATACCGGCGAAAATTTTTTTTATAGATAGTGGGCAAAAAATATTCAGTCATCGTACTGGAGTAATGAATCATGTCGATCTATGAAATTGACGGAGGGAAAAAGCTTAAAAAGAGTTTTTATTAATTAAGTATTATAACTTATAAACTGTATAATTCGCTCGCAAAATGTTAAAGTTACAGATGGTTCTTGAAAACAACTTCATTGACTACAGACTCATATCACACAACTTTTAACGTATGTATCAAATTTATTTTCGTCTGCTAAATCAAACCTCTATTTTTTTACGAAATTCAGCAGAATATCAGCGTAAAGCAATTCCACGAAAAATATCTACTTCTGGAACGGAAAAAAAACTTTTTCCGTTCCAGTAAGGCAAATTTCTACGAATTATAACCCTGCAAAATAAATGCGAAAAATTACTTATTAATGTCATTAATTAACAGCACATATTGAAATGCTGTAATTTCCACAAGGATTCAAGTTGAATCTAAAAAAGGCATTGCTTTCTAGATAAATGAAAGCAACTTGAATTATCAGTGAAATATAAGTCAGATCAAGTGAATTTCTTTCTTTGTGCCTAGTGAAGGCAGTTTTAGTAATTAGGTAATACATAATATATTTCCAAAGTTGAAATAAGGTGAAGACAAAATTAATTGTCTATTTTTAAGCAAAACAAAATTTTCTTTTTGCTCTCGTTAAGTAACAGTAACAAACTTGTTGATTGACTATACATTAATTTTGTTGTAAAAAGTGTGTAATTAGAGAAGCGAAATTAAAACCACCACAGGATTGAGTAAGGATATTTTATTTATAAATTTGTCAACTCATTTATTATTTTAATATTTGTAACCTAAATTCTAAAATAGAAGTAAGTATGGGTGAATGAATTAAATTTACTTTTACACATTTATTTTTGTCATTATTATAAATTGATTTTTTAATTAAATAGATGTTACATTGATTTTGTAAAACTTATAGTAGCATAAGCTAACTTTAAATTAGAATGTTATCAGAATTAAAAAAGAAATAGCAGTTTACAAAAAAGAGTAAATTAAATTTTTACTAAAACTAGCGCCGCGCCCATGGAAATACCGAATATAATTATCTTTTATTAATTAGTCAATAATAATTAACTTAATTAACTGGTCCTTCAATTTAACTAGTTAATAAATTTGAAAAGAATTTATTTTCTCGCTCTAATAGGTCGGAAATGCTAATAATTTACTTTTCGCTCTACTCTAAAACGAAAATGGCCTATCTTGTATAATGAAGCGATTTTTTTGTGTGTTTAAAAACCACTTTGTTAATGCTGTAATAAATGAAATGTTGTGCTTTAAAAATTATCTTATCCAGGGTACCGTCGTTTAAGCTTTCGCCTAGTTACTATGTCAGTACGAAATTTAAGCTCATTCAAAAGCATGAGGGGGTTTCGAAAATTAATTTAGCCTAGAGCCCTAAAAACCACCATCCGCTATTGATCGAGTACAGAAATCCTTCGAGTTTGAAACCGGTCATTTTCACATGAGTACCGTACACTATTTTTCTTACTGCCACAAAGACTATTTAGTCTATGGTTAATGAGATCAAATATCTTGTAAAATGAATATTTTATACTTGCATTATCTTTTAAAAGTATTAATTGGTGTTGAACATTTTTAACTTGGTGACAAAGCGCGCCATTTTTGTTTCTCGATTTTAGACGTGGCCGGTTTCAAATTCAAGGCAGCCTTGGCTAAGAATTGCCAACTTTGTAGAGAAAAAATAAGTTGTGTCGAAAAGTGGGGCGTTACTACACTTTCCGATTAGCAAAGTGAATCGAAAAGACGTCAAATAAAAAAAATAGTATATTGGGCAACAAGTGCGAATACACGCACAATTCATGCGAGTACGGAAGTTTGAGGTCACGAGTCGAGGACGGGGATGAAATGCATTTTTTGTACGTGTTTCACACTATATTTTTTCTACGACTGCATAGGAAACTTCACGTGAAACTGTTCGAAATAATATTTCTAAAAGTCTAACGTGGCGCCACATTGTAGCCAACTGCTGAACTTAAATTAATTTCGCACATCATGATTAGTTCAGCTGTTGGCTACAGTGTGGCGACACGATAGGCTGTGAGAAATATTATTTCGTCCATAGTGTGACGTCCCATTGTAATAAATGAGGAGTTTTCAATGCAAGGAGGCGATATAAACATAATTTTATGCTATGTATGCTATGCGGATTACATGCATTTTCATAGGGGTCGCACAAAAGATAGTTTTCAACCCTAATGTTGAAGAACTGAGAAATGGTTTTAAATGTAAATAAAATAAAACTATAATATACACAATTAATTAATGATTTTATTATTAATATTTTTCAAAAACGTTTGATACAATTAAAACAACTATAATATGTATTAGATATTTTACCAGGTCGGTGCAATATTACCTTTTAACACTTATATATTTATAACACTAAACCAGATTTTTCAAAAAGTTCATGACGGTGTTGCACTGCACCAATATACATAATTTTTTTTAAATGATCGTTTGGTTACCGAAACCTTTCAACACTATTTTTTGTATTCTTTTATATAATATATATTTCTGGACGATGTGGTGAATGCACCCCATATTCTTGTAATTCCAATGGAAATTCATCGCGCTATCTAACGGAAAAGGCAGAACAAGGTCTGCCGAGACAGCTAGTAATCTTTTAAGATTCATTTCTAATCTTAGCTTCGGTAAGTTTGAAAGTCCATTTAGTTAAAGGGCCGAAGGTTTTGAATTCGGTGCTAAACTCTGACAGAAACTTTTTAGGAAGTATTGTAATCGTGAAAAATCCCCCTTTTTCAAATCTTTACGCTTCAGGATCCTAGATGCCGAAAAACATGTTTTCTCAATTCCATCGGTCTGTCTGTCGGTTTACCAGTCTATTTGCGGCATAGCTAGGAAACTACTTACCCGATTGACTTCAAATTTTAGCCAAAAATTAAGGGTCATATGAGGATTACCTGATAACATTTTGGTAAAAATTCAATATGGAAAAACAAAATGGTGGCCTAGTGAAATGTTAAAAAGATTATTACTAAAAAAAACTGCTTATCTAAGATGGCGGAACAACATGGCGACTTAATCAAATATTTAAAAATTCAGCCCGAAAAAACAACTTAATGGGCAAAATAAATTGTGTCATATGACTAATTGTGGTATAGAGATGAACTAGTTAAACTGTGATACTACTCAAGATAGCAGAATAAAATGGCGGCCAAATAAAATATTTGTAAATGTAAAAAATGACCCTCTCAGATTTCACATATTTTCAGGTTTTAGCCTGCCTAGATAAATATTTAAAAAATATTTTCATCAATTCCGTCTGTCTGTCAGTATGCGGCATAGATTAAAAAATACTCATCAGCGTGAATTCAAATTTTACTCGAAAATTAAGGGTCATATGGGGATTACCTGGTAATATTTTGGTAAAAATCCACTATGTCGGAACAAGAAGGCGGCCTAGTAAAACCAGAGTCTATATATATTCTAAATAGTCTAAGCACTTGGCTATTCCGCAATAAATTTCCCTCTTGCCGACGCGCCTTCTCCACCTACGAACTGCCACTTCTAGCGGTCAGTCGGCAGGTCACTTCGTGGCACAGAAAAATATAAGATTAAGATTTTAAACCTACGTGTTTACGGAGCGTTGTACGCGGTAAGCAAAAATACACAATTTGGAACAAGAGTGCGTTTAAATGTAACTTTTTGGAGATAGTTTTGGAAATGGCTTTTTAAGCTAGTCATAGTTTATTATTAATTTGTATTACTGAAATTTGGCCAAAAATTTAATTCCGATAAAATGGGCATAATAACTCTAAAAATTTACATTCAGCCTTCAAAATGAATGACATAAATGACTCCTGCCTAGCCTAGCATGAACCGATTGTGTTTAATTTGAATTCTTTTAAATATCAGTATTTTTTTGTTTATTTACCTATCGCCAAAATTAGGGGTAGTTTATTTGAATAGTAAATAAATCAATTTTCTTGCGCCTCAGTCTTAACGGGGAAAGGTTTCTTCTCTTAAGTATCCGATGCAACTTGAAGAGGAAATTAGCTACATTGTTACACCGATGACTTGTGTGGGGTTGTAAATTGCCTATTCCTTATTTTAAGATATTTACCTTGCTTCTGATATTTAAAGTAACCTTTTAAATCGTATTTGACCACTTATTTTCACAAAAATCCATTTTTGTACTATTAGTAATAGGTTTTCTTACTGTCCTGCTTCAATCAGTATTTATTCACACAAAAAAGTTTTAAGAAGGCTTTATAAAACATTTTAATTTATATTTTAAAACACTTATGACTATTTGATATTAATATTAAAACCAAAATGTTTTAAGATAGCTGTTAGGAACAAATTGTTTAATAAAGGGATTTAATGGCAACAATAGGGCTTTCATATTAAACTTATTTGATATTAACAGTTTTGTGGTTTGGTTTTATGTGCGTGAGCGTTGGAGCAATGGCTCTTGTAGTGTTTTTGACTCATATTAAGGCACCTAAAAAGTTATCGACAAAACTGCGATAAAGTTGTCATAAACCCATTTAAGGCATTTGTTTATTTAGTACTTATATAGAGTTTAAAATAATCTGTACTGTAAGCTGCGTGTGTACTGACATATTTAATTCCTAGTATTTATGGTGCAAGGGCCTTTCAGTTCTAATTTCTTATTAGATTATAATTTCTGGAGAAAGTAAGAGGGTGTGGAGATGGTCTTGAGAAAAGGGGACACTTGCTCTTGGTTTGGCTTATTAAATGTCTTAAACTATGATAAAACGTTAAAAAAATTATGCACAAAAATCAAGTTTTACATCGGAATGAACTGAACATTTAGATATGGATATAGGATAGCAAAACAAAATGGCAACCTAATAAAATATTTAAAAAATCAACCTGAAGTAACTGTCATTAGATTACAGTAGACTCCCGATTATCCGACTTAATGTGGACCGGGCCTACATCGGATAACTGAAAAATTCGGATAACCAAAATGGCTAGTCTAGTATGTATATTGATTAGTGTATACAAATATCATATATTGTTATATATTATACGAATACAATGATAAAAAAACTAGTTCTTCTTTAACAGGGGGTAATAGTCAGCTGCTTCCATTTTGTGGAACTTCTATTTTTTGCTGCAGTATCTCTCCAGCGTTTAATTAATAAAACGTCATTGAGGGGTTGCATCTGGTTGAGGTTCAACTTATTTTAACGCTGTTTCCAAAGCTTCTAATGCAACTGCATGTGAAACCTTTTCATTGTCGTCTCCACAATCCAGTTCCATCCAATATTGATCAAACCTTCATCTGTCACTTCTTCTTGTTCATCATCAACAACCCAGGATTCTATGTCTTGCAAAGAAACTTCTTCACAACTTTCCACTCTTTCCATTATAGCTAGAAGATCGTCGTTATGGAAAGAATCGTCTTCGACCTGCGGCCCGGAATCTTTGTTATCGTACATAATATTGTGCCATGACTTTTTCAGTGTTGAACTTTTGATAGTATATCATGCTGTGGCCGCCCAGTAGACAACATCTTTTAAATTAATGCTTTTTAGAGTATCAATTTTCGCTCCTCTCTACTTATTCTAAAAGATGTTCAAGTAAATACTTTCAATAAATTCTTTTGAAATTTTCGACCACACCCTGATCCATAGGCTGAATTAACGATGTGACGTTAGGAGGTAAAAACATCACTTTTATATCGCCGCTTTCGAGTGATTGTTCGTTAGGATGGGAGGGAGCGGTGTCCACCTAAAATTGCTTTTCTTGGAAGTCCGGCGTTCTTAAGATTTTTTTCAACTTTTGGTACGAATTCATCAAAAAACCAGCCTTTAAAAAGGTAAGCATCCATCCAAGCATTCTTTTGATTTTTATAACACACGGGTAAAGCATTCTTTTGGACATGCTTAAAAGCCCTTGGATTACCCGATTTTCCAATACACATAAGCGGAAGTTTGTGGGTTCCAGAGCTATTACTGCATGCTAAAATCGTCAAGCGTTCTTTGTTTGTATCCGGGAGCACCAAACTCTTTTTTGGATGCAAGTGTTCTAGAAGGGAGCGTTTTATAATTTAAACATGTCTCGTCCGCATTATAAATTTGACAAGGACTATAGCCATTTTCGGTCACTAGATTATTAAAAAGGTTTCTAAAGGCTTCAACAGCTGTTTCATCCGCTGACAACTTTTCGCCGCTAATCTTAAGTCCTCGGGTACCAACACTTTTTTTCCAGCGCGTAAGCCGTCCGTCACTTGCTATGAAACTTGCAGACCCTTCTTTAACGGGTAATTCCTCACTTAAACCAAAGTTTACTGAATATAATATAAGTTCCCGCACTTCGACGAAAATTCCGATCTACCTGTACCATTCCCCTCGCCGCAGCTGGTTCTCGGCAGTCCACCGTTTTCAGTTGTGCGAGGCGCTTATGTGTACACAGTGGATTTTGTTTCAAAACGAGGAGGTGGATTATCGTTTTTTCGCTGTCCAAAGGATGAACCAACTTTGGAATATACAATGATAACATTATAATTTTTGTGCAATTTTAAAAATATTAAAAAATATATGAATATCCTTTGTACAGTACCCATTTTTTTGGTATTTAAATTGAAATATAATAATATCTCTGCAGATTTCAAGCTTGGAAGTCGCATTTAGGGTTTACTGGGGACCACAAATATGCAGACATTAATTCTGAGTTGTCCTATCAAAAAAAATTAGGATTTGCAGCCGTTATTTTACGGACGAAAGCTTTATGCCACCGTTAAAGCAACGCGTCCAGTACAATGCGATTCCCACATTATACCTATCCAAAAATTAGCTAAAATTTGGAGATAATATCTCCAGTGTATCTGATTTTTCCGGAAAAAAATCCGAAAAACTAGTTTCTAAGGAATTTGTTTCATAAATAGTGTATGAGCGCTACTGGTTTTAAAAATCCGAGCCGAAGACGAGGATTTTTACTTCCCTCGTAAAAGGGAAGTATTGTAATAGTGAAAAATCACCCTCCGAGATTTTTTCAGATATTTAAGTTTCAGGGAGTCTCTAGATACCGACAAACATGTTTTCTCCATACCGTCGGTCTCTGTCTGTTCCCGGTATAACTAGAAAACTAGGTACTTATCCCATTGACTTCAAATTTTGGTCGAGAATTAATGGTCATTATGAGATAATCTGGTAACATTTTGGTGAAAATCCAAAATGGCTGTAAAAATAGCGGCTTAGTAAATTGTTAAAAAAATATTACTAAAAAACTACACCTCAAATTTTGAACAAAGTGTTACGTAGTAATCGACGGTTAGAATTTTGGTACGAATCCGAGATGGCGTAACAAAATGGCGACCTAATAATATATTTAAGTAAGAATTAATTTTGGTTTAGAAGTTAAAACAGTTAAAACAGTTTTAACAGTTAAAATTGTGAAACGAATATAAGATGGCGAAACAAAATGGCGGTTAAATTATTACTTCTATATCTCTAAGAGATGGAAAACTATAATATCGGCAAAAAGAAATTTTTTTTTCGCTAAATTGATTTCAAACGACCCAAAAAGTGTAAAAACATAATTTCGGCGAAATCTATTTTCTGTCTGTCTGTTAGTTTATGTGATCTGTGCTATCGAGTTTAGATTTGGTATATAGGTAGTAATCCATATGGTATTGAGTAAAATTGTTTGAGAAGAAGGGGGTGAAGTGGGGGATTAATTGATAAAAAAACAACAGTTATTAGTATGCCTTTTTATGGGCTTTGGGGTACTCAGATTTGAATCATAACGCTTTGGTAAATAATAAGGGATAAGGGAAATAATAAATATAAAAGAGTTTTGTCTTGTTCTTGCAGCAAGAACAAGACAAGAACAAGAAATTTGCAAGAGTCTTGTGAAACACTACATATGGACTTAAGTCCAATTTCAAAAAAATGTCTATGAGCAAAATTCAAACCACACCAACTTGAAATGGTGAATATACAGGAGGTCCAATGAAATTTTGACTAGGGAATATCTCAGTTGATGTACAAAATAGAATAAAGTGTCATTCATACATGGTCTTAGCATAGCTTTGGTCATACACTTCAGCTCACAATTCACAAAGCGATAGCAAACCAAACTTCTTTTTTAATCAGACACCCAGTGCCTTTGTTGCATTTTGGAAAGTTTATTCGAAAAGCGGTTGGGTAATATCATATTTTATCCTATATTTACTTATACATGGTTTCATGGTATTACCGGCTTAATATAGCTAAAACTTCTACTCTCCATTAAAAATCAATATTCCAGGAAGGGAAATATTTACGTATTCGGACACCAGAAAGTACCTTTCGTAAACGTTAGAAAAATCCCTGCTATTGCATTATGACACGGCAATGCTTGTTATAAACATATAATATTATACCATTTATAAATCAAACAATGTAAAAAATGATGATGCTTTTCGACTGTGATATTTTTCTTTTCTCCATCTCGTACGAATAGTCACGTCCATAGAACGGATTTTTTAAACATCAAATTAATTTCCTTAAATTTTTATTTAAATTAATGACTGTCGGATACTAGTAATAAATATTAAACTTTATTACTATTATTATTTTACAATCGAACACCGCCTGACATCGCCTTCCCCACAATATGCAACTGAGGAGAAAACGATTACATTTTTTATTTTATTACTCTAATCTCCCCTGGAAGTTTTTTGTTCAAGGCGGCACGGGCTTTGTCCAAGTCGGCATGCTTGTCTAGCCCGTTCGACAAAGCTCCGACTCGGAGTGAAGAAACTTATATATTATATTCAGTAAACTTTGCTTAAACTAATTGCTTGCGCCTGTAAAATGGGACCTGATATCGGAATTCCACGCTCACGTTGCTGAGTAAACCATAAATAAAGTGCATCAACTTTTTGATATTCGCCTTTTTTCATACACTTGCGACCGACGTCAGGGGCTGCGAGAACACTGCATCACTTTTCAATGTCTACGATTCTTTTTCCAGTCCACGACAGTGCTTGAGCCGACTCCGTAACCATTCGCAATTTTTTTCACTGATTCTCTTTTATCTAGCCGTTTGATAGCCTCATACTTTTTTTCGATTGAAATCACTACTCTTTTGCGTTTCTTTGATTCTTGCGGATCCATGTTGTACACAATATTTAAACGTATAGGTAATATACTTACGCGATGTCGCGGTTCGCAATTTCCCTTAACTACGTATAACTTGGACGGCTGTCAAACTCTGAGCAGGGATGAGCGAAAATAGGCATGGGCGGATTCAGATCGGCGCGGCGCACACTGGTTTGTCCTGTGTAATCTGGGAGGACAAAGGTCAATTTTCGGTATGCATTGAAATATCACGACACTACCCACATTCCACTGATAACATATCTAGTCGTCCTTGACCGTAATAGTTACCATAGTTACCTCATAATTTTCGCTGACAGACTTGTCAAAGTTCACGATCTTTAGCAGTTTCACGTGTATTTGTTTATGACCAAACATCTTTACATCGTTAGTGTTTATATCAAGTGACAATTTTTTGTTCTTGCAATGGATGGTAAGTACGAAGATTTTTGTTTACAATACAATATAGTTTTTTAAATTTCATTGCCCAATCACAGTACAGGGTTTTTTTTAAATTGAAGGGAGAATTTACTTTCTTGAAAAAATGACAAAGTTTGAAGAAGAATATAAAAAATATATATCGATGTCGTGTCTCAATTTTTTACAAGCTCTACTAGACCTAACAGTTAAAAGGTTATTCAAATTTTTGGAAAACAAAATTTTGGAAGTCATCAATCCAAGCAGTTCATTTAAAATAACTTTCAAGTGGGGATGTGATGGGAGTAGCAATCAATCTGAATACAAGCAAAGGATTACTGCAGACATATCTGATTCCGACTTATTTTGCATTTCGATGGTTCTTTTAAATCTAATACACGTTAAGAATGCAGAGGAAACAATGATATGGGAGAATCCTGTTCCCTCATCAACAAGATTTTGCAGGTAGATAATAAAAAATATTTAAATGTCAGTAATCAAATCAATCTTGTTTCTGACCTAATTATTCTTAGAAATAATACAAAGAGTGCATTAAAAATTATCGGTAATTTTTGGAAAATTAGCTCAAATGCATATTTTTTAGTTTTCTATTCCTCTATTGCAGACCCATTAAATTTATAATGAAAAAGGAAACCAAAGAATTGACTAAACATGAAGTCCAAGTGATAGAAAACCAAATATCTACGCTACATCCAACTCAAGTGTTAATGCAGAATCAGAATGTTTCAGTTAGTCACGTATTGTTGTTCACAATGGTTGATGGTAAAGTTTGTTCTAACTTGACAGGCGTATCTTGTCAAAGGTGTTTAATATGTAATGTTGGTCCAAAAGACATGAACAAAAATTGTGAGCCTAGTAACAACACATTGCGAGTACAACATTATAGTTTTGGTCTTTCACCGTTGCATTGCAGAATACGATTTATGGAATGTGTGCTCCATATTTCGTATCGATTAGAAATTAAAAAATGGCAGGCAAAGACACCAGAAGAAAAAGAATCGGTGCAACGACGAAAGACCTTTATCCAGGATAAGTTTTTTCAAAATTTAGGCATAAAAGTAGATCAAACCAAGCAGGGCACTGGAAATACAAACGATGGGAATACTGCCCGTAGATTTTTCAGTAATATTCATTGTACCTCTGATATTACTGGAATAAATTTAAATTTACTTTTAAATTTTCAAAAAATTTTGAATATCTTGACTAGTAAAAAACCGGTTAATTCTGATAATTTTAGAATACTAGCACAAACCACCAGGGAAATATATGTTGCTCACTACAACTGGTATTACATGCCCGCTACCTTACATAAAGTGTTGGTACATGGACATGACATAATTAAACATTGCATT
Source organism: Kuschelorhynchus macadamiae (assembly GCA_030620095.1). Taxonomy (NCBI): domain Eukaryota; kingdom Metazoa; phylum Arthropoda; class Insecta; order Coleoptera; family Curculionidae; genus Kuschelorhynchus; species Kuschelorhynchus macadamiae. The sequence continues at coordinate 1,387,696 of JAUTXW010002618.1, forward strand.
TTACCAATAGGGCAACTCAGTGAAGAGGCACAAGAAAGTCGTAATAAAGACTATAGGAACTATAGAGAAAAATTTACTCGAAAAAAATCTCGATTACATACAAATACAGATTTAATAAACAGACTTTTGATAACATCTGATCCTATAATTTCACAATGTTTGAAACTTGATTGAAACTTTCCGGACCTATGTTTATAGGGACTTTTTTTCTTATTTTTAAGCCAGGAAATTCAAAAAAAGCAAAGCAATAATTTTCTTTTTAAATTAAATATTATTTATTATAACTTTAGTTGTTAAATACAGAGAAATTATGTATTTTTAATTGAATTAATAATAATTAATTCGTATATATATTATATTAATTATGTTTTATTATTATTATTAATATGTGTTATTATTATTTATTATTTATTTATATTTATGTATTATCAGATGTAAGGTCAGCAGTGTGGTCTCTTAACTGTGTAACATATGGAATAATAAATAATAACAATTACTAATATTTTTGCAATAAACATGAAATTGGTGATAACCCAAAAAAATGAAAATCTTTTTTTTTCAAATACTTATGCCTAAATTTGACAAAAATAAAACTGCCAGATTGATCTACTTTTGGTATAATCGGAAGTACAGCTATTTTGAAAATATTTGAGATCAAATTGCTCTCATCGACATAAGTATGGTGTCCAATTTTTAAATTTTTCCAAGCCTTCGTTTTCGAGATAAAGATAGCCGGTATAAATCATCGCACACCCTGTATATTGTATTTTGGCAATTTGCCAAAATACAATATATCATAATTCTGTAGTCTTTAGACAGCCACTTGTTTGCATGTAAGTCAATTATTTATGCAATTATATGCGAAAACATGAGTGTGTCCTCCCAGGTATCAAATCCGAACCAGTGTGCGGCGGTCTCAAAAATCGATACTAATAATTATTTAATTATTATTTGTTCACAAATTCCAGATTTTCGTACGCATTCCGAGCGTTCGGATAAAGCGGCATGGGTATAACCGAGTGCCGGATAATCGGGAGTCTACTGTAGTTTCAGTGCAAACATTAAGTGTGATATAGAGATAAACTGGTAAAGTTGTGTACGATTTCAACATGGCAAAACAAAATGACGACCAAATATTTTCCTTAAAATATCAACGAAAAAAAATCAATTGACAAACTGCAACGAATTCAACATGAGGTAACAAAATGGCGATATGTCAATGTAAAAACTACGTATTAAATTTATTTTAAATTATGCGCAAAAATCAAGTGTGGCATAGGTAGAAACTGGTAAAATATTGGTAGGAATCCAATATGATTGAGCAAAATGTGTTACTAAATGACTATGTACTGAACTAAATTGGGTCCCATTTCACTATTCCTAATAAAAGGAAAGATTTATATTGAAAGAAGTTTCGGGTACCGATTTTTTATATTCTTTTCATAATTTTTAATTTTTTGATAATTTTACATACAAATGAAACAACACTTTTTAGTTTTCCAGGTGAGCTACGGTTTGATAGCGACATTTTTGGGCAGAACAACTGGCGAACCAATCTAATATATCCTATATTCCAATCCGCTGGTCCGAGGAGTCCTGGCAGAGCCTCCGGTGCGAGCCCAAGTAAGTAGAGTAGTCATTAATTTAAAATTTGAATAGGATGCACAAGTACTATTAGAAAAATAAACATTGAGAATTGTCTATAAAACATTTATGTTCTTACAAGTGGGTAAATACAAAAAAATACGATCCTATCACATTTACTCTGAAGTGCCATACTGTGTTATCTGTCCCTTTAAGCGACATGTGCTCGTTGATGTTTCTAGGATGCAAGGTGGGCGGATGTACAAGGAGCCCAGTGCAACCTAGCTTTAAGGAACCACCCCCTATCAACTGCAGGATACTTAACTGCCGTTTACAAAAAACGGAAATATATAATAACCACTTAGTAGTGAGTTTCAATAACTTAAAATATACTGCGGACAATGAACTTTACCGGCTATCTGTTACGCTCTTTAATTTCAAATAAATTATATATCAGATAAGATCGGAAAATCAACCACAATCATTTAGAGACCATGGCGTCAAAACATTAAAATATTAATATGTGAACCACAGGATGTAAATCAGTTAACGTTCAAAACTTTGAAGTCATTAACCTCGTAAATTTAAATCAAACTTGGTTTACGGTATAATATAATTAATCTCAAAAAAAGAACTAAATTAGTTTTAAAAAATCAATACAGTCGTATTTTTCCGGGTTGCGACCCCGAACTTTTTATAATGACATTTTTATAACAAAATGAAAGTGTTTACTATGTTCTGTAACTTTTAACTGTTTTGTTTTTATATTCTAAACCAGCCATGTCAAACATGCGGCCCAGTGAGCATTTTTCTGCGGCCCAAATCAGTTTTGAAAACAGCCAGATAATGCGGCCCGCGAACAAGCTGAAAACCGTTTTTGAAAGCGCGCGCCGCTGCAACAACGATTGGTATAATAAAATATACAATTGTACATAGTGTCATCTATGTTTAGGAGGATGAACTACACATACTCAACCTAAAACCTAAAGCCAAACCTTATCTGGCTTGTTTCATGAAATTCTATCACCCAAAAACACAGATGACGCTATCTGAATATTCTGGGAAGAACTCGAGAAATCACAATCCGTATATAAGCCGTGTTCGATTGAGTTCAGTCGTTCAGTGTTTAGTCAGTTATGAGTCAGTTGCGATAGAGTTTCGAGTTGAGTTGCGCACTTATTGTTACAACACTTAACAGTACTTATTATAATTTATTTCGGATGCAGTTTTTAACATGTCTCTTTCAAAACCAAGTGGAAGTAAGAAAAGTTGGAATTAGAGTTTTTTTGCTGTGAAGTGAAAGAAAAGATTATTTGTTTGATTTGTAATAGTACAGTCGGTGTCCCAAAATTATATAATATAAAACTTCACTATGATATTCATAAAACTATGTTTGACAAGTATACAGGCATGGTCAGAAACGAAAAGTTAAATAAGTTAAGGTGGAACTGCACGCAGTATTATGGATCATTTACAAGCCTCCCGCCGCTGCAATTTTATGTTAAAACTATAAGAGATATGTATTAGCTTCAATGTAATTTCAATAGGGAAATATGTATAGTTGGGCGCTAAATGCGATTTTTTATGAAAAAATCTAGTCTAGAATTATAAAATAGAAGTAGATTTGTTCATTTTCGACCATTTTTTGACGCAAATGCCATCGCATATAATTTTTTTTCCACAAAATGGCTTTTTACCGCCTTGCATTGATCCTTTGTCTACGTAACTGCAAAATTTGAAATGGTAAATCTTACTCGTGTTTTTGTATTTCTGCATCGCGTGAACAGCTTATGTTTACACGTCCAAAGGAAGAAAATGAATCTGTCCTTCAAGCTAGCTACGTACTGTCGGAGTTGATCGCGAAACACTCAAAACCATTTGTTGAAGGTGAATTTATAAAAGAGTGCCTTGTAAAAACCGCGGAAATTGTAAGTGCCGGGAGCGTGAAGGCATTTCAAAATATATCCTCGTCCCGGAATACTGTCGCTGAAAGAGTTACTGAGTTGGCTGCCAATATAAGTGATCAGATAAAAACAAAATCAGACTCTTTCATTGCATTTTCTATTGCCTGTGACGAAAGTACGGATGTGTGTGGTGTGGCGCAACTCGCTGTTTTACTTCGTGCGGTTGATACAGATATCAATGTGTATGAAGAATTCCTGGAATTAGTACTATTACATGATACAACAACTGGAAAGGGTATTTTCAATGCGCTGTTTTAAACTTCTGTAAAAGTACAATTTAGATTTGTCAAAACTGTGTTCCGTTGCAACAGACGGAGCTCCTTCAATGACTGGAATAAAAAATGGCTTCGTTAAAATATTACAAAGTTCAGAGAAATGGGTAGTGACAAACCAGATTTTCATCATATTCATTGAATCCACCAAGAAGTTTTATGCTCAAAAGTGATCAAGTTGGAAAGTGTTTTAAAGTCAGTGAAAAAAATTATAAACTTCATAAGGTCACGAGGCCTTAATTAGCTACAGTTTTCTGCATTTTTACGTGATTTAGAAAGTGAGTATACTGGTTTACCATATTATGCAGAGGTGCAATGGCTTTCGTGTTCTATGGTACTCGACCGGTTTTGGAAACTCAAAGAACTCAAAATACGCGTTTTCATGGAAACAAAAGGAGAAGATGTCAGCTTATTGTGCGATGTACCTTTTTTATAAGATCTTTCATTTATGATAGATATTACAAAACACTTGTCGGACTTAAATACGAAATTGCAAGGACCACGTCAAGTTATTACAGATATGCATGATCATGTGAAAGCTTTCAAGTGTAAGATGATGTTGTGGGGAAAACAGTTAGCAGAGGATAATCTGTAACGTTTCCTGACTTGTAAAGCATATCAGGAAAGCACAAGTGTCCCAATATCATACAAAATATATTCAGAGAAAATGAATACTTGCAAATGGAAGTAATTGAGATTCAGTGTCAGACCCATTTAAAACAAAAATTTTATAGTGTTGGTGCATACGAATTTTATAAGTACTTGCCTGTTCAATACTAAGAAATGAGAAAATTTGCCTGTAAAATCCTGTCAATGTTTGGAAGTACCTATAAGTGTGAACAACTATTTTCTTTGATGAAAGGAAACAAATTTCCCGCAAGATCGCAATTGACGGGCGCACACTTGGATGCTGTTTTAAAAGTTATTTCCGCCGATAAATTCGCGCCACAAATAGACAACTTAATTAAAGACAAAAGATGTCAAATATCTGGCAAAAGAATTTAATGTTTGTAGTTTTTTGTAATGTCCTTTTTATTCAAAATTTAATAAACAGACTTGTCCTAAATAGTACTTTTTCTGAAGATTTTCACGCACCTTGTCGATGGTCTTCATGCTTTTGGCCCACCAGTGACTTTGAGTTTGACATGGCTGTTCTAGACCATTTAGAAATGTTTTAGTAAAATGCCTAGCTAATTTGAAAACCGTAATTCATGTGGCAAATAGAAAAAATAGTAAAATTGTAGTGTAATTGCTGCCAAAGACTTGGTAAATAGTCTTTGGACTAACGATTTATAAATAAGTAATAAATATTTGAGGAAAATTTCTAGAGTCGAAAATATAAAAAAGTTTAATGAAACTTAGATCTGAAAACATTTGGTTTTCGAGATATAGGCTGTAAAAAAAAATTATTTTTCTTTATTCTTCGAAATACTACTGGATTTTAAAAGAAAGACTTTTAAGAAAAGTGGTTCTGCTTTGATGGAGCTCTTATGGAAAGTAATTGAAACAACTTATGAAAAGGCAAGTGTAATACATCATTGAAAAGGTAGTTAAAGTGGCTATTTAAGAACGTGATAATGTAATATGGCGCCCATGGAAAAAGTGGTAACAAAAATGTGTTTTTTAGTTTCGGGCTACCTTATCAAATAGCGCCAGAAAAAAATAAAATCGAATTCTTAAATTTTCGATTTTTCTCGGATATATCCGGAACTACAGGGGACTTTAAAAGTTTCTAAATGGCCTATTGTTAAACACATAAATGCACAACTTTTCCCTAATTAATCATCCTCGTCTCCTCTATAGTTTCCGAGATGCCAATGGTGGGGTCACTAGGGCCAGTAGTTTTTCTTCAGCGATATAATGCACCGGCTATAAAAAAGCTACTTGTAAAAAGATTCTAGTCTTACTAGAATAAATAAAAAATAAAGTAGGAGCAAAAAATATCAAATAATTTTACCGAGACGCAGTTGCAACGCGCCCGCGAGCGGCTTCTCCCTTTTCAACGCGTCACCGAAAAGACCGTCTTTGTTTTTGGTCTGGCGCTGCTGATCGTTCGGTTCTCATAGATCGTTTTTATGGTTGTTCAAGTAATAATAGGTGAACTTTTTTTTAATATACCTCATTTTTTTAGTTTCAAGACCAAGACAAGAGTCTTGAGGCGCAGGCTTGGTCTTAGTCTTGAGATCAAGACCAAAACATGACCAAGTCTTCTGGTCTCGCGAAGCTCTAGTCGTTATTTCTAGTTTTTGCCGTTTTTTAATAATAATATCCAAAATGTAATCAAAAACTGTTGTAATGCGAGTTCCTGACAAAGTTATGTTGGACTTCGGAAAAATGACAACATGAAAGCCATTGGTCAAAATAAAATATATATTTTTCAAACTAGTGCAGAAAGTGATACTTTCCCGCACGCAACTGCCGTTGACCCGAACAACGCAAAGGCGAGTGCGTGTGTTAGAAACACAATTTTTTCTACTGCAGTATATTATTAAAAGACTCATCTGAGTAATGGAATTTTTATTTTCTATAAATACTATATTGCTGGTATTCAAACTACTTAATTATTATTGACAATATTGTTGATAAATGTACAATTTATAGCATTTTGTGAATTAATTGTAGAAGGAAACTGACGCTTTAAAAGGGTGGTTTCATCAGGAGGGTACGTTGATAGCAATTGATTATTCTCAAAGGTAGATATTGAAAAAGCTGTCAAATTGTATGCAGATGAAGACTGCTGATCATGAGAACGAATATCAAGAATTTTATTACTCATCTTTTTCTTTTGTTGTTCTGATTCTTCAAGGTATCCTTCGGTTACGGAAGTTGACTTCCCGCCTCCTAATATTTTTATATTAGTTAATCCCTAACCAGACTCTGTTAAAAATTTTGCAGAGGAACGTCTAGAACTATTTCCGGTATATCCTTCCAGATTAGGTACGAGTAAAAAGGCTGCTGTCTCGGCCGCCATTTTTCCAAAAGTATTTACACCCATGAACTGGACAGTACATTTTCCATATAAAATTTCAGAAAAAACGACGATGTGGAATGCTCATAGGTTGCATTTCTATGTACTTTCTGTATAGCTTTAAAAATATTTCCCACCATTTATTTAACATTTTATCTAAAATAAGTGACCAAAGTGTGTTTTGATTAAAGACTTAGCTACCTAGCTCTAAAAAGTATATGAAGAATCCTTCCTGAAAATGTTTACACTTCTTTCCTTTGCCCAGTCAATAAAATGATTGTATTGTATTGACGTTCATACTTTTGCCTTGATATGTTTGGTAACAGATCCAAATTTGCCTTTTCAGCCGCATCTAAAATCGATTGTGGCAGATCTTCATCTGAAGAATCTATTTTTTACGTTTTTTGCGACAAGTTTTCACTTTTTTTGAGAGAAAAACAAGAACGGGTCAAAAATACGAAAGAAGTTGAGTCACAAATTTGAAAGTTTGCTAGTTGTATTTTGATTGATATAAAATTATAAAATAATACGTTAAAAAAGGATGTTAGTATTTATAAACTTCAGTTAATTTAAATAAATTTACACAAATCCGGGATAGATAGGATAGAAAATTACTATTTTTGCAATAGATCAGGTTAAAAATTCTTTATTCGCCATTAAAAGTTTGCATAAGTACGAAAATTTTAAAAATGTCACTTGCTCTTCAGCAAAAAGTGTAAATAAAAGGAACTAGGGCGAGAAAACGCAATTTTCCGAAACAAGATACGAATAGGAAAGTGACTATTTAAACACGGTCGTAGGACAACCAATGTTTAACCTAAAATGTTTTTCCCAATGCTGCTCTACTCTTGAATACCAAAATTTAGTGCAAAACCTAAAGACGTTTCCGAGCTATGATATTATTATAAAACCCCTTTAAAGAATATCTGAAAAACAGATGTTTATAATATTTTTGTCCATTTTTACGGTAATCACACTGATAAGTTACATACAAGTAATTATTGTAATTTGATGTTGTAGGTAGTTAAGGCATGTTATCGATTTTTTATTTTTGTCGAGTTAAATAGAATCTTGCCCAATAATTTTTGTGTAACTGTTTTTTACTTCCTTCGTAAAAGTGAAGTATTGTGTTCATGAAAAAATCACCCTCCGAGATATTTTCAGATCTTCACGTTTCAGGGTCCCTAGATGACGAAAAACATGTTTTCTCGATTCCGTCGGTTTGTCTACCTGTCGGTCGATCTGTCTCTTCGCAGCATGGTAAAAAACTACTTGTCCGATTAACTTCAAATTTCGGTTAAAAATTAAAGATCATATGGGGATGACTGGGTAATATTTTGGTAAAAATCCAATATGCCAAAACAAAATGGCGGCACAGTGAAATGTTAAAAAAATATTATTAAAAAAATGCTTATCCAATTTACCTCAAATTGTGCACACAAATTAAGTATTATGTAGGAATCAACTGGTAAAATTTTGGTACGAATCCAAGATGGCGGAACAAAATGGCGGCATAGTCAAATATTTAAAAATTCAGCCTGAAATAATTACTTAATAAACTGGTTTCAAATTGTGTGCCATAAATAATTGTAGTATAGAGATAAACTAGTAAAACTGTGGTACTAATTCAAGATGGCGGAACAAAATGGCGGCCTAATAAAATGTTTTCAATCTCGAAAAGCTCACCCACTCAGGTTTAACATATCATCACATTTTAGCGTCCCTAGATGACAAAAAATATGTTCTATCAGTTCCGTGAGTCCGTCTGCCGGTTTGTCTGTCTCTCTGTCAGTTCGCGGCATAACTTAAAAACTACTCATCAGATTGACTTTAAATTTTAGTCAAAAATTAAGGGCTATTTGGAAATGTCCTGGTAATATTTTGGTACAACTCCAGTACGCTGGAACAAGATGGCGGCCTAGTGAATCGTTAAAAAATTATTACTTAAAAAACTAATTCTCCAATTTACCTCTAATTTTGCACAAGAATCAAGTGTTATATAAGAATGATCTGGTAACATTTTGCTGTGAAAATAAGAAACCAAAATAAAATGGTTGCCTAATATTTAAAAAATCGGCCTGAAAAAATTACTTATTAGATGAATTTCAAATTTTATGCAAGCATTTAAGATGGCGGCCAAATAGGCTGTTTAAAAAATTAACGTAAAAATATCTTCTTATTCAATTGACTTTAAATATTGGAGAAAAATTATATATGATATAAAGTTAAACTGGCGCGAATTCAACATGACGTAAGAAAATCGCGGTGTGTCAATGTAAAAACTCTTTATTAAATTTATTTTAAATTGTGCCCAAAAATCGAGTATAGCATAGGTGGCACTGGTAAAACATTGGTTGGAATCCAATATATTGAAATGTACTGAACTAAATTGGGTCATACTTCAATATTCTTAATAAAAGAAAATACTTTTAACGAGGGACGTTCCGGGTAAAGGAAATTTACCGATTTTTTTTGTCAAAATGTCATAAATAATACCGCTCAAATTTTTATTTCAGGTTACTATAATGAGGGTTTTCTTGCCCTTCAGCACCTGGTATCTACGTTTATTACTCTGCGTCAATCTGACGACTTTTTCTTGCCCTCTAATATCAGCGATCCTATGGAATGGTTGGAGGTTCTAAAGGGCAAACAAATGCCATTTATCAATATGAGACGATTCCCGTACGCACCTTGGCAAGAAGACATTCTGCTTACACCACTGCAAAGTTTCGTCAGTATAATTATTATGCTCGGTTTTGTCTATACGTGTATCAATACCGTGAGAGCTATAACGACTGAAAAGGAAAAACAACTTAAGGTTTGGGTATTTTATTTAAATTTGTAATAATATATCGAAATTTTGGCGTAATAAAAAATGATAATCCTCTCAGAATCGCATGAGTTGCAAAAGATAAAGGTAACTTCCCCCTCCCTGTATTGTAAGCAACCTATTTTGACACTGCTTTGACAGACGTAAGTGAAAGTTACTCAACAAGGTATTGGTTGCACTTAACGACAGGTTACTTATCTCTAGGGAAATAATAATCTAAAATTATTATAAGTAGCTTTAGCTTTTGATTTCATCAACATATTACAAAAATCCGGTGATATTAATTGAAATGAATATTAATGGCACAATTATCATAATTATTCACATTATTAATAAAATTTGGAAGCACGTTTTCTCGTTTCTTCTCGATGTGTATTATATTTTCTGACTCCACAGATCCTTCATTTCTAACCAATGTTTCTGTCACTGTTGAAGCACTGCAAGAGACTTCTGGCTGGGGCTTATGGTATAAAATTTTATTCGCTACTTCCTTTTTATTATTGAGGCTCTCAGCTACGTAACTTTCCGCAATAGTAGCGGATTTCCATCCACCATGACGCTTGATAGCTGATACATCAACTCCAGTATTTGCTAATACAATTGCCGACGTTCTTCTAAAAGAGTGTCCAGTATACATTTTAAAGTTCTCAAACTTTAGAAATTTCGCAATTTTACTTGGAATTGACGAAAAGGTATTTTTCCCGACAGGCTGGTTTAAGCACTTTCCACTTTGATATCGCATAAAGAAGCGCGGATTAATAGTCGTCATGTAGGATCTTGTATTATTATTATTATTACTTTTGAATTATTTTGAAATGACAAACCTGAGTGTCGTCACTTTTTGTCACTGTAAATGTACGTGACATTCCATTTTTGGAGTCAGGAATGGTCACAATTATGACTTCTTGACTTATTTTAACATTGTCCATTTTCATTTCACAGAGTTCATCAGAACGGCACGCTCCAGCAACTCCCATTACTATTACGACCTTCATCAATAAGTAGATATCATCGGGGGCTTTAAGCATGAACTTATTCTCACATCTTCCCTGTTGAACACATTCGATTTTTTGGGTCAACAACCATCATTTTTTGTTTTCAAAAATGCTCGAAGTTTTGGATACTTAGAAATATCTATATTTTCCTTTATAAAAATGGTGGACTTCAACATCGAATCCTCACACCATAAGCTTGATGGGGACTTCAATATAGCACTTTTTTCGTATACGCCAAAAACAAGGTTTCTGAGACTGCAGTAGCCGTCTTGCTTTGACACCAATTCTTAAAGGCTTTATATGCTGCTTCATACCTTTTTTTCGACATTTCCGGTAGTAGAGATAAACAAGCGATATTCGCTGATTCTTCTATGCCTGAAACATCCATTTTATCCACACAGAATCAAACAATTCGACTTCTTCAAACTTTTCGCTATGAATTGTCAACTTGACGTTGTTAATAAAATAAAAACTGCTTATGTTGATTTGGCAACGTATCACGGCTGCCTTCATAATTTAATGAGAATGCTATCAAATGTAATGATATAAAAAATCCAAAAATATATCCAGCATTTTCTTGTAAACATACAATACAGGGAGGGCGAAAAATGTTATATGGGAGATATTTGTAAATACAACAAAAATGAGACACTCTTTACTGTCCGTTTCGACTCAAGAATGCTGAAATTCTTTCAATCTGATTAAGCAAGAAATTACTTCTAATAGTTATTTATACTATATGGGATGTAAGTACATTCACCAGTCTCGAACTTTTTTGGCAGCCCTCGCTATCGCTTAGGCGCAAACTCGTCCTCGACTGGTAAATGTTACTTACATCCCTTATAATATAAATAACTGTTAGAAGTAATTTCTTATTTAATCAGACTGAAAGAATTTCAACATTCTTGAGTCTAAACGGACAGTACAGGGTGTCCCATTTTTGTTGTATTTACAAATATCTCCCATATTTGTAAAGACAGGATAACTGGGATAAAAAGTTGCTTGAAAATGCACATTTGTAATTTCACTCTGTAAATCAAAAACAAATATGGATGAAAATTTTGTTTGTGGCATCATGAGTTTCATAAAAAGTAGAACAGTATCTCGAAAACTGCATCCTTCTACCTTTACTAAAATGGGAGATATCCCACATGTACATCAACCCTCTTTACGCCTTTTTTACTTTTAAATGCGATAAAACCATGTCCACTCTGTCAACGTTTCCTGCAAATATTGATCCCTGTACCTGTATCTATCACGAAAAATACTCACGCTCCTAAAGTTTTAGATATAATTTTCAGTATTTTTTGAGGTAGTGTTTTTTTTTAATTCGTTTTTTTCTAACATATCAAGCTGTAAATTTTTATTAGCTCTCTGACGTAATTTTTTTTTGCTGAAGAGCAGTTAAATCTTATTTTTTTAATAGTCTGTTAGGTCTGCAGTACGCAGAAAATATACAGGATGTGCAAAAATATTTTAAGATTGAAAAAAGGTGCCGATCCTTCAGGGTTTATTTCAACACTTCAGGCATAAAAACGAATTTGAAGGACCCCCCACATTTCATATGGAGAATGGCGTTCAGCCAATTTTTCTAGCATCTAACATGTTATAGTTCTCGATCTGCTGATCAAAAGTTCTCATCAACTTAATCCTGCCTCTAGTTTTTTTTATATACAGGCAGTCAAAGTTGGAATTTTGCATTTTCCATATTTTATGAAAATTTCTATATTTCTTGAGTTTAACTAATAAACATTAAAATAGGATAGTCGCTTAAAATATTTGTACCTAGAAGCTAAGGGATGTATTAGCAATAATAAACTCATACAAAGTGTAGCTGTATCTAAGAATTCGGACATTTTTGTTTCATATTCGGCTGCTCACAACACTAAAATTTAAATTTTTATTAAAATCTCTTTTACACTCAAACTAACAGTCAGATTTTTGTAAATTTTTGACATTAAATAATTGTAACGACAGTTTTTGCACATAGCTGACATTAGCCTGGCCATGTATTTTAATACACCCATTTTGTAACGCAATTAAAATTACTAAAAATACATTATGTTATCTGAAAATCAGAATCATCAGTTTATAGATGGAATATTTAAATACTCACTAAAATTGGCAAATTTTAATTATCGATATTATCATTAAATGCAGCTTTAATAATTTAATTAAGAATAAAATAGTACAGGGGGTTTCATAAAATTCTAGACTAACTCGGCTGTTATGGTTACGTCAGATTCACCTATTTTTTCGTAATAATTCCTTAGAGTGTGATAGTATTAGAATACACAAAATGGAAATGGCGATCGGATAGTACATCTTTCGAAAAGTCTTTTTAGCAATAATTTATCTCCAAAATATGCGGTCATTATAGTTACAGTTCGAATTGGCGGTAATTTGTCAAAGTAGCAGAACCTAAAAAATATAAACGTATATTTACGGGGTGTTTTATAAAGAAAAAGCATCCTGCCCAAGTAGTACTTTTAGTCATGAATCAGTCATTGTTATCACAAGTATTTTCATTGAAGTAACCGCAACTTGGTGTCGCCACGATCTGTTTAAGCTGAAACTACGTAGTCATTACCAAAATGTGGAACAATTTTAGGGTAACTATTTCGTGAATAACATGTAACTGTGATTTTGACTATTACGTAGATAGTACGGAATTGTGTAGTTCCATTTAAGTAGCCGAATAGTAATAATTCACCCTATTCGTCACTTCCTTATGTCTGTCTTTATTTAATCCATTTTAAAAATATGCATGGTTCGTTTTAATACAAACAAAAGAGTTATGGCGACTACAAACATTCAAATTTGGAATATGGTGAAGAGCCTATAGAATACGTTATTGGTATTTGAGGTAGGATGCATGTGTTTCACTTGGTTTTCTGGCTATGCTAAGGACCTAAAATTAAAACGCAAGCAGTTTCTCTGGTAAATATGCTGATGACAGTCGTAAAAAAATTACGCGCCTTTTAAAATCACCGACCGAATCTCGTACCAGCGCCCCCTATCTCCGAACCTTAAGTAGCAGGAGACGATAACTTTTTCTACTCTGCAACGACTCGTTTTACTTTATAGTAATACATTATAGGAGTACATTTGAACGTAATGGAGTGGTCTCTGCAAAGTTCAAGAAGGTACTGATACTTAAAAGTTATAATTTGGTAAACACATTAGAAACAGTAACTTTGAATAATTACTATTATATAACGGAAAAGAAATGACGACCTTGGAGTCAATTCCCTAAGTAGTTGCTTGGCAGTAGTTATTATATAATTACTTTACATGGAAAATTACTATAAAGTATTATTCGCAGTAACAAATACATATATAATACTTAAAAACATGTGACCCAAAGTGTTTGTTGATATATAGTAGGATTATTATTAGTAATAAATACGTAAAAACTCTTAAAAAGTAGTAGTGGAAACAGTTGTAGCTACTTTAGTGCTAGCTGGGTGTAAATAAAAAAAGTACACTTAACATGCTCCTAAGAAAATATTAATTAAGAATCATATGAGAAATAAAATACCTGAAGTTTTTAAAAAATTTTATTATCCATATTTTTCAGGTTTTGGAACATTAACGAATGGCCGTTATTTTAAATTGTGTAATGTTGATGTCTTCATAATTTCAGGATAGATAGAGGATTGCAAAGGGCTTTCAAAGGTGTTACTCGATCCCTTTTCCCATTAATTAAGGAGCATTAGTCTGGTACTTGCAAAATTTTAATTTTTTATATTGACTAGTTCAGATAATAAAAGGAGATCCATTCCAGTGATACACTGTATATGAATTAACTAAATGTAAAAATAATAATAATAGGTTATATATGTAGGCATCAATTTTTGCGTTACAATTCACACTTATTTTACAGTTTTCTTTACTATAAATATATTATATAATAGATATTATTGAAATTACTAAAACAAAAAAGAGAATTATTTATCAAACACCCTGCGTATTAATATTAAATTAATAGAATTGTATCAGACTTTGAGGAATTATTATGAAAAATCATGTGAATCTGACAATAATCGCATAGTTTTTCTAGAATTTTATGAAACACCTTGTATCATTTTATTTTCAATTATATTGTTAAAATCTGTATCTTTTAACAATATGCAATCGATAATAATTAAAATGTGTCAATTTCACTGGCTATTTAAATATCCTAGCTACAAACAGATTAGATCTAGATTTCAGATAATGCAATCGGTTATAAAATTTGTATATTAAAATTCATGGCCACTGTAATTTCAGCTATTTACAAAAATGTCCGATAAAATTGTTTAATTTACATTTAAATTTGATAAGCTTATCACAAATCCAACGAAATCTCACTGTTTGTTTTAGTGTAATAAAGCTTTTACCTAAAATTGGAATTTCAGTATTTTAGGTACAGTCAAATATGAAACAAAAACTATTGGATTCTGGAATACAGCTTCACCCTGTATAAGTTTATTTTTGCTTTTATATACATTAACTTTTAATCAAAAATATTCTAACCGGCTGACCTATTTGAATACATATTAAGTATTTAAAATAAAAAAAAATAAAAATTTTGCATAAAATATGGAAAATACAAAATTTTCTGTATATCAAAAACCAGCCGCAAGATTTATTTGTGGCCATGAAAGTTTTTGATCAGGGGATCGAGAGCTACAACATCACATTTTCAGGAAAATTGACTGAAAGCCATTTCCCAAAAGAAATGTGCAGGGTCCTTTAAAACTTTTGCTTAAGGTTTTAAAGAGTTCTAAACATATTCCCCAAAATGGTTTTCTTTTAAGCATTTGCTCTCTAACTTTATTAAGATTAAAAATACAGGTCTTACATTTAGAGCCAAATTTGCCAATATAGAGGTTTCTTTTTACCTTAGCATAATTTATTTATAATTCGTATACTTATTATCGCCTTTACATAATTTTTGAGACGAAACCATAAACTAAATATTTACAAAACGTAATTTATAAGAATATTTTTGTTTGTACAGCGCGTCCCAAAAAAAAAGACACTTGCATTTTTTTAATTAAGACCTATTTTATCAATACTTCGATGAAGCTTACTTTGCCGGTTTTAGGAATATAGGGTTATGTCAGCTTATATCGAGGGCTTTGAAACAAATAAAATACTAGAAAATTTGCAGTCTGGTTTCGGTTTAGAGCACAAGGCGCAAATATTTTTTTTTTTAGCTTAGGTGAGCTTTATAATTAAAAAAGTTAATTCGCATTACACTTTGAAAAACGTAAAAATATAACAACATTTCAATAAAATATTTTAAAACTAAGAAGTGCTTAAGTACAAGTTTTTTACAGCCGGTAGGGTAAGTCCAGAGGATGATTCCATCAGAGCGTAAATAGTGTATCTGGAATATTTGATTGTCTGTTGATATAACCAAAAGCTGTATTCTTAGAATGATAAATAAGATGTTAAAGCTGATAATGGTATACGAGTTGATTCGGTTAAAGTACAGATAAAATGCATGATAATTGAGAAATCCTGCTTTTTTTAATTAATTGGTGTATCTTTAAAATAAAAAAATATAGACATTTCTGATAGCGTTAGTGTGTTATTGTTTTCGTCTATCATTCAAGTGAATTATTAAATATTTTATTTTATCTCTCACGTAAATTATTGGAATGTTTATATTTAGTCATTGACAGTCAATTTAAAAGAATGTGTTCCTTTTATCCCATTATTGATGAGTTTCCGTTCTCAAATGTGTGTTTATAAGCAAAAATCATATAAGTAATCACATGAAACCAATTAAAATCGATGAAAATTTAAGTTGGCGGATTCATATAGAACACCTTAAAAAAGTATATTTACTCTACTAGGAATTCTATATAAAATTCGCCTTAATATACCATTAAAATTTGTGAAAAATATTTACTTTGCATTAATATATTCAAAATTACAATATTTGATTTTAGTTTGAGGATCTGCTAATTTAGAAACATTGAAACCTTTATTTGTTTTACAAAATAACATTATACTTCCATAAACTTCCTTTCCTGGAACCAATAATAAAATTATATAGAAAATTTGTCTATTTAGATACTAACCATATTTATAAATTAAAAACATGCATTTTCAAATGGTTTAAATACAATTGATATTCGAAGCAATTTTGCAAAAAAAAAATTATTATATGGTGCTATAATAATATATAATAAATTACCAATACAGTTACGCAGTATAAAATCTTTAATAAAAAGTTAAAGATGGCGTAAAAAAGTTTTGATTTAAAGGAAAAATAATTTTTAATATGTGAATATTATTCTTAATTGTTATTTTGTTATAAGATTATTATTGTTAGAAATACAGAAAGTGTTAAAATAATGAAATTTTTTTTTAAAATTGAGGCCGTAACTTCTGTAGCATTAGGTATAAACCGACATAATCCTATATATTAAAAATCGGCAAAATTATTTATTTAAGAATCAATTTTAAAAGCTGATAAGGAATACAAAAGTATGGTTTCTGAAGCTAGTTTAGAGTAGTCTATAATATTTAGAATTTTATGCTTTAAAAATGTAAATTGTAACATTTATGCTGAATAAAAAAATTAACTAACTAACTTTATTACGTTTTCAGGAAGCAATGAAGATTATGGGACTACCGAACTGGCTTCACTGGGTAGCCTGGTTTTTGAAATCTTTGAGTTATCTAATGATATCTATCATCATCATGGTGATTCTGTTAAAAGTCAGATGGTACACCAACACAGAATACACAGTATTTACTAACGCAAATGCTTTTGTGCTACTTATCTTTCTATTTTTCTACGCTATTGCTACCATCACGTTTTGTTTTGCCGTCAGTGTATTTTTCTCAAAAGGTTAGTGAAATCTAAATATTTTTTTAACTAAACTGTTTCTATTGGCTCTTCCTTAATAAGTTGCGAAGTATAATAAATTAAGTATAAACATTTTAATAAGCTTCTATATGCAGGTCGTTCCAGAACAGGTGGGCAATTTCTGAGATGTAAATAGAACAAGCAAAAATAATGTTAGTTCGTCATATAAAATTTTCCCCTAAACTGTTGACCAACTGAGATATTCCTTCTTAAAATAGGTATCAGGAAAACAAGTTTTCCAAATAATTTTAGAATCGTTTGCGTAACTTCATAATATTTGGGTAATTGACGAATTAAATAGCTTAGGTTGCTTAGGAAAATGTTAAGTCAAAAGTAGCGGAACGGGGTGGGGGGGAGGTTCAGGATGGGACCATTTTTAAATTTCGAGTTGGTGGCTCGAATTAACCTCCACTTCGAACATCTAAGAAACAACCCAATGCTAGTTTTAAGAGTAACGCAGTTCACAGTTCGGCGGGCAAACTTGGAGGTGTCCGTATAGACAGGGCCGTAGCGAACGGAGGGGGGGAAGCCTTCCAAGATGTGACTTAATAGGGGCGCCAAAACATGTACAGGCTTAAAGTTCTAAAGATTTTACATAATTATCTGGAAACATTTTTGAGAGATTGAGAATTTATGGTAAATTACGAACATATGTGACATCTATAAGATTTTATTAATTTAATTAAATTTATATAAACCATTTTAGATTTTTTAAGGAGACAATTTGTTTTGTTTAGTTAGACCACATCACATGTGTCCTATACAGACGCAGGTATTTCAAAAGAGTACCCGTTAGTTTTCGTTCCCTTCGTTTGCTTTTTGTAACCAAACTGCAACGGAAAGTATATTATACAATACCCAATCCATCTTGTATTTGTATAAAAAAGCCGCAAGTATTTAGGCCTATTTAAAATGAAATTACAACATACTTAAGATATAATACGTGTCTAAACGCTGCTTAATATTCATAAACAAAAATATAAAAATCAAATAAGTAACACAGTTCAAAACTTAGTTCGATAAATAAAATTAAAAAGAAACACAAAAGAGAACATTCTGACCTGGAGCAGGTAATACAAAATTGGTATGTTTAAAATAACAGTTCTACGGTTCTAACCAATTAGACTGCTAAGGCCCAGTTTCACAGAAGGTACGTGGTGACCAAGTAGTTCAGGTTTGTATCATAGATTTAATAATGAGGGGAGGATTTAATAGTGCAATAATGTTTTTTTACTTTTTGGATCAAAATATTTTCAAATATTACTTATTCTTTTTGAAATTTTATTTTATAATCGTACAAAAATATAAATACTTAGACTCTAAATTCAAATGATCTTACGGTTTATTTTTTAGAAGACCGGTTTAAAGAACACAAATATATTATGTTAATTAAATGTCAAATATCAGCAAAATGACTGTCAGTTCACTGTTTTGGTTGTTATGATATTATCATCTGTCAGATTTAAAAATAATAGTGGAGAAATCAGAAAATAGACAATTTAAATAGATTTAATATTTTAATTTAATTTTATTTTAAAAGAACTTTGGACCAGTGGTATTTTTTCGGAGAATCTTTAAGTTCTGATGGGAAGGATTAGAGCTGAAATAGAAGGAATACCCACGGAAGGGCTCCAAAACACTATTCGAGAAATTATTGACCATTTAGGATACCGTCTAGCTGTAGAAGGACAACATCCTATTAATCATTACATTATTTTAGTTTTAGTTTTTTAATTCCTAATTTGTCAATGTATTTTTAAAAACATTTAATAAGTTTAAAATTTAACGTATTAAGATAAAAGTTTGCAATTTTGGAGTTATACTAAGGATAATACGAGGAATAAATAATGCTTAAAAAACATCATTTGATTTGAAAAAAAAAAGTTAGGTTGGTTAGGCGAAAAACTGAAAATCTGACAACATTGCGGTATGCACCAAAGGGTCGGGGGAATTCAGTAATGCCTAATCACCACATATGGTTCCGATCGGTGGAGTGGTTTTTGAGATATTTGAACGTTTTCAGACATCTGACTAACTCTGTATATATGTATATATACATATATATATATATATATATATATATATATATATATATATATATATATATATATTTGTTTTTTATTTCTGAGATGTCAGTTTAAACCTGGATAAAAATATTACTAGTATAGATGATATATTTTTCTTTTTATTTACATTTTAGCTAACACGGCTGCTACCATCGCTGGATTGGCATGGTTCTTATCATACGCACCATATTCGTTCATGCAAAGCAGTTACGACACACTTGGGATAGCTGTCAAACTTGGAGCTAGTCTTGGTTCAAATACAGCAATGGCTTTTGGATTCCAGGTGATCCTAATGTACGAGGGCACTGGTGAAGGTGAGTTACCTTATTCGTATGATTCTCTAGAATTCTCAACCTTAGATATAGAATAGGGCAGAGAGGGATACTTCCCAGGTGATTTAGTATTTTAATTTGAGTACTTTAGAAAATCGTATACGTGAATAGCATTTTAGTTTCACCAAAAATATTAAGAGAGATTCATTTTTATGTTCCATTCATTTGTCCAGCTCATTGTATTAGGCAACATCCAATCTTTACAGAGCACAGAGATTAAGAGACCGCGTCTATTTCAACTTTGTGCATGCCACTGTACAAAATGGAGGCTGGTGTTGGAAAAACAAATAACTTTGAAACAATAATTCAGAGAGTATCTACTTTAGTAAAAATTATTGCTCCAGCTAATTATGAATCATTCTTTAAAAAGGGATTTTTGAGAAATTGCACATTTTTTGGAAATATTGGAATAATTCAAAAAAGAAAAGATATATCCAAAAACAGAGAAATTCTTTTTTTTAAATTAGTCTCTCCCAAAATATATTAAAAGAATCGTGAATAATGAAGAAAAAAGCATGCTTTTCTTATGCACCCTGTATAAAAAAATGCACCTACTAATTTGAAAAAGTTTATGACATAAACTAGTGTCATAAAATTGCGTCATAAAATGTTTCTAATAAATTGTAGTAGGTGTATACCGATATCTCTTCTGGTTTTCGAAATATTTATGTACTTAGTGACGACGAGGTAAAATTTTTTTTACTTTTACCGCGATTTTAGGCTAATTAATATTTAGTATCCTCTCCGTAACACCAAATTTCTTTTTCTTTTATTTACATTACAATTTCCAAATCCATTGCTTATGTACCCTGCCTCTGAGGAAGTCAAATATTGTTAGGTTTGGTGATGGAGACAAATATTTTGCTTGGAATAGCCAAAATTATTTTTTTCTGTTAATCTAGTGGGATGAAGCCATTAAACTCGATTAAATCACCTCAGCAAAAATTAATTCAAAGAAATCGTTCATTTTTCTCTAAGAGACCTGATTATAAGAATTTAAAGAAAGGAATAAACTATTCTCCGTCTCAATCGGATAAATAAAACGTTTTACTTCCGTGACACGTTGTTTCGACCTTACGATCATCATCATATCTAAAATATATCCGAAAATCTTTAATTATATTTACAAGAAGGACAAAAATGTTAATATTACCTTATAACTAGATGGCCACTACAAATTAAAACATAAAACGACTATACAGCACGCATATAGGACAAACAGTGAGGTGGAAATATTAAAAATACCTTCAGATTCGTTGTTTTTATTAGAGTTTTTGGTTCGACATAAGTGTAGGTAGTAGGCCTATATTTTTTAATATTTCCACCTCAGTTTTTATCTAATATGTGTACTGTATAGTCGTTTTATGTTTTAATTTGTAATGGCCATCTAGTTAATTAGTTAGGTAATGTTAACATTTTTGTCCTTTTTGTAAATATAATATGGCTTTTGGGATATGTTTTAGGTCTAATGATGACCCTAAGGTCGAAACACGTGTCACGGATTAAATTTTAAAGTAAAACATTTTATATCTGACTGAGACCGATACTAGGTTATTCTTTTTTAATTCAGCAAAAATTATACTAGAAGATCATGAGGAATATCTTGACTGTTTTTTAAGTTTATAAAACGTTATATATTTTTAGGTGTTCAATTCAACAACATTTGGAAACCAAATACGCCAGATGACAGTCTTTCACTAGGAATCATAATGGCGATGCTTGTGATAGACGCTCTAATGTACCTTCTGGTAGCTCTCTATGTTGAAGCAGTATTCCCCGGCGAATATGGTGTACCACAAAAATGGTATTTCCCGTTCACGGCTACGTTCTGGTGCGGACAACCAAGAAATAGTGGTAGGTATTTGTATATTGGATTATGTTTAATAAACATGTACTTTATTCGTGATTTATAGAGGGTGAAATGTTTAAATAAAAACAATTTTCCTTATTTTTATCTCCATGGAAATTTATATGTGATGAAAAGAGTTGCAGTATTTAGAATTAGAACGATATAACCCGTTTTGCTATAATTTAATTTTTAAAGCTAGACTTTGATCACGTAGCTAAAAACAGCATTGACATCACAGCTGACAGATGTCGAAACGTAATCCTAACTTAACCCCCATAAACAGTAAAACTTGTTGAGGCAAAGTCAAATTTGCCCAGTTTTTTTTAATTAAAATCATTGTGTGTATTATGTCACTATTCTCAAAATTGTTTACATTCTTCTTCCGTCGGCGTCGAGGAGTTTTTTTAATCTGTGAGAAGATCACGAAGGCCTAAAGCTGAAGTACTAAATTCTATTCAAATTCAAGATGGAGTACACGTAAACAAATGTGATTGTGCGAGCAATACGCCTTTAAAAGTTTAGTAAAAACATATCCAACCACGTTGTTAATTCCTAAACACTCAATTTTTGTTCAACATTTGAGGTACAATGGATAAGTACTCTTTATTTTTTAGCCATCCACATATGACATTAATTTTTATCAAAATTTGAAGTCAATTGGGTAAGCCGTTAAGCCGCGATTTGACAGACAGACAGACAAACCGACGAAATTGAGACAACATATTTTTTTGACATCTAGGGCGCTAAAAGATGATGATATGTAAAACTTGAGAGAGTGATTTTTGCAAGATTAAAAACAATTTATTTGGCCGCCATTTGAAGTCGTGGCTTTTTGAATTTCCGCTGGATTGGGTTTATTAAATGCCTGTCTTACCTTATTTTCCACGTCTATTTCTTTGATCCTACCCCAAAGATAAAAATCTAATGGAGTAAAGTCTGGAGAACGCGGTGACCATCTTCAAGGTCCCTGTGACCCCATGTATCTGTCTTCAAATATAGCATACAGTTCTCTGCTAACTTCATTTGTGGATACCATCGAGCTGATACAAAGTATTTTGTAAGGTTTGTAGGGGCAAGTTGTCCAAAAAGTCGGAAATGTACTTCTCAAAATTTCGATATATTTCCGGTAAATTAAGTTTTCTTATAGTACATCTGGATTGAAAATTGTCCATTCATCAATAAACAAAAGACGTTAAAACTGAATTTCTGCTGAAAACCGTTTTCTTTTATGAAATGAGGGTTTTCGGTAGCCCAATAATGGTTATTTCGGCGGTTAAATATGCCCTTGCGTGAAACTTTTGCTTCATCAGTCCGAATTATATATTTTTTTAAATCGGGATCTTTCTGCGTGTACGCAGTAACATCATTTCGCAAAATTCGACGCGTCTGGGAGGATCATCTGGCTGTAATGCTTTGAGCGTACCTAATTTAAAACCGTGCGTGTTTTGTTTATGCAATATTCTCCTATTTGAGGTTTTAGAGACTTCCAAATTAGCACTTCTAATTGATGCTTGAGGATATACTTGAAACAGGCCAGAACATTCATTTCATTATCTTCATCTTCCGTCATGAATCAGGTGAATATACATTGTTGGTTCGTGGATTTGTCCAAAATTGCTAAAGTTCTTTTCAATCCCTACTAACCTTTCTTCGATCTATTGGTGGAAAATGTGGGGAAAGTTTATTAAATTTTCTGCACGTTCTCAAAACAATTTTTTTGGCACTCGCCATGAATATAAAATAAATTTAAAATATCCGAATTTGAATAACCAACTTCTCCCATTTTGAAGAATTTTATGACATAAACATATTAGAAGAAACACAAAGCATCAACAAGCATTGCAACAAGCGTCCATTAAACAACCAAAGCCATCTACTATTTATTATGCAAAATAATAAAAATAAAACTGCCTTAGGTGCGCCTGGGATAGCACTAAATCGCGTCATGCTTATAACTTATTTCCTGTCTACATCAGAGCCTGCTATTACTTTAAAATACGTATTATTTGGTACAATATGATAATTATCATTGAAATGGCTTGAAAAATGGCTGTAAATAGGTATAGGAACAACTTACATCGAAAAGTTAGAATTTTCGTGCTCTGTTGAAAGATGTAATAATAAATACCTAGGTCGTTCCATTTAAAAAAAGTGCATTTCGGACACTTTCATAAGTTGGCAACAAACTTTTTTTTCTGGACTACCCTGTATGCCTCAACTTAGATATGAATAAACGATCAAGTCCCTAAAGGCATTGATTAAACACAACCCAAAATGTCAGCTTAAAATTGTTTTAGAGTAAGGAGATAATAAGATTTTATCGAATACCGTTTTTCGTTAAAAAAATTGAATATTAATTGTTATCTCAAAAACCGTAGTAGATAGACATAGGAAGAATATACAGAGTGTTCTATTTAAAACAGCAATGTTGCCACCAATTTTGGGTAGGAGCGACAATACCGCATTGCCGAAAATAATCAAACATGGTACACCCTGTATAAAAGGTGTTATAGAGAGTTTATTAATTGAATGCCGATATGTAATTTTTTGGATTATTTTAAGGTTAGAAGTTCAAATAAACATGGATCCGGAAATGTCTCCTTTCCGAGATACAGGGTGTTAAAATTTTAAGAAAAAATCGTTTTTACCTAATATTTTCAAAACGCCTTTTGCTATTTTATTCAATTTTGATAGGTATTAAGCACGTATAAAGGTATATTTTTTGGGCAAACATTTTTTTAACGCCTTACGTGCCTATATTTTGAAAAATAAAATAAATTTCATTTTATCACAATGCCGACATACATTTTATTCTTATTTTAATTTATTTAATACCAAATAAGCTTAGATTTTTGAAATAAATTTATGAATTAGATAGGTCAAGGAGGAACTCATGGCCGCCAAGATCTCCAGATCTAAATAGTTTATACTATTTTTTCTGGGGTACCTAAAAAGTTTAGTTTACGTGGTGCCGATCCACGAATCTTTGAAAATGTACATCGGTCCATGTGAAGAGGAGCTGATGCTTGCATACGTGTAAGTGGAGGACACTTCCAACAATTCCCCTAAATAATCTAAGATGATTTGACAAGCGAAAAGAGTCATAGTAAGATTCTAACTTGTTCATAAAAATTAATCAAATTCAAAATCCTTCATAATTTTTTTCAAAATCTAGGCTTACTGGCTATTAAATCAATTAAAATAGGAATAAAGGATATGTCGGCATTGTGCACATAAAACGAATTTTATTTTATTTGGCAAAAACCAGTCACCGTTGTTTTTATTAAAAAATAATAGGAGATTACTAAAGTAATTTTTATTTTGGAAAAAATGCAGTGGCGTATCTTTTATCTTTTTTCGTTTAAAAATATGAAAGGGCATGTTAGAGAGGGCTTAAAAAAAATGTTTGCCCAAAAAATGTACTTTGATATGTGCTTAATACCTACCAAAATTAAAAGAAATCTCAAAACGCATTTTGAAAATATTGGATAAAAACGATTTTTTTCTTAAAATTTTAACACTCGGACACATGTTTATTTTAATTTCTAACCTTAAAATAATCCAAAGAATTACCTCCTTCAATATCGGCATTCAATTAATAAACACACTGTATGTGGGGTCAAATCCGTTTCGAGGGAAGTTCCGGGTAATAGCCAATTTACCGATTTTTAGATCAATTATTTAATAATAATTTCTATTTAAGTGTGTTTAATGTTTAGCACTATAGTGAACTAAATTATTTTCAAGGTATTTTATTTAAACTGGCTGTTGTACGTGATAAGGTCGCTGACTGTTTTTTTTTTGTCTTTGTACTTATTAGAGTTTTCCTATTTGAGAAAATAAGTCAATTTTCTTGTTATAACTGCTCTACGCTGTCCATTTTCTTTCTCTATTTCTGGGTAATATTAACTATCTAGATAGTCCTATGAAGTATGTTAGTATCCATGACTACCTTTGAAAAACATATGTCCCGATAGACTTATGGCCGGTTGCGGAAAGCTCAATTAAAGTTAAGATTGGTTAACGGAATGTCAAATTTGACAGCGGGTTACTAGATTTCTGTAAGCAGCTTGCAAATCGGAAAGCGTGGCTAAATATTCTAAACAACAATTAAGTTTTGTGCAATCGGGTTAATTGTCTAAAGTTTTAAAACTCATGAACAGCAGCTAAATATTGTTATTTTGCTTGATAAGTTTATTCATGTATTTTACATTCACATAGGAATCGAAAATTTCGAAGGCGAAGAAGCCAACGAGGGGGAGTTTTTCGAAAAAGAACCGAAGAATTTACATGCGGGTATCAAAATAAAGAACCTGAGAAAAGTATTTAACAACAAGGCGGCTGTACGAAATCTTTCTCTAAATATGTATCAAGACCAGATCACTGTTCTTCTTGGGCACAACGGTGCAGGAAAAACAACTACCATGTCGATGTTAACTGGCATGTACCCTCCTACGAGTGGAACTGCAATTGTAAGCGGGTAAGTTTTTATTATGTAATCAAAACCATAGCACAGAAAATCTGTGGCCATAGCTAAACTCTAGTCAAACTGCTTCTAGCTGTAATGTTTTGCTGGAAACTACTGTATGTCCTCGGATGAACTTTAGCAGAAGTCTAATGGACTACGAATTGAAACATACGAAAAAGAGTCACTCATGATAAAAGTTTTTGTTTGAAAAATAAATAAGGTTCGCGTTATCAAAAAAGTAATTTTTTATAAAGGAAACATACGAAAATGTTGTTTTGCGTAAAAGCATACCTCTTTTATAAGTTTCTCTCAAAAGTACGAATCTTAAATATGTTTTGAACTTAAATCCAAGCAGTTATACAAGATTTGAAATTAAGAGTATCAGTTTTATCCCATTGCTTTTTCCTATGAGCATGTCGAAAGTAAGCACTTTCCGCACGCGTATTATTGGGGAAAATTAGTTATTGCCACACTAGTGTTTGAAAAAGACAATTTTGTTTCATCTGTATCAAAAGTGTTAGATATAATTTTTTTTTAAGTATTAAAAAACCCGCTTAATAGAAAGAAGCTATTTCTCATCGAGATTTGTAATTCTTCAATATCCTAAAAAATTCAAAAATTCATCCCATTATTTATATTATAATTCTGATTTAATCGTATTATAATCTGATATCATTCCAGTTAGCTTAATACTAAGTAACATTAGTTATAATTGTTTCAACAATAGTGTTAATAGACAAGTCTCGATTGCGATAACACCAAAAAGCAATAGCAACAATTTATGTGTCTGTGCTTGATTTAGTTTGCTGAGTTGTATGTAATTTTGTGCTTTTAAAAGACGGTTTCGGCACTCAACATACAAGACATAGACGAAGATGTAATTCCTGAAAGTATTTTGGAAGAAGCTGCAGCAGTCAGCTTACAGTTATTGCCTGAAAAACCCGGCATAGGTATGAAAAAGAATACAAAGTTTTTACACAATGGTGCGAGAAGAATCAGGTAAAATCTCTTAAAGAAGAAGTATTTCTAGCCTATTTTGGCGAAAAATCTGAAACCTGCAAATCTTCTACGCTATGGTCAATTTTCAACTTGATCATCAAAACAAAGATGTAGATATAATAAAACAGTTTTGAAACGGAAAAACGTAGGACATCGTCTAAAAAAATCCAAAACGTTTTCAAAAGTAGTGAAAGGATTACGGGCATTATTCCTTATGCCCCCCCTGCACTAAGCGTTGGATATCTGCCCAGAGATACCTAGAATCCATTGATCGCTGGTGACCACCCGTCTTGACTTAAGACTGTGGTACGTTTTTTTTTTAGGCTTTCTGCTATAAGACGAAGGACCACTGTTAAATTAAAACAGTAACAATCGTACTGGAACTGCAGAAGAATATTAAACAGAAGTCCAGTACTGCATAACAATTCAATACACGACGAAAATCCTTACAATTTAACTCATAAAAATAACACTTAAAATTAAATTTTCCGACGAAATATACTATATCACAAAACAGTAATATATCTAGAGAGATCAAGCTATTAAAAGAGAAATATCAGGATAATCGGGAATGAGAATATTTGAGATTATATAACACGTTGTTTTATAAAACCGAGTCTTGTTTTCGAGCGAGAGAGATAAAAGGCTGCCGAGAGAAATACTTCTCCTTTCGAAGGTTCGGTCAGACTGAATGCACCAGTGTTGCTAGAACATTTTGTTAAACCGTAATGGATAGGCGTTCGAAAAAGTAATAGATTTTGAAGAAAGGTAACAAATTCTTTTGGAAGATATTTTAGTAGAACACTGCGATTTAGCATGCAAAAAAAAAAGAAAAAAACACTTGCGTTGTTTATTCCGTATACAGTGATTTGGTCATTCAGCTATTCTTCTAGATAAATAATTTTTTTGCTCATTAAGGTTTTTGTAATTTTTTTATTTTGAGCCTTAGTTAAGTAGGTAATAGATTCCATCAGAAGGTAAAAAAGTAATAAATCTCTCCAAAAGGTAACAGATCTGTTACAATTGTAATAACCTGGCAACACTGGAATGCACGCGGGCACGCCGCCTGCGCACTTTCGGATGTGGAGTATGGCAGGAAGGCGCGGAAGAGAGCAGAGGATCCTCCTCTGCGAGGGCCAGATCATCTTAGAGTGGTTGCGTTACTATACAGACGAGAAGGTGAGTTTAAATGTGCTTCTATGAGAAGGCTACTGATTGTTGCGAATTATTTCGGAACAAGTGGAAATTGCAAAACTTTTTTTCCGAGACACCTGACATTGAAGACAAAGCGACTCCACTAATCATCAAAATTCGTGATACAAAATCTCATATTTCCAGAACATTTGTAATTGGTGAAGATGCAGTTCAACTTCAGCTTTGTAGTAGATACGTACCTCTACGTCCTTCGAAGACACCTCTTCGACATTTTTTTGTAAACTACAAATAGGGAAAATGCACAATACAATGTGTGGGGATTAATACATTTGGAAACGTGCCATCCAAACTGTTTAAAGTCCCAAATATTCTTAAGCACATCTTTCCATAAATTCCATAGAATCATAAAAAATAATATACCTATTATGTCAATAATAATTATTTGATACAAGCTTAAGCTATAGTAAAAACATTTACATTTTTCAGCATATTACCATTATTATCCAATAAAGTACCTAGAGCATACTGACATACTTGCACGTTCACGTTCCGATTTTACGTCACAGATTGCCATAGAGCACGTTGTATTCTATTTTGTTTACTTCGTTTCTATGGCTGTGTTCAACGCGGCTCGAAATGGCCGATTGGAACACATTCTTTATGTGTTCACTTGTCGGTACCCCTTTGTGATTTTTCTCTTGTCGCTTTCTTTTCGTGTTTGTTTTGACTTGAATTTTGATTGAAATTTCCGATTAGAGAAATGTAATGAAAAACTTGGCGCGTTTTATTTTAATTAAACTAAGCTAAGCTTTAGGTTTGCAGATATTTTTGTTGATAAGTGAATGTATTTTGTGATAAACTAATTCCGACTTTGAACCATCGTTCTTGTTTAGTGTTTAAGAGAAATTAGTTATTATAGTACCAGACAGTAGTTTTCAAATGGACTGAGGATTTTAAAGATCTATAAACGGCGTTCTTTTCTTTTTATTTTGTCAAATCGCTAATTGTATTTTAATTTATGTAAATAATAAGCAATTCAGATTTAACAAAGAACATTTATTTCTTCTTATGATGTTTAATAAAGTTTAGTTAAATTGACACTTTAAAAATGTCTCCTTTTTCTGTTTATATTTATTATTTATACTTAAGTAATTCCCCCTAAAATAATGAATCTTTGACCGCAGCAGTCCTGTGCCCCCAGCCTAAAAAGTCACGAGCCGCCACTGATCAAAGTACCTACTAGTTTCTAAAATAATTATGACATTTAACGACGACGTACTCATTATCTTTATTTCATGACATAGTTGTCGTCTAATGTAAAATAGTTCTTATCAAAATGCTATCTACTGAGCAAAATATTTTTATAATAAAGTGTTACGGGGATAGTCAAGATCATACCGCTACGTCATGGAACAAGTTATAGCAAGAAATTTGAAAGAGTACCATACAGGGACGTAGGCAGAAAATTCATTTTGGGAGGGTCAGTTGGGGGCACAAGTAGTTTTAGAGAGGCCTATATACAGGGTCTGTTATTAGTGTGCCAAAGTAGCATACTTTCCTACTAAAGATTTTTTTTACATTAATGATGGATCCTGTAACAAATAATATGTGACAGTAAAAAAAGTAAAACGAATTTTCTACATTTATTTTAGGTTTTTGAATTAAATAACAAATTTTATATAAATGTAACTTAATTAAACACATCTGAAGAAACATGTTTTTTCGTTTTTATTTAACGTACAGGGTGATCAGTTAAGGGTAGCGAGCGGCCATATCTCATAAGATATTGGTCGTATAGATTTGAGAAAAAAAAATCATAATAAAAGTCGCCAAGAGAAATTGCTGAAAATTATTTTCGAGTTTGTCAAACGTCCGCTAGAGGACGTAACAACCAACACCAAGTAGAAAAATGAAGTTTTAATAGAATTTTGCCTAATGAAAATATATCGATGATATCATTTTCATATTTAGTGACCATTTCCCTACACTTTTTTTTTGTCTAAAATGTTTTGTTCTATATATCAAAATAAAGCGGTGGGGGAAGTTCAATTGTTCTTTCAAACAAACCAAGATGTCTCTCGTTTCTTTTGACCGATTTTAGCAAACTTAGGCTCATATGAAAGAGCATAATTTGCACTATAAAACGCTTATTTGGTTTTGAATTTTTGACTTTTGCTGGCGTCGCTAGATGGCGTCAACTGAATTAGTAGCATATTTTTTAGTTTTTTTCAAAAAAAACAAATGTAATGGTATATTCATTTTTACATATTTTAAAAGGGGATAAATTTCTCTATAATTTAATGAAAATAATTTATCATCTACCTTTTTTTGAACCGTTGATATTGACCAAAATATTATTTTATTTTATTAAAAAATGGCACGCCACTGCTTTTTGTCAAAATAAAAATCATTTTCGTTAGACGAACGGTTTTGGATTGAAAAAATAAGATGTTTAACAATGAAAAATCTTAATAAAACTGTCCAACAACAACATCTTATTTTTTTAATCCAAAACCGTTCGTCTAACGAAAAAAAGTCAAGAGGTTCTTTTTGTTAGCAACTAATAAGTGATTACGAAAATGATTTTTATTTTGACAAAAAGCAGTGGCGTGTCATTTTTTAATAAAATAAAATAATATTTTGGTCAATATCAACGGTTCAAAAAAAGGTAGATGATAAATTATTTTCATTAAATTATAGAGAAATTTATCCCCTTATAAAATATGTAAAAATGAATATACCATTACATTTGATTTTTTTGAAAAAAACTAAAAAATATGCTACTAATTCAGTTAACGCCATCTAGCGACGCCAGCAAAAGTCAAAAATTCAAAACCAAATAAGCGTTTTGTAGTGTAAATTATGCTCTTTCATATGAGCTTAAGTTTGCTAAAATCGGTCAAAAGAAACGGGAGACATCTTGGTTTGTTTGAAAAAACAATTGAACTTCCCCCACCGCTTTATTTTGATATATAGAACAAAACATTTTAGACAAAAAGTGTAGGGAAATGGTCACTAAATATGAAAATGATATCATCGATATATTTTCATTAGGCAAAATTCTATTAAAACCCCATTTTTCTACTTGGTGTTGGTTGTTACGCCCTCTAGCGGACGTTTGACAAACTCGAAAATAATTTTTAGCAATTTCTCTTGGCGACTTTTATTACGATTTTTTTTTCTCAAATCTATACGACCAATATCTTATGAGATATGGCCGCTCGCTACCCTTAACTGATCACCCTCTACAGTTGTGGAAGTATTACTAAAACTAGTAAAAAATAAATATGAATAATATAAACCGTTAACTAAAAAATACAAAAAAAAAACAATTCATAAAATTAAATTTATTCTTCTGTTATTTTCCGCAAAAATATCTATTACTCTTTGAAGATCTATGTTTTTTACCAATGACTTCTCAATTGATAAAATACCCAAGTTGCCGCGGCCCCCCCTTGTCTACGTCCCTGAGTACCAATAACCCGGAGGGCAATCTGCAACGTAATAAAAAAAAATAAAAATAAGAAATATATTGATCCGGCCACAGTTTTAGGTCTTTATCTGTTAGAGAAACTGCAGTGATGTCCCTAAAAATCGTGCTAAACAGCAGTGATGAAATAAAGTCATATTCAGACGATTTTAAAAGAAAATAATATTTCCATTCAAACCCCATTTTAATCATACGTTGGAAGAGGGAGATGAAGCGAAAAGACTAGATTTTTGTTTGTGGGTAGAAGACAAAATGTTAAATGAAAATAAATTTCACATTTTCAAGAAGAAAACCGCGAATTTAGAATAATGACGCGAAGACAATATTATACAAAAGTGAACGTGTAGTACGTGATATCTGTCTATGGCATTATAGACCCATATTACTGCAATAACCCCTGCAACATAATATCTTACTTAGAAATGGTGGAAACAATTTTTAGCAATGAACTTGAAAATTTGCTACTAAATTGTTGCCAAAAAATATATTTTCAACAGGATAGTTGTTCAACATATTGCGCTCGTGAAGTAACAGAATGGCTTAACAGCGAATTTGGTGCAAGATGGATTGGAAAAAAGGTCCAATTTTGTGGCCCACAAGGAGCCCTGACTTGTGGCTGACATGTTTATGGTGGGCCGTTCAATTCAAATTATTTATGTTGCTCCAATACCAAATAATATTGAAATCCTAAAAGGCAGAATTACCTAGCCTATACATTCAATATCCCAAGAACAAATCAGAAATTCCTTCAGATATCTAAGAAAGCAGTTACAAAAATGTCTTGAATAAGGCGGTGGAATTTTTGAATTTTGATATTTTTATCGTACTACTTAATTTAAATTTTTTTAGGTTAATTAAATGCTTGTATTATTTAAAAATTACACTTGAATAAGATGTTTTGAATTACAATTATTTAATTAATTTTGATAAGAACTATTTTACATTAAACGATAATTTTTTCATGAAGTAAAGACATTGACAAGTACTTCGTTAAGTGTACGAGTTGCAAGTAATTCTATACATTCGAAGTAAATTCTTATTTATGGGATGTTTCACGTTTATTTTCGCTTTTTTTAATTGTTTAATAGAGTGGAGGGCTAATCGTTATTTATTTCAGTTTAATGCTGCCACTGATTCGCGAAATTCTGGGGCTAACTGCTAACAAGAGATAAAATTTCAAGAGAAGGAATTATAATTGTTGTATACATATTGTATCCACATCTCTTTTATTTTAGATATGACATTCGATCAAATATGGAAGGTGTAAGAGATAGTTTAGGTCTTTGCCCTCAACACAATATCATTTTTGACGATCTTACTGTGGCTGAACATCTTTACTTCTTCAGTAGACTAAAAGGAATGAAAGGAGCGGAAATCGACAATGAAATTAAAAAATACGTTGATTTATTGGAATTACAACCAAAGGTAAGAATTTTTCTTTGTTTTTAGAAAGGGTAAATGTATAGATCTACGAAAAATTGGCGGAATAAATTTGGCGAATACTATAGTTTGACGGAAAAGATAGTGTTGAATATCAGGTACTTTGATATTTTCTATAATCTGAAACTAATTTAATTTTGAAATTGCTTGAAAAATATTAACCTTTATTATATATATATATATATATATATATATATATATATATATATATATATATATATATATATATATATATATATATATATATATATATATATATATATATATATATATATATATATATATATATATATATATATATATATATATATATATATATATATATATATATATATATATATATATATATATATATATATATATATATATAGTTATATATATATATATATATATATATATATATATATATATATATATATATATATAGACCGTGTCAACGAATCTATTAGACAGGCCATAACTTTTAAAGTATTTGATGTATCAAAACAAAATTTGGTATAGGTTAATGGTACATAAAGCGGAGAGTTTTCGCAAATTTTTCACTTTCCGGTCACTTTCGGTTTCACCGGAAATGACTCCAGTTTCAATTTTTTAAATAGAACACTATGTATATTGTTAAATTTTTGGATTCCTGAGACAATTCTGAATCAGAATGTGACATTTTAAGGACCTTTTACGCCTACTTGACGTTTTTATAGACATTTTTAAAATTGCATCTAGGGGGCCCTGGCAGGACGCAAATTAATCTAAGCACCTGAAATGATGACAGAATAATGCAATGGCTAAATTTTAGTAATTAGTCTGATAGCTACGAACAAGAGAAGTTGATAAAATCAAATTTTTGTGTCTAACTATTTTTTTTCAAATGGCGACCCTTTTTAAACAAACACTTTTTGAAAAGAGGATTATTTGGGGAATATAACGGTACTAACTTTTTTGCGATCTGATTAAAAATAAGCTCAAAAATTAAATATTACTAAGAATAATACTGGATAATCAATTATTTACTTTTATCAAGTGTGCCATGGATAGCCTTGCTGGATTTTAAGTAGGATTTTTTCTTTTGACAGTGACATATATAGCATCTCTTACCTATTCTTTCTGAACAGACATAAGATTTCCTTTTTTTCTTGATTTTCAGTATTATTTCTGTTTTCAAAAGTCAAAATAATGTATACTCAAACTGTAAAAAAGTCGATATGTTATTAATATTTGGAGAATGTCATAAAAATTCAAGGAATGCTGCTGAGTTGTATGCTCAGAGATACCCCGACCGGCAACATTCAGTCCATCAGTATTTTCCATATCTCGCGAATCGTTTTGGGCATCAAGAAAGAAATCAAATGACGGAAGGCAGATTTATTATAAATGAAGAAATGGGGATTAACGTTCTTGCTATAGTTGAAGTTGATAAAACGGTTTCTTTAAGAAAAATTAACCACGAACTGGGTTTAAGTCATGAATTAGCTAGAAAAATACTAAAGAAACACGGATATCGAACTTTTAAATACCAGTTACACCAACAATCCTGACGATGGCCATAGACGGGTATTGTTTTGTGATTAGTTGCTCCAAAATTGTAGAATTGACCCAAATTGTATTAACTTTATCTTATTTTCTGACGAATCCAGATTTACTAATAATGGTATGTCTAACAAGCAAAACACTCGTTACTGGGCCCAACAAAATCAATATGAAATGAGAGTAGAAAATTTTCTCAAGAAAGGTTTGATGTCAATGTCTATAATTGGGCCAATTTTATTTCAAGGCCAATTAACAGAGGTTAGGTACTTAGGCTTCCAGCACCGCCTCACAATACCAGAGAAGTTCTTAATTATTTAATTAAACATTTTAATAATAAAGTTATTGCAACCCATGGCCCAATATGTTGGCCCGCCCGTTCACCGGATCTCACTGTTTTCGACTCCTTTCTTGAGGGATATGTTAAAGAAAGAGTCTATGTAACAGCCCCAGCCACTCTTGAAATCTTGGAAGAAAGGATTGTACGTATATTTAGAAGTATTACGCCTCAAATGCTGCCCAACGTGTTATGAGAAGCAATTGAACAAGCGGAAATGTGTTGTGAACAAGGAGGAATGCACTTTGAACAACTACAGTGAACTCGAGTATTGTGCTTTTACATTTTACAGCGTTATTGAAGTTAGTTGGAGTTATATTTTTGTTTAATACTCTGAACTATTTGTTAGCCAAAGATACAGATTTGCACGCCTAAATTTGTTGACGATATCTGGAGAGGGGCAGCAGACAACTGTATAAAAAACGCTGTTCCGAGTGTTAGGCGATAGGCGTGCATTCTGTTCATCAACAGAGATAGGCTGGGGAGACTTTACGTGACATGACGCATATATAGATGCAACGTAAGTAATCTTGATCAACCAACTGTCACAATTAAAAATCCTACTTAATATCCAGCATGGATATCCATGGCACACTTGATAAAAGTAAATAATTGATTATCGAGTATTTTTCTTAGTAATATTTAATTTATGAGCTTATTTTTAATCCAATCGCAAAAAAGTTAGTACCGTTAGATTCGCAGAAAAATCCTCTTTTCAAAAGGTGCTTGTCTAAAATGGGTCGTCATTTGAAAAAAAATAGATAGGCACACAAATTTGATTTTATCAACTGCTCTTGTTCCTAACTATCAGACTTATCACTAAAACTTAGGGATTGTATTGTTCTGTCATCATTTCAGGTCCTTAGATTAATTTGCGTCCGTCATGGCCACCTAGATGCAAATTTAAAAATGGCTATAAAAAAAATCAAGTAGGCGTAAAAAGTTTTTAAAATATCACATTCTGATTCAGAATTGTCTCAGGAATCCAAAAATGTAAAAATATACAGAGTGGTCCATTTAAAAAATCGAAACTGGAGTCATTTTCGGTGAAACTGGAAGTGACCGGAAAGTGAAAACTATGCAAAAACTCTCCTCTTTATGTACCATTTACCGATACGAAATTTCGTTTTGATACATCAAATACTTCAAAAGTTATGGCCTGTCTAATAGATTCGTTGACACCCGGTATATATATATATATATATATATATATATATATATATATATATATATATATATATATATATATATATATATATATATATATATATATATATATATATATATATATATATATATATATATATATATATATATATAAATTGGACTTCTTTCTTGGGTATAGGTTTATTTGCAAAATCAAACAATGGAATTAACTTGACGTTTCTCCTATCATAGTAGGCTTTCTCAAAAATTGCTAATTCCTTTATATTTTTTTTTGGTATGTAAGGCTTTCCTTTCCTATCTACAATTAATTTAAAAAACTTGTAGTAGTCTAATTATAAAAAGACATCTCCAATTTTTCTAGAACTAATTTAAGATTTTGTATTATTTACTAAAAATTAATAAAATAAGGTTACATGCCTCGAAAAATGCATTTTGTTTATTTATTTATATTTGATTGAGTGGTAGCAAGTTTGTGGCTTATGACACAGTTTTAGGTAAAAAAGTGTTCTTATCATAGTTTGTTTTTTTTGAGGAATTTAATTTTTTTGCTATATTTTTTAATTTAAACCTTAGAGTAGAATCAGACATTCACAATGATATACTACATTTTAAAAATAACCGCTTAGACCACATAACACTTACAATTTAATGGAAACTGCCGAGCTTCGAGTTGTTGTAAAGTTTGCAGCGCCATACCTCGGGTCGTTGCAAAAGTTACGAGATGCCTAACTTTTTTTCTACAGTTAACTGTAAAAACCGAAGCCAGCGATGGTACCATCTATCGCGAGTTTTTAAAACGAAATGCGCGCGCCCAATTCAAATCATTTTTAGATTTGATGGACCTAAAGAAAAAAAGGGACTTCATTTATGTATCACCCTCTTACTTTGTAGTGTATTAATTTATTAGCACTTTTTTGAAAATACATGGCAAATAAAGAGGACCAAACCTGGGAAATATATATAGATATTTTTTTTAAATTGAAAGTTTACTGTTTTCAAATGTGACCTATAAAATGAAATCTCTTTTTTAAAAATGGGATAATTTTTTTAAAATATGGTTTAAACACCGGTTGTTTAATTTTCGAGATTAGGCACAAAATTCCTTGGGAAAAAGAAATAGTCATATACATTATTTTCGACTCAACTTGATGCTGTATCCTGACTTATCCCTAAATTCAAAAAACTAATTTAGGTTTAAACCATATAATCAAAAAATGGCATAATTTTCAAAATTTGTTTTTATTTTAAAATGCGCGCATCTATAAACAGAAAACATCGGAATTAAAAGAAATATATTTACATCTTTCCTAAGTTTCGTCCTTTTTACTGACCCTGTATTAATTATCATTTGGTAATAAGATAATACACTACAAAGATACAGGGTGATACATAAATGAAGGCTGTTTTTCCTTTAGGTCCACCAAATGTCTTACTGCAAATAAAAAAATCAAATAAAAAAAATCACCTACTCCATAAGAAAATAAAATTATAATTTGATCTCACAATAAAAAATTAGAAGTCTTTTAAAATGTATATAAGTAGTGATCACGTACTTCATTAATAAAAATGTTATCTGATACTATAAATGCTCTAGGGATTATCAATTTTTACCTTTAAATATGTCACTACATTATAAAAAAATACCTTGTTGTGCACCATATGTTTGTATTTTATTTACCATTGTATATTAACATATTATTTCTACACCTAAATCTTGTAAAATTTTCATTACAGATAGATAAAACTGTTGAACAAAACTAAAATTTATTTATTTGCAAATATGTACTTACAGAATAAACAAGTTAACTACAAATGGTACAAGATACAAACTATGAAATCCAATATAAGCACAAAAAAAAGAACAAAAGAAAGAAATGTTATAAATAAATGACACTAACATGTCTCAGCTTTGTTTTGTTTTAACTCAAAAATTAATTATAATGCGCAAATACATAATGGCTAATTTTGAGAAATGTAAAGTAATTAAGAACAAAATCGGGTAACTTTTCTCTGAATTAATCCTTGCTAAATCTCTTATGGTTATGAGATCCCTTAGAGTAAATTCCCATATATACTATCATACACAATATAATTACAGATGTAATTTTAAATAAATGAGAAAATATAACAATATTTATAATAATACACCCTACTGGTTGGATTTTAGATTTTCTACAGTGAAGGAGCTTCAAAGTCCAAATCAATAGATGTCTGTCGGAGAGCTATGATGTATTGAGTAGAGTACCCCATGGCTCTGTTTTGGGACTACTGCTGTTCATAATATATATCTCAGGCATATCTGAAAACATACAATACATAAACATATAATAAGATATATATGCTAACACATTATTTTTAATATTTTCAGGAAATGCAAAAAGCAACTTTTTCACATAAATGTATCTGATATACCCAAAAGTGGATTGTTTAAAAGAAATTTTGTTGCATTAAATATAGTATTTTGATCTAGAAAAGACCAGGACAGACTTATTGTTAGCCGAACCAACTCAACACACAGTCAAAAAATTCCTAAGTTACATTTTACAGCATCCACATTTTCCTATTAAACAAAGAGTTAAAGGAAGAAGAAAGTGAATTTATCATTCTCATGAGTTTTTGGCTCACTCTTTATATTCCATTTTAAAAAACCTTTATAGTATATAAAAATAAATTTACTTTCTTTTGTGATGTCCAACAATCTCAAAAAAAATTTTTTATTATAACTCTAGCAGACTTAACGATCCCATGTATTATGTGTGATGTACCCTAAATGTAATGCATGAATTGAATTAAACTGTGTCAAATAAACACTATATTTAAAAATAATGACTATTAGAAAATAAGCTTCTTACATTCTTTGAGGGTAAACAGGTCTCTAGAAGTTCTCAGTTTTGGGCTAGCTGGTGTATCTAATTGAATATTAAAGGCCAGTATTAATAAAATTATTTAGTTGTATACAGTTTTATGGACATCACTAAGATGTACCTGTTTTTTGTTATTAACTATTAGGTAATACTCTTACAACAACTCTTATTTCCTCGGCTAATCCTACATTCTAGTTGTGGTTCTTCCCATTTCTAATGGGTTTGTTGCTTGTTGGACTAGGTACATCAGTGTCTAAAAATAATTTGCATGTATTGTTGTTGTTTGATTTGATATGTTCTCTACGGCAAGCCTATAAACATGAGTTCATATTGAAAACCCCAAACCCTCTAAATCAGTATAATTCAATAAAAGCATTAAGTTTTGATATCCTATATAAGGGACAAAAACTAATTCTTGAAAACTAGAACCATGAAAATTCTGTTCTTGGCTTGTTTGATTTCAAAATACATTTTGTTTTAATACCGCGTTTAATCAAATTGTATTAGTATTTAGGCATTTCTGCTTTGTATAAATAGATATATATTTTATATAAACGAATGAACTTACCAGTACGAAATAAATGAGGTAAACTTTCTGTTGGAAAAGTGGTTGTTCTTAAACCTCTTTTCATTCCTGGCATGCGATTATATTCAGAAAAATGTAGGTCACATACCCTGTGAGATTTATAGATTTCTTTCACATTACCAAAATTTGTGTCAATAAAATAACAATCACATACACCAAATTTAAATAAAAAAAAAACTGTTGGCACTGTTTACGTTTACAATCAAAACTGGCCGTTGGGCGTCAAACGACAACTCGCACAACAGCGGCGACTGTGGATCGTTGCAGAACTAACAAAAATACGATAAACTGGTTGCATACACAAAACTTTTTCAAGGGTTTCATTTGAAGTTTCTTATATATTTTCATTTATATATGCGCTTAGACGAAGTTAAAACTATACTAAAATATCAAATTGTGGTATATTTGACTTAAATTTTTTTGTCATTTACTGCATTTTTTTTATATGAATCATTTCTTTGATAATTAATTTCTGATACAGGTTATTTTCATCAATGATTTTGGTTTCAGAAAAATTATATTCGTGCTTTGTGCTTTTTTCCATGTTTGTGTACCTCAGTGGATGCATTCTTTGTATACTTATGCCCTTTTATTCTATTTTACAACCCAACTGGTTGTCATACCAATATATTTCATAGAGCAGTTTAAACAAGGAATTTCATATACGAGATTGGATTTTTAGGAATTTTAGTTTTTAATTTTGTAAATAGGGAGCCTATCAGTTTCTGGGCTTTATGAAAATTATGTTATATTTTCCTAAGATAAATTTTAATTTTTGAGATAATTGAGACGTGTATGGCATTGCAATATATTTTTTTGCGTATTATCTTGTCTTACGTTTTCGTTGTGATTGTTTTAATAGATGTAAGTCCTTTGTTAATTTTTTTATCAGTTTTTCTGGGAAATGATTTTTTGCATTCAAGGTCTCTTTAACT
Source organism: Kuschelorhynchus macadamiae (assembly GCA_030620095.1). NCBI lineage: Eukaryota > Metazoa > Arthropoda > Insecta > Coleoptera > Curculionidae > Kuschelorhynchus > Kuschelorhynchus macadamiae. The sequence continues at coordinate 1,428,389 of JAUTXW010002618.1, forward strand.
TTATTAAGGGCTTCAGGACAGTATTCTGGTGACGTTAAAGATATGGCATGGTCAACTAGACCAATCACAACACTTCTTTTTTGTTTGTATGGATGGTGGAAATTGAACTTAAGATTTCGTCCAGACCAAGTTTCTTTTGTAAACCATTTAGTTTTTAAATTATTTTCTTTTTGTCTTCTTATAGTAAGGTCGAGAAAATGTATTTTTGTTCCCTGTTTCAACTTCAAGAGTGAACTGAAGTTTCGGGTGGAAATTATTGAATGCGAAAAGTAATTCTTCTATTGACTGATGCTAAACAATCATCTACATATCTCTTAAAAAGAATAATATTAAAATTCAATTTTTCGAGAACTTCCTCTTCTAGGTATTCCACAACTATTTGTGCGATTATAGAGGAAATAGCACATCCATCAAGTTGTTGATAAAATTGGTTTTTGTATTGAAAATAATTATTTGACATTATAAGATTTAAGGCTTCTAAGAAATCAGGCTGAGTTAGAGTTGTAAAATATGTTTTTTGCCTTTTATTGCACTAACTATGAGTTCATTTGGTATATTAGTATACAAAAAATTACATCTAGTGATATTAACTTTGAATTTGGTGGTATTGTTAATGTATACATTAACAATACCACCAAATTTAAAGTTTGTATAGAGGTATATATGGTTATATAGGTCCGGAATTACCTCACGTACCTCCCCCTAAAAACTTTGAATCCATGTATCAAACACCCTGTATATATATATATATATATATATATATATATATATATATATATAATATATATATACATATATATATATATATATATATATATATATATATATATAATTTATATATATATATATATATATATGTTATCTCACTATTTGAAAAATTCACTTTTTAAAAAAACACTTTTTATTAAAATAAAATAAAACAATATGTTCACAACTTTGGAAATCAAATGGACATTAATTATTGTTACAACTTAAAAGAATAATATTATACTGTTTTTAATAAAATCTACATAGTCTATTTATATTAAAAATCTTGCTGAGGTACGTGGGAAACCGGCAAGCATCCGCTGGCTTCCATGGAGACTGCTGACGGTGTTCGAGCGTACTGTCGCAATTCTTGGAAACTGCTGATGTTGGTTTCTGTGAATGACGCAACTGTGTGATAATATGTGGCGACATTCTGGAGGCACGTGGAAGGTCATGGGAAACGGATATAACATATATATATAAATAAAATATATATTGTATATTATTGTGTATATATATAAATATATATATATATATATATATATATATATATATAGTGCCTGCGGAAAAGTCTGATTTTTAATGAAAGTTGATGCTTGAAATTGTTTTGACAAACTTTAGATCGGATATACAGAGTGTTCAATAATTTAAAAAAATATATTTCAAAAAATAAAACTTCTATGACGGCAGTTTTAGAAGCCACAAAAAATCTGAATAGAAGGTAAATAAAATGATCCCATATTTAATATAGTTAAGAAGATGTACAAGGTCAAACACGGAAAAAGAAATTTTTCTTTCGATTTTTCAGTCCAAATATCTCGTTAACCATAATTAATGTGAAAAACTTTAGTTAATTTTTATATACAATTTTTCGTGGCTTTCGAAAATTGCTGTCACAAAAATTTAATTTTTGGGATTTAAGTTTTTTTAAATTCTCAGTTTTTGAAATTTATTTTTTTTATTATTTTTACCTACACACCATGTCGACGTGTACCAAATTATCGTATGCATTAAAATGTGCCCAGCCAAATTGATTATCTGCCAAGTTGTCAAGATCCCGGTATATGTGGCTTAAGCCAAACGCCTATTATACTTTGAATCGACAGCCCATCACGTAAATTAACATTACCTAAATCAGAAGACAAGGAGTCTTTTTATCTTCTCCTCATAAGCTTAATTTTGACTTTATTTGGTCTATGTTTTGCTCGTTTTTGTAAAAAGATTTTAGAGAAAATTAAAAAATGACAAGGGTCTTAAAATGTTTACTTTATAGATTTGCCTTGCGTACCAGCCAGAGCTGTCAAACTTAAAAATATTTAAATCGTTTATTGACTTAAATCATTTTATTGACTTTAGTTTTCTTATTTTATTTATTTATTTATTATTCTTCTCTCATTTTTCGAATGTTTTGGACTTAAACCTGTTTTAAATTGACTTGCGACAGCTTTGGTACCAGCTTTAAAGTTGGTTGTTTTAATAGCGATCTGCAATAATAACCTTTTTTCAGAAAAATTCAAAGTCTAGTACTTTATCAGGAGGTATGAAAAGGAAACTCTGTGTTGGTGTTGCATTATGTGGCAACTCAAAAGTAGTAATGTTAGACGAACCAACTGCCGGAATGGATCCTTCAGCTAGACGAGCTTTGTGGGATCTTATGCTCAGACAAAAAACAGGCAAGTTATAATACATGCTATTAGTTTACTTACTTCTTAATATGGAATAGGTATGAACAATAGAATCGATTAACTGGTTAATAACACTTGTTTACAGCCATTTTGCGACTGTGGTATAAAAGGCAATTTTTTTTTCGCTATATCTCCTTCCACGTTAACGTGAAAAGAACTTTCTAAATATTGGTTCACGCGAAACCACATGTTACGTCATTAACGTTCAACTAATATAAGGTATTTATATATTTTTTGTTGAGAAGCTTGGTAACGCAGTGGTAGGGTTCTCGGCCCTCGTCGTATAGGTTATGGATTCGAATCCCGACAATGGCGAAGTTTTTTTGGTTTTTCCTTAACAAAATTTATAATTAATAAAAATTCGGATTACTTATTCTCTTAAAGTTAGGTTAGCTTATGATTAGTTAGGTTTTGAATGAAAGGTTTTTGAATGAATCTCCCGTTATATTAGTACAAGTTTGTCAAAAACGCAGTCAATCGTTTTTCTTATTTAACGTGAACCGGCTTTTCGACGATTCGTTCACGCTAGCGTGGAAGGAGCAATGGCCTTTTTTTAATTTTTGGTCGCTAAATGTAAAAATGCTTGTAGCACGTAAGATTTTTAAGATATGGTTTGTTTCACCAAAAATTAATAAGGATTTTAATCACATTATTTAAAAAATAAAAAAAAATAAATTCGGGTTCCAGCGCCCCTGGCAAATTGGGAGGAAGATATAGAAGTGTATGATGATAAGGCATAACCCCGTAATGCAGGGGTGCTCAAACGGTCGATCGCGAGTGCTTTTTGAGTAGATCTCGAGAAGAATTTTTTTTTTAATAAGTTGGTATTTAACTAAACTACAAAAATTTATTACGTAATAAAATAACACTCTGCTAGCGGCAAAAGGCGGCTTTATCAAAGGAACGCGCGGTACTTGTCAAAGAAAAGCCGAGTTTTTTATTCTTGCCGCTTTTCTGGAATTTTCGGGCGTTTGACGGGAATATTCGAGACTTTCGTTCACGCCGATATAAATATTGCGCCTGCAGGAATTGGAGTCATTCTGAATTGCAACTTGAAGGCAATACTACGTCGATACAAAGTTTATTATTAAATAGTACAAAATGAGTGCAGCGAAGAAATCTAAAACGTATCATTTTAATAACGATTGGGAGGAAGAATTTTTGTTTTGTATGGTGAAGGATAAGTGCATTTGTCTTATTTGTTGTGCGTCAGTTGCAATATCTAAGCGTGGTAACTTAGAGAGGCATCATAACACAAGACCAGCCAAACATATATTGGCGAAACACAAGAACACAAGATGGATCGGTTGTGAAGGAAGCATTTATTGAAGCGGGTGAGACTTTATTTGGAGATTTTAAAAATAAAACAGAAATCATGTCTGCTATTAGAGAACTTCAGTTATCTCGTCCTACTGTCGCAAGGCGTATTGAAGTCATGAGTCAGGACACGGCAGATAAACTAAAAAATGATATACATACTTTTCTTTACAGTTCGACGAATCCACCGATATGACAGACACTGCCCAGCTGTGTATTTTTATTCGGATGGTATTCAATGACATGTTGGCTAAGGAAGAATTTTTGACAATCATTCCTCTGAAGGAGAAGACCCGTGGCGAAGATATGTATGACGTTTTCTTCAATTTTGTAGAAAACTTAAAGCTACCAATATATAAATTAGTGTGCATTACAACCGATGGAGCACCAGCAATTACTGGAAATAAAAACGGTTTTGTGGCATTGTGTGGAGCTAATGAAGATTTCCCTTCATTTTTTTCAATCCATTGCATTATACATCAACAAGTTTTGTGTTCAAAAGTTTTAAACACGGAGGAAATTATGGGCATTGCAACAAAAATTGTGAATTCCATCCGTACACGTAGCTTGCAACGGCGGCTCTTTAAGTTGCAGTTGGAAGGTAGGGAGTCAGCTGAACACACTGATTTAGTTCTTCACACGGACGTCAGGTGGTTGAGTCGCGGAAAATTCCTAGAAAGGTTTCAAGAATTATTGCCCGAAATAACAGCTTTGCTAGACGAAATAGGTGATGACACTCAGATGTTGAAAAACGAAAAATGGCTGACTGATTTGACATTTTTTGACTGACATCACAATGCACTTAAACACCATTAACTTGGAGCTTCAAGGTAAAGGAAAAACTGTTATTGAGATGATTAGCGCAGTAAACGCATTCAAAAGTAAATTGCAACTTATGATAGATCAAGTGAAAAGAAAGGATCTGAAACATTTTTCGTCTTTGAAAGCAAGGATTCCTCAGTTGAATTATGATACGTATGAGGCTGAACTATAAAATATTTTGGGACAATTCGAAATGCGTTTTTATGATTGTATTAAATTGGCAAATGTAGCATCATTTATGAGTTATCCTTTTTCATGTAAAAACATTGAGGAATTAGCTACTGAAATAGCAGGTCAATTTAATATCAACTCATGTTCTGTTGAAAATGAGTTGGTGCAGATTATATCAGATATACATCTCAAAGCTACAGCATCTGATAAAAATTTCTGGTGTTTTATATCTGAAGATAAATATCCAAATCTAAGGCAAATCGCCCATCAACTGACAGCAATGTTTGGGTCAACTTACTTGTGCGAGTCTGCATTTTCTGAAATGAAGATAATTAAGTCAAAATATCGCAATCGACTAACTGACGATCATATGTCATCATGCTTGCGATTAGCATTCAGTGGTTACGTACCATCTTATGAAAAGTATGCTGAGGACATGCAGTGCCACGCTTCAACATCCAAAGTCACTCCTTAGTTAAGTTTAACACCATATGTAACTCTTTTCTTTTGTAACAACCAATAAACTCGCAATTTTGAATAACTATGAGTTTTTTCATTGATATTGTAGAGAAGAACCTAACTAAACCTAACCCAAACCTTGACTACAATAATGTACATTGTGCGGAAAGCTAATATCTATATATGCTACGGTACACCCAACCTAGGTAGGTAGGGTGTATGTATCGTGTATGTACGACAACCCTGCATTACACATTCTTGCAGCCTCTCAGAGTCGATCGTAAGTAGTCTAAAAATATTGAGGTAGATCGCCAGCAGTTCAAGTTTGAGCAACCCTGCCGTAATGTATCAGAAAAGGACAGTTCTTATTTTCCCGAAAGTGGAGAAAAAGCACCCCGTTTAATCGAACAAGCTGAATTAAATGATCTTGTTCGGGACCTCCACTTGTCCAAAGAGCATGGTGAACTAGTAGGTTCAAGATTACAACAATGGAATTTACTAGCCACTGGAATCAAAACTACAATATTTAGGAACCGTGACCAGGAGCTATCTTCGTTTTTTACTATGCGGAACAAAATGTGTGTTTGGGTTAATCTAAATGGTGTTATGGAAAAATTAGGCTTTGCAAATAACCTGGACGAATAGCGCTTGTTTATAGATTCTTCTATGTTAAAAAGCAGTTGTGCTCCATAATGGCAACAAAAGATCCTCTACCCCTCTTACGTATGCCGTTGACACGAAGAAAACATATGAAAGTATGTCAATTATTCTAAATACAATACACGTATAAGTGGCATATATGTGGTGACCCAAACAGTTATAGAACCGTTACCAGGGCTTCAGGTGGATGTAATGTTGTTTTCTTTGTCTTTGGACAGTAAAGCAACACAGAGCAATTACCAAGTTAAAGAATGACTTCAGAGAAATCAATTTATTCCTGGCCAAGCTAACGTAAAGAATATGGCTCTTGTTGATCCTAGAAAAGTTCTGTATTACTAGTCTGTCTATTATACATTAAACTGGGATTGATAAAAAGGTTCGTAAAAGCATTATATAAAGAAAGAGAGGCGTTTAAATACCTGGAACACATTTTTGTAATCTAAGTGATGCTAAGCTTAAGGAAGGAAAATTTGTTGGACCACAAATTAGAAAAATCCTAAGGGATGAAAAGAAAAATTGAATGATGTTGAATTAGCTGTGTGGAGGTCTTTTAAAAGAATTGTTTCGGAGTTTTCAGAAAACAAAGAAGTAGAAAACTACGAAAAACTTGTATGCCTTGCATGCCCATTCAATTTTTTTCACGGAAATTTGGGTATGGCTTGTGACGAGCAAGGAGAAAGCTTCAACCAAGATATACTAACACTGGAGCAACGCTACCAAGGCAGATGAACTCCAGCAATAATGGAAGATTATTGTTGGTTTCTTATGAGAGAAAGCATTCAGGAAGTCTGCATTTGCAAAAATGTTATCTACAAAAGACTAACTATAAATGTATTTTACCACATATAATATTCTTCCACTCAAACAATCGGGCTTTTGAAAGGACCATAGTTGCGCGACAGCTATGTCAGATGTTGTTGATGATTTATTTTTAATTCTACTAGACTATACAAAAGCATTTGACCTTTTAAATCATGATTTACTTTTGTCAATATTACACTACGTCGGCTTTTCTAATAAGACTATTCCTTTTTTTTCATCGGTTTTACATAATCGTAAGCAGCAGGTGGTTGTGGGAGAGTTGATTTCCAATGTTGAACAGGTGATGGTGGATACGCCACAGGGTAGCATTTTGGGACCTTTGTTATTCACTATATACACAAGTCAATTTAACCGGTGTCTACAGTTTTGTAAGTACCACTTATATGCTGACGATACACAACTTTATTGCGCTTTTCAGCCAAGTGATTTCGAAATGGCAAATAGGCTAATGAATACAGAACTTAAGAATTTAATTAACATCTCGAATGATGATCATTTAAAAATAAATCCATTGAAATCATCTATTACTGTAGTTGGTGGGGAACCACAAAGAAAATTATGCTGTGCCAATCTCTCTGTAGAAACAAATAATACACCTTTAGTGATAAACAATGTGTCAAAATCGTTGGGGATCCTTACTGACTCTGATCTTCGTTTTCATAAGCATGTGTCCAGTAAATTAAAAAAATCGTATGCTGCCTTAAAATTAATTTATAACCAACGACACTGTTTGCCTCAGGAGATTAAGGCAACTCTGTGTGATTCGTTGGTGTTATCACATTTCAATCACTGCGATAGCGAATATGGGTCCTGTCTAGATCAAAACGACACTAGGCGAATACAGAAAGTTCAGAACTCATGTTTACCTTTGATTTTTGGAATTCGAAGTAGAAATCGAATCTCATACAAATTAAAAGAATTGGGCTGGTTGAATATGTTCAACAGGCGTAAATTACATTTTGTTTGTTTTTGTTATAAAATAATAAAAATAAAAACCCCAACATACTTATACAACAAAATTCAATTTAGGAAAGACATTCATCGATTAAACCTACGAAACGTTGAAACACTAACTATCCCAAAGCACAGAAAGGAACTGTTCAAAAGATCATTTTCTTATAATGTAGCTTCTTGTTTGAATTATTTGGGAACAAGTCCATTTACCCAGAGATGTGCTGCTTTCAAGACCCGCGTAAGGAGGTCGCTTTTCGCTAGCCAATAATTATTGACTTTACACACGTTCTCTCTCTCTCTCTCTCTCTCTTCCTTTCTCTTTTCTTGTTATTCTTCCTCTCCTTTTTTGTTCTTTAGATATTAAGATTGCAGGATAATTTTAATATTAGACTTAAGTATTCTTAATTCAGTGTTTATCATATCCCAACAGACGCTAATCAAGCTTTATTAAATTGATTTCTATTAAGTATAAATAGTATCTGAATTCATTTCTGGATGTCTGCACTGACACGGCCTATTATTTTCCTTTGCAAATATTTAATTTCAAGAAAATGTACATGTAAGCCTAAGTTTGTAATTTGCTTTTGGAAAGTAATAAATTTATTTATTATTATTATTATTTTCGTTTGTATTTTTGCAAACAAAACCTGTTATCCTTAGAAGATCTTGATTTTTTTCATGATTTGAATTTATATAAAGATTATATATAATATAATAATCTAAGCGCAACAAATAATTTGAATAAGTTATCATGTTGTTTTAGGACGTACCGTTCTTTTGACAACTCATTTTATGGACGAAGCGGATCTCCTTGGCGACCGCATTGCCATCATGGCAGGAGGCGAACTTCAGTGCTGTGGTAGCAGCTTTTTCTTGAAAAAGAAATATGGTGCTGGTTATCACTTAATTATGGACAAATCTGCTAGGTGTGACCCCGAAAAAGTTACAAATCTACTGAGAAAACATATTCCGAATATCGAGGTACCATGCTTTTTACGTATTATCTATGTAAAGTAGTTAGTTGTACTACATAGTTACGAATGAATTGATATTTAAATTCAACCTGGAACTATTCCTTTGTTTTTTTTTTTGTTTTATTGTATTGTTTTTGTGTTTAGGTGCACAGCAATGTAGGATCTGAACTGACTTATCTTTTGGCTGAAAGTCAATCATATATTTTTGAACCGATGTTAAAGGACTTAGAGCAGCATGGTGAAGAGCTTGGTGTTAATAGTTATGGTATATCTTTGACGACGCTAGAGGAAGTATTCATGAAGTACGTTGAAATAATTTTATACTAGCAGTTTCAACATTTTTATTTGGAAATGGAATTAAAAATTCTTGTTGTATTAAAACTTTTAAATTTGCAGTATTCAAAAAGATTTTAACGAATAATCTTGTCTTTATCTGCTTAGTATCATATTTTTCTTTTTTAGAGTTGGTGCCGATCACGGGCAGGAAGAAATGTACAACGGAAAAACTAACGGGAAAGAAATGAATGGTACTGCACCAGTTCCCGAAACTATAGGTAAACTAAATTTTTATTTACGAGCGATCGATGCCAAAAAAAAACGGTTTATCTCTGTTTCTAATCGCCGGTCAAGTTTCGCATATTTAGTTATACAGGGTATTTGAAAATTGGCAGGAGAATGAAATTGGCGTTTTTAAAAATCGTAACCTTTTGTACACGGTATTACCTTTATTAATATACAGGAGGGAGCAAAAATTTGCATTTTTTAAATGGAACGCCCTGTATATAATTGCATTTTTGTATCTTCAAATGCTTTGGAAATTTTGACAGTTGAAAATGAGAAATTTGATAGTGGAGAAGGCTTGATATTCTCCGTTCTATCTGTGTCCAGTGTCTTTTAATATAGACCAACAAGTCTATATTTTATTACAACTTGATCCGTTGACGTATTTCACAGTCCTCCAAAAGGGTTGCGGGACCGGCCCCCATTCCTTCCCACGTGAAATTTACAATTTGATTTCATAACACAAAATGTTATAAAAATGTACCACTTCTCTGAAATGAAAGTTTAACGTAAGACTTGCATTGACCCCCCTTCTTTCAAATGAGATTTTGAGGGACCCCTCCCTCCTATTCTAACCTCCCTAATTGGCAAGTTATACGGATAACTAAAGTAACAGCACAAACAAGTTATATTTATAATTAAATGTAGAATTTTTCCATTGGGCCACCGTTTTCATCGATACATTTAACGTATGTCATTTGCAGTTTCTCTATGGCTTCTATGATCGATTCGCCATAATTTTATTCAAAATAATTCACCTCGGTTCTTATAAGATCCGTTAGATGCTCGTTATTAACTATATGGAATGCATATATTTTGTCCTTTAAATGGCCCTATAAAAACGCACCCATCGGCATAGGCGGCCTATTCGGTGGCAATTTAACGGGAGCATCTTTTCCAATCCATTGACCAAAACGTTGACTAAGATGGTTTTTAAGTCTACGAACATTGTGGGGTGGAACCCCATCTCGTTGAAATACAACATTTCTAATATTGTTTAATGGCAATTGATCTAAATAGTCCTCTAATTCGTTTTGCAGAAAACAAATAATTTTCCCCGTTGAGAATATTATCAAAAAAATATGTCCCAATTACCTTATTATTGCCCACACGTTGACGGACTTTTCCCTAGGATATATTACGTGGGCCCAGTCCATTTTTTGCCTCGGATATTTTTCGAATCAAGATATTTGGATTATCTTCGATAGAAAGTAATATACATACCACAGCATTTTCATAAAGTGTCGCTGTTCGCCTTTTTTTTTTTAAATCCGAAGTTTCTGGGAACTTGAAGCGTATAATCTTTTAAACGTTTGTTTGCATGGAACATTCATTCAGGGATTACTAGCTCTAAGCTCTTGTTGTACAGCTCTTTAGTTATAATTATACAAAACTAAATTTTTTTGCTTTTCTCTAAGTCAATAACGCATATTAATTGCGATTTAAAACTGACAATTGAAAGCCAACAATAAAAAATAAGTATACTGTCAAAAGGTTGTTATGATTCTTTTGTTTTTCAGGGCTCACTGTTATTTATTTTTTAAGATTCGTTATTTTCAGGTAAACTCTATTTAAGGTATACATTTTTGTTTTAGAACTATAATGTTTCGAAGGGGGTTAAAAATAGTGTAGGTTGTATTACAGTGACCGGCTAAAAGTTTGTAACCAATGGAAAAAGAAAAGCACGAAGAGCAACAGTAGAAAATGTTGAAGTAAATAATAATATAGTATTGCTGGCAGTCGAAGAGAATCCAACTAAAGAAATTCGTAAAATATCTGCTGGACCCCCGTATATTAATTGAGATAAACAGGAGTGTGCTAAAACTAGAGTAATAACCCTATATGCTAATTTTTTAATTTTTATTCTATCTTGAATGCTTGTGATAAGAAAGTTAGGGGGGTAACTTTGTAGCCTTCTACAGTGTCAATTTTTTTACTTTCAACTGTCAATATCTCCAAAGCAATTAAAGATACGTGAAAATTTAAAATACAAAATATTCAGAGAATTTTTAGTAGAATCTAAAGATGCAATTATATAGAGGGTGTTCCATTTAAAAAAATGCTACTTTTTACTCCTCCCATATATTAATAAAGGTTAACTCGATTTCTATGTGTGTGCAAAAACTAAAGTAGTAACCCTACATACTAATTTTTATTTGTTTTTCTATTTTGAATTATAAAAAGGTTAGAGGGGGGTAATATTATAGGAAATCACCCTGTACAGTTAATCAACTTTAAAACTTTAACTAAACTGTATATTTAATTTTTAAAAATTTCAACAGGAAATTAAGAATTGTTTCATTCTGGCTCTGATGCTGGTATAGAACATAGTCGGAAATTAGATATTTTATTTTGTATATTATAATAAACTGCCCAGCATCACCCTGTCTTTTTTGGATATTATTAGGTAGGAGAGCTAACAAGGGTATCTCAGTAAGAACATAAATTTTTAATTACAAAAAAAGCCTTACTTAAAAATCTGTACATGTTATATTGAATTTTTAAGAAATTTTATATTAATTTTAAGAGAATTAATATGAAATATAATGTCTGTTCAGTGGCCACTCCGGCTCAGTTGACATGAAGTCGTTTGATAAAATTTCTGGTTACGTTTTGGAGAAAATACTGCTCAATTTCACGAATGTAACGTTCGATTTCTTCCTTGAATTAGTGATTTCAGGATGGTTCATATAAACCTTACTTTTTAAAAAAAATCCAGATAAAGTAATCGAAAGGGATCAGATCGCATCTTCTCGGTGTCCAGTTTTGGTCTCCATATCGAGAAATGAAATGATCTAAGAACTTCGTCTGCAATAATGTCATTGTTTCGACTTGGATTTTCTGTAACACTGCAACGGTGGCGTCTAACACTTTTGCCGTCTTTTAGTGAAAACTGTCGCTCAAATTTATTAATTAAATTTACAGTTGCAGGTCGCGACGGACGGTTATACACATTGTAAATTTTCTTCGTTTTTGTAATGCGTTTTTACAATTAACAAACGTTTTCTTCAGAGTGTCCCATGACCGCCTTCCGAGACTTCATCTCGTCTCATCTTGACTTTGGTTCCGCCCCCCATTCTCCCCCTTAGTAATGTCCTGACCGGAAGTGTCAAAATCGGAACTTCCTGCCAAACCGTAGTTGATATCAAGTGATTTTATAGAACCAAAAATAACACATTCAACTGTCATTAACTAAAAAAAAAACAAATTATTTTTGATATTTATTAAATCATACAAGAAAATATTGAATATTGTTAGTAAATTTAAAAACTAAATTCTGCCGCGCAACTTTTGTATTTAACATTTTTTTTCTGCAATTCGAAATATTCATAGAAAATATTCAATCAGTTCTATTTAAAAATATTTATCATTGTTCTTCATGCTGTTTTCAGACCTGGACCACGCTACATACAGAAAAATTAATAAGTTAAAAATTAGATGATATTTACAATTATTTATCGTGTGCCTGTCCAGAGTTTGTTTGTATTCTAATAGAGAAAATGAAAACCTTTAAGTTTTTATGTTAGACACCAGGACAAGAAAATGAAGAAAAGACAAGTGAAAAAATTGCCATCGACTTTGTTATTTTAAATGGAACCTCCTCTATGACATGGCAAGTTTAATACCATTATCTTTAAAAGCAATCATCAATATTTACAAAAACCTAGAAAATGTATGATGTTCATGGTTAAGTTTTTAGGGGGGTCAATATATATATATATATATATATATATATATATATATATATATATATATATATAATGTTGTTTCTTAGTCCTTCACGGATGGAAAAATACAATGTGTTTTCATTCCGGGTGTACATCCGTTCACTACTGTCGTTCTGAAAAGAACAGTTTTGCTGACGTTTCGCCAAAATCACATTTAGTATTTTCGAAGCTTTCTTTCTCGCTTCCGAATAGAGACTGAAGTGTTGGTGACTGCGACGCTTCCTTTTGTACCCCCATCGGGGGCCGAAGGTTATATCTGTGCGGCCGTTGGTCGTTATTTATGTTTTCCGGATAGTGCTGTTGTTGTTGCGCTAATTGCGCTTGAGTTTTTGCGATTTTAGATTTGTCGATTATTGTCTTGCCATATTGTTGGTAGTTTTAATGATTCGTCCCTTTTATTCAAATCACCTTGTTTTTCAATTTCTATGGCTTCTCGGATTATTCTGGTCTTATAATGTTCTATATTGGCAATCTCCCTACACCCATCGAAATTTATTTTATGGGCGGTTTCCTGATGATGTAGGAATAAAGCTGAGGTTGTTTGTTTGTTTCTGATGCTGAGTTTATGCTCTTCCACTCTTGCTGATATTCGTCTGTTAGTCTGCCCAACGTACAACTTTTCACAGTCCTGGCACGGAATGATGTATAGTCCGTGGTTTTCCAGTTTGATTTTATCTTTTGGGTTTCCAAGTAATTTACCTATAGTTGTTTGTGGCTTGTGTATTGTTTGTATGTTGTGTTTCCTAAGAATTCTTCCGATTCTGTCTGTTGTGCTTTTTACATATGGTAAGACTACTTGTTGCTTTCCCGGTTCATAATTTTTGTTGTTCGTTGTTCAGGAACCCTGTGCATTAATAGCTTTCTCTATGGTGCGATTTGTTTAACCATTTTTCTTTAAAGCACTAGATATTACCTTAAATTCGTTTTGTCTTATCTGTGTTTCAGTTAATCGCACGGATCTGGATATTAGGGTATTTGCCACAGCTTGAATTTGTGCTGGGCGATGATGTGATTTTGCATTTAAATATCCGTCTATATATGTTGGTTTTCTGTACACGGTGTATTCGAATTATCCGTTATGCAGTTTTGTGATCAAAACATTTAAAAATGGTAGTTTGTTGTTTTCCTCCAACTCTAGAGTAAATTGTATTCTGGGGTGGATTGAATTTACGTGATATATAATAAATATGTCATCCACATAACGAATCCATAATTTGGGCTTTAAACTTGCTTTCTCGAGAGCTTCTTTCTCGAAGTATATTATAAATAAATTCGCGACTACTGGTGATAGCGAGGAGCCCATTGGAGCGCCATCTATTTGTTTATACATTTGCCCGTTGAATGAAAAATTAATTTTTAAGGCAATGCTCCGAGAGTCGTATTATATGTGCCTGGAAATCCTCGTTCATAGCAATCTTGTCCAAGGCTTCGTCGATGGGAATACTGGGATATAACGATTTGACATCTAGGCTTGCTATGATATCGTCTTTTTCAATATAAGACCAGGATAATCCGAGAAGCCATAGAAATTGAAATACAAGGTGATTTGAATAAAAGGGGCGAATCATTAAAACTACCAACAATATGGAAGAAAATAATCGAAAAATATAAAATCGCAAAAACTCAAGCGCAATTAGCGCAACAACAGCACCATCCGGAAAACATAAATAACGACCAGCGGCCGCGCAGATATAACCTTCGGCCCCGGGTGGGGGGGCTTCGAAAATGCCAAATGTGATTTTGGCGAAACGTCAGCAAAATTGTTCTTTTCAGAACGACAGTAGTGAACAGATGTACACCCGGAATGAAAACACACACTCATATATATATATATATATATATATATATATATATATATATATATATATATATATATGTATATATATATTGAAAACACACACATATATATATATATATATATATATATATATATATATATGTGTGTGTGTGTGTGTGTGTGTGTGTGTGTGTGTGTGCGTGTGTATACTAAAATAACAATTTACTTTTTTATTTTTGTCTTTACTTGTCTGCCGAATTTTAAGTTCCGGCAAAGGTCGATATCTGGCTTTAAATTCGAGACATTTCTCATAGTTCAGCTCACTGGCGGTTTGATTCTAAACCACAAGTATTTCAAATAAAATAAATTCTATAAAAATACGCAATCGTAACCACGACATACCACACGATTCACATTAAACGCATCAACTGACAAAAATGTTTAAATTTCCTCGACGCGGCTGTTGACCCAAAATTTGCCAACGTAAGCCGTATATTACCTAGGCGCCCCTATGCGAACCCAATCGGGAACGCTCGGGAAAAACTTACCTCCGTTTATAACTACGAGGACATCGTGGGCCGCAGCCTCGTAGTCCAACGAAAAGAAATCTTCAGAGATCGCAGTGCGAGGCATCAATAGTGCGACAGCCGCGGAATCAACATGACATTCAACGAGTTTACACGCTTAGACTAATAGAAGGAATTTTCAAATTTAAAAGAAATTAAAAAAATATAAATTATTTATTATTTTCTGTTTGGAAATATTTGACCTAATTGGGGGAGCCGCCACTGGTCCATCCTCATTTTTTCTTTACGTTCACATACTCATTTATTACTTTTTTAGCAAATCCCGGCGCTTTGTATAAAACTGTAAAATATCTGCATTTAACATTTTTTCTAACTTATAAAATAAAGCTTGTAAATCCTGTTGAGAATATAAACAGAAACGCGTAGTTAAAAAATAGTGTTAATATATCTATTACTGATATTAAAAATTATTTAGAGATATGTGGTGTATTTTACTAAAAGTCAAGATGACAAAACACTTTTATTTTCGTTTTGTCTCGTTCCGAGTGTGGTAATTGATTGGTAACGGCGAGACGAGACTAGATTAGGTCGAAACAAGATGAAACGAGAGTACAAATTTTGTCTCGTCTTGCGGCATCACTTTTTGCCCACTAAATTTATCGCATCATTGGCTCACCCTGTCTGTAAACAATGACTTTTAGTAACTTGACCATATGGCTAACATATCATATCAACTATACCTACAAAACTTTTTTATTCTGTTACAGTGGACATGAAGGCATCTACACAAACAGTCACTTCGTTCGAATTTTTGTGGAATCAAATCACTGCAATGACCCTTAAGAAGACTTTATCTACTATGAGATCTTGGGTACTGCTACTTATTCAGATCTTTATGCCAGTAATTTTCTTGGTAATTGCGATGATTGTGGCGAGACAACAAAACCGCGTTGGGGATCTTCCGGCGATGTCTTTGACTCTAAGTAAATACTCTGACCCTGTTACTTTGGTAGAAGGAATAAGTGGCGATCCTGAATATGCAGAATACGCCCGTATTTACAAGTCAGTCACGGGAGACGCCTATCAAGAAATAGACTCTATAAACGAGACCCTAATGAAGCTTGTAAGTTTATACAAATTATCTGCATATTTTTGTAACTTTATTCATTAAACGTTCTTAGTGTTCGGAAGAAATCAGTTTTTTCGACGTATCACGCAAACAGGGTCAAGGCATCCATAAATATATGGAATTAGTGGTTATTTTAATGACTTATGTACTGTGATGAGCTGTTCTATCATAATCAGATACAAAAAAATCGGTAAATTTCCTTTATCCGGAACTTCCGTCGTTATGACTGATTTTAATCTACCTTTTATTACAGAACATAACACGTATGATTTTAAGTGTCCAATACGAACAATAGAAAGAGCTTTTTATTATATATGAATATTTCCTTTTATTTAGAATAGTGAAATGTGAGCCAATCTTGTTCAGTAGATAGTTATTTACACGAATCTGAATCTATGAAAAGAATGTGTAACTATGGAAACGGTGCAATGATCATTCGCGGATCATTGGATCCCTACCAATATTTTACCAGTTTCTACCTATGCCACACTTAATTTTTGGACATAATTTAAAATAAATTCAATAAGTAGTTCTTACATTGACACACATCGCGATTTTGTTACGTCATGTTGAATTCGTAACAGTTTATCTTTATATCATATTAAATTTTTAACGTTTACAGTCAACAGATTAAGAAGATATTTTTGTGTTAATTTTTTAAACATTTTATTTGGCCTCCATTTTGTTCCGCTATCTTCAATTCATAACACAACTTTACCAGTTTATCTCTATATCATACTTAATACTTGCACAACATTTGCTAATAAGTAGTTTTTTCAGACTGATTCTTCAAATATTTTATTAGGACTTCATTTTGTATTGCTATTTATATTCATACCAAAATGTTAAAAAAGTTCATTCTTATTTAACACTTGAAATTTGTGCAAAATTTGAGGTAAATTGGATAATGAGTTTTTTTAGTAATAAATTTTTAACCTTTCATTGGAACAAGACGGGGTTCCGGCATATTGGATTTCTACCAAAATACTACCATTTCATTCCCATAATATGTGACTAAAATTTGAAGTCAATCTGATGAGGAGTTTTTAAGCTATACCGCAAACTGACAGACAGAGAGACAAATCGACAGACGGACTGACGGAATTGATAAAACATATTTTTTGGCATTTAGGGACGCTAAAACGTCAATATATGTTAAACCCGAGAAGGTAAATTTTTTCAGATTACAAAAACTTTATTTGGCCGTCATTTTGTTTCGCCATCTTGAATTAGTACCATAGTTTTACTAGTTCATCCCTATACTACAATTACTTATAGCACACAATTTGATTGAATTGATGAATCAGTTCATTAAGTAGCTTTTTCAGGCTGAATTTCTAAATATTATATTAAGCCTCCATTTTTCGATTCGTACCAAAATTTTACTAGTTGTTTCCTACGTAATACTTGATTTTTGTACAAAATTTGAGATAAATTAAATAATTAGTTTTTTAACGTTCTACTAGGCCGCCATCTTGTTCCGGAATATTGGGTTTTTACCAAAATATTACCAAGTCATCTCCATATGAGCTCTCTTTTTTTACTAAACTATGAAGTCGATCTGACAGAGTCAGACAAACCGACAGATGGACCTAAGAGGGTGGTTTTTTCAAATTACAAAAATTTTATTTGGCCGTCATTTTGTTCTGCTATCTTGGAATCGTACCAAAACTGTATCAGTTGATTCCTACATAATTCTTGATTTTTGCTCAAAATTTGAGATAAAATGGATAATTATTTTTTTACTAATAATTTTGTTAACGTTTCACTAGGTGGCCATCTTGTTCTGTAATATAGGATTTTTATCAAAATATAACCAGGTAATCTTACCTGACCTTAGGCCTTAATTTTTGATTAAATTTTGAAATCAATGAGATAAGTAGTTTTTAAGCTATGCCGCGAAATGACGGACAGACAGACAAACCGACAGACAGACCGACGAACTTGATAAAACATATTTTTTGGCATCTAGGGACGCCAAAACGCGAAGAAATGTAATACCTGAGAAGGTGACTTTTCAGATTATAAAAATTTTATTTGGCCTCCATTTTGTTCCGCCATCTTGAATTAGTACTTTTACTAGTTCATCTCTATACTACATTTAGTTATGGCACATAATTTGAAATCAGTTCATTAAGTAGGTTCTTCAGGCTGAATTTTTAAATATTTTGCTAAGCCTCCATTTTGTTCCGCCGTCTTGGATTCTTACCAAAATTTTACCAGTTGGTTCCTACATAATACTTGATTTTTGTGCAAAATTTGAGATACATTGGATAAGCACTTTCTTAGTAATATTTTTTTAACATTTCACTAGGCCGCCATTTTGTTTTGCCAAATAGGATTTTTGCCAAAATGTTACCAGGTCATCCCCATATAACTCTTAATTTTTGATAAAAATTTGAAGTGATTCAGGTAAGTATTTTTTTATCTATGCCGCGAACAGATGGACAGACCGACGGAATCGAGAAACTATGTTTTTCGTCATCTAGGGACCCTGAAACGTGAAGATCTGAAAAAATCTCGGATAATTTGAAATAAATAGTTTTTGTTATGATTTTTTTAAGCCCGCCATTTTGTTCCATTTCATTCCTATATCACATTTCAATTTTTTGCAAAATTTGTAATCAATTGAATAAGAAGATAATTTTTACATTGATTTTGTAAACATTTTATTTGTCCGATATTCTGTCCCGCCATCTTGAATTCGTACCACAAGTTTACCAAACAAATAAGGATGGTCTTGGCCAGATGGTTTAAGGGCGATATTTTTTAATTTTTATTTATTCGATTTATTTATTTTTTTCTTTTTTACTTTTTTGTCTTTTTATTTTTTTCTGAAAAAGGAAGGTGGTGTAGGAGTTTTTCCCTCGCCCGAGGAGGTACCCCCACACAAAGGATTGCTGAAGGCTTTAGTGACATTTCCAGTTCTACGTATATGAGTCGGTTTTCCGTTTGCTTTCCTTTCTTTCTTTTTTTAATTTATTTTTTCTTCCTTACTTTGCCCAAACCGAACAATGTTATGTGAAAAAATAATGATGGCTCTTCCTCAAGAGAGAAAATACCTCTCTTGTGATGCTCCATCATCGAAATCGAAAAACCTCAACTCTGTTCGCCACTATCTCCAATCATGCAAGCCTAGTATTCTCTTCCTAACCGAAACCAAAATAAGCCGTAAAGTGCAACTGGTCACCTGTACTTTCCTGGCTATGAACTTCTTCCATCATTCCGCCTGAACGGTGTCGATGGTATGCTGTAGCACAAACTAGCCCTTAGAACTTCCACTAAAGTTATTTGTTGTATCTATTGCTCTTCCTCAGGCAATTCCTTCAACGGGCTCTTCGGCTTTCTTTCGGCTAAAGTGAACTTCCTCTTCTCTGAACTTCCTTCGTCTGAAATCATTATCCTTGGAGACTTTAACGTTCATAATAAAGAATGCTTCGCGAGGTTCTACTTAAATCGATCCGTAAGGTGCAAGCAGCCAATCTTTTATCAACTTCATGAAAGAACCTACCTACTTCTCACGAATCTTCACACATAGGCAAAACACATTGGACCTCTTTCCCTCCACTCACCCAGAGCCTTATCAGTATTCCATTTTCGCTCCCCTGAGCTCCTCTGACCACGGTCTAATTGCTGTTTCCTGTTTGATACTACAGAAAGTTGTAGAAACCATGCCACCTCCCAACTCATGCAATACACATAAGTCTTACGCTAAATTGAAAATAGTGGAGTATACCCTTGTAGCAATCACAGCATTTCAATGTGTACTGTTAATTAATTATATTAATAAGCGATTTCATATTTACAAAAGATGCGGAGGCCCACCCAGCCCAGCGACGAGCTCAGTATTTAACACTGAACTGTTAACTATACTGTTCAAAATAGCAAGACAGGGAGGTGATCTGCCAACAACTTGCGAATAGGAAATAGTAACAGGACAAGAATAATGTTTTTATTAATATGTGGACGGGTTTTAGGATTTATTTGTAGAATATATCGTTCACTCGCTGCCTGCCTTGCTGGAAATTCTTTAGTAAGCAAATAGAAAGACGTGTAGATATTTTTCGTGGGATTGCGTTGCGCTGATGTTCAGCTGAATTTTGTGAAAGAAAAATTGAATGATTTTGCTTAGAGGATTTATTTGGCGGACAAAAATAAATTTGACGCTTTGAAACTTATATGATATGAGAATGTAGAAATGAGTTTTGATAGTAGTAAGCGTAGTGTTTTTACCCGGGCTTAAATTTTATTTAAACTGCTTTTAGATAGATACTTGATGTACAGCGGCGTGCATGTAATTAGATTAAATATGTTAGGTATTTTAGGGTTTCTGAAAACGCGTATTTCAAACATAAAATTTATCAGTTTTTTTATTATCTTTAATTTTGCAGACTGCAGAAACTCCTGCTACAGTACGTAGAAGATATATAGGAGGTGCTTCATTTAGCGCCCCACCAGAAAATGACATACTCGACATATTACAAATATTCAATATGACTTTGACAACTTACTTTAATAACGACCCTTACCACACACCTGCGGTTGCCCTGGGTCTATCACTAAATACTATGTACAGGAAAATGGTCGGCTGTAGCGATTGTAGCATTGAAGTCACAAATCATCCCATGCCCTACAGTGCTGAAACTAAGGTGAGACATTAATTTTATAGGTTGTAGTAGTAGTAATATGATTTATTTAGCAATAAATGCTACATAACAAAACAATAACAATAATTCCATTTTGATGTAACTTTAAATTACATGATTACATTCTTTAAATTACATCATCAATTAAATGATGTTAAAATTTACTTTAATTTTTTTTATTTCTTATAGATAATTTTAGTGTATCATATTATATTAGATCTTTATGAAATATCGATTTATATGTATTTGTATTTGAGACTTTGTTTAGAAAAAAAGTTTGATTGTCTCTAGCATCGTAATCACGATTTTGACAATGTTGTACAGTTAATTTCACTAAATGTGCAGGTTACATTTTGTTTTGTATCTTAAAAAAAAATGTGTATACAAGGAAATAAATTAAATTCACCAATCTTTCAATATCCAGAATAATCCTCATATTGCTTTATTTGGTAATATTTGTAACCTATTTATTACTTCTTCATTAGCATTATACAAAGTAGCTAATTTAAATAACAAAAAAAAATTGAATTAAAATTTTCGGAATATCTTTATGCATAAAACAAATAAAAACTTGCCTGTTGAACAGGAATAGAACTTAAAAGTTTTTTAAAAGAAACTTGTGAAGGAGAAATGTTCTGAACTGGCTCGTAAAAACTTCATAACCAATAGAACGATCTACTTGTGGAACTCTCTTGAAGTTACAGACTGGATAAAAAGCTTGACGAGCTAAACAGCACACTTGTGGACTGAATGTTTTATCTTTAACGGTTTCAGGGACACGCAGGTCACTCAATTAGTAACTCAGTGTGTTGTGTAATCATTTTACTTAGCTATTGACTTTCGTGGTCTATTAAAAAAATATATATATTTACTTCATGAAATCTATAATATCTAAATATAAAGGTATTTAATCTTTGTCTTTTGCAAGAAATAGTTAAACAACATTATAATTAATAAATCAGCTTTCAATGTACGTAATAATTGTGTATGCCTGGAATCCACTGTAATACCTTGACTTAATTACAGAGGAATCCTAACATAGATTATTTTTTTTTTAATTTTTAGATTAACCAACTGGCATCGGGCAACAATATGGGCTTCAACTTGGCCTTCAACGTTTGCTTCAGCATGGCTTTCGTATCTTCGTTTTACGTTCTGTTTATAGTTCGGGAGAGGGTCAGCAAATCGAAACATCTTCAGTTTGTGTCGGGAGTTAAGGTTCACGTATTCTGGTTGACGACTTTATTTTGGGATTTTGTGACGTACATACTTACCGTAATTGCCCTATTAGTTACGCTTGTTTCTTTCCAAGAGGACGGTTTTAAGACTGGTGCTGATATGGGTAAGTAAGGAATTACCTAGATCAATAATTATTATAAAAATAATAATAAACTTTCAATATTTTAATAAATAACATTACTTGATGGAAATATATTTTAACTAAGAAAATGAAAACACTTATTTAAAATGTCGACTTAATTTATTTTACATTTACAAGGTTCAGATAAGAAAAGTAAATTCAGCCCTTTTAATAAAATTCCATTCAAAATGGCATACATTTGCATATTTTGCTCCATGCAAGGAGAAAAGAGGCTGACGGCTGGTATTTTCATCATCGTATAAATTTATTCGGTGAATATTTTCTATGGTTGCAATTGGCCCAACAATTTCTTCCACGGTAAATATTCGAAGAATAAAGTTATTTGGGGATAAAAATACTGGCCCTGAGTGTAATTAATACCTTTCTTTTATGGAGAGCCTAACTGTCTCTTATCCCCCAAAAAACTGGTGTGCTGTGTCATTTTCGTTAATTCCTACTGAAAGCAGATGTCTGTTGAGCCTACATTGATCACTGATCACTGAAATATCAGCTGCTTATTCCAACCTAATTATGACTTATCGCATTGCTCATTGTCATTCTAGAAAGCTAATTGGTTAGACAACTTTGGAGTTGCTATTTCTTTCTGGGCTACGTGTCCATATATTTTTGTATATATTTACATCGATTATGGGATGGTTTTGATCGATTTGAATCAAATTTTCAGAAAGTGTTCCGAATAGGGACATATACTGAACTAAAACTCGTTTTTACATACGCCGTTCTTTCGGAAATTTATTGTCACCTTTTTCAAGCATACAATATAAATTCCCTCGTTATGAATCTTTACTTTTATTAGGAATAGTAAATAGTGACTCAATTTAGTTGCCCACATAATTTCGTAACACATATATATTTTCAAACATTTTTACTGGCCGCTATTTTACTCCATGAAATTATTAGATTCGCACTGAACAGTTTCTAATACTTACCACCGTATTCACTAAAACGCTTTAAGAGTTAGATCAGATCTAATTGTCATAAATTAAACCTACAACCGTCAAATTAGACCTAGTCTACATTTAAACCTCTTTAGTGAATATGGGTGTTTATGTTTGCACAAAATTTGAAAGTAGTCTTATAGAAAATTTTTTCAGGCTGATTTTTTAAATATTTTATGAGGCCGTCATTTTGTTTTGCAATATTGGATTTGTTCCAAAATATTACCCATTCACAATATTTACAATACTTCCCTTTTTACGAGGGAAGTAAAAATAAATTTTTAACGTAACAATCTCAGCACTACTTACGTTAATTGGCTTTAAATCAGCTTCCATTATAGATGCTATCCATATATGTCCTATTGGGCTAATGTATTTGTGAATCTAATAAACACAGAAAAAAAAATATTATACTTAAGATTTTAGTCATTAATTAGAAACTCGATACATACATTTTTGTGATAATTAGAAATTAATTTATGATAATTAAAAATTAATATAACTTCAGTTAAATTTTTAAGATAAAATATTATTTTTTAGTTTTTAATATTTTTTTTGAAGTCGGTTTTATTTTGTTTATAAAAATTTTGTTCATTCATAAATATGTAATTTTCTATTGTATAAAAGTTTATTCGTCTGGGTATGAGGTTTAAAAAAAATCGAAACTCTTAGAATAGTTTTTGTTGTTATAATTAATTAAGTGTCTATACGTTTATTTTATTTTAGAGAGAATGTTCCTTATATTTCTTTATTTCGGTTGGTCCATGTTGCCGATGATGTACCTATCTGGATTTCTGTTTGATGTGCCTTCAACAGGGTACACAAGAATGACCTTGTTTAGTATATTCACAGGTAATTTTGACTTTTTAAATAATTATTTATTAAGAAATCTTAATTGACTTTTTTGTGTTACTTTTTACTCTTTTAGTTTATATTAGAAAAATACCATTATTCGAAGAATAATGACAAGCCATTAAGTGGCATTTTTTTTGCATTTTTAGAGACTACTGGGTCGACTCAATATACATTGGTTTTATGACGCAGTTTCTTAATTTTTTCGTTTATTTTTAAAGATAAATATTTCAAACCCCATATATTTAAAATCAGGGAAAAAAGATTTATCTACTGAAAGTAAGTTTAGAGGGTGTCATTATAAAGAATTCAAGTTATATTTACATCTTTAAAAATTGACACATTTTTCACATTTAATAATTATACAAAAAACTTGGTAAAGAAGTTATAGCGGATTAAGTTGTAAACAAGTTAAAATAACCTTGAAATGAGAAATTAGACAGAAATCTTTTATATTAAATCTTTGTCAAGAGAATACACTTTAAAATTGTCCAATTTTATTAGAATTCCTGGCTGTTTTTTTAATAGTTTCCATGAAATTTTAACACTGGCGTAGCCAGAATAATTATAATTCAAGGCCGTTTCTAGAATATCACGTTATCGGACGGGGGGGGGGGAATATAAGAAAAAGGACACCATAATAATATAAGAAAAAGGACACCCTAATAAAAGCAACCAAACCAACTGCGCTTTCGTATTACCAACAAGAATTTACCGTAATTTCCCAACTCAACCACAATTTGCCCCAATGTTCAAGACATTGGAGGAGTATCGCCCCCCTTAGTGACGACCCTGTTAGTACTCTATAAAGTACGCCAGTGAACTTTATGCTATCATTAAAGATCCATTAAATTGCTTTTGTCCAATGATTTATTCTTTTATTCACTATTTCTTATATTTACTATTTAGACATCTTATAAAATGGCTAATTACAATAAATGACTGTGGTGGATTTAACTTTTTATGTAAAGTTTTAATAATATTTATTCCTCACATCAATGTGTTCCAATTTTTTAAAAATATTAAATATAAAGGCGAGGAATTTGAACTATATATAGCGCCAATCTTATTTAATTTATACTCATGTGGCACCCACTAAAATATAATCACATTGTTTTATAGCAACCCTACGGCGAAGACTTATTCGTTTATGTATATATTCGTTTATTCTTTTTTTTTTCGCTTATTAATTTAGTCATTTAATTATTTTGTTGGCTTTCGATACGATCTCTGATCACAGATTAGTTTTTTGTTCATTAAATATTGAAAAACTAAAAACAATACCCAAATTTGTTCGATATAGATCATTTGATAACTTTAATCTATATATTTTTTTAAATTATCTGTATCAGCTACCTTGGAATGATATTTTTTTTGAACATAATATTGATAATACAATATTAATGTTTAATAATCTTATTTTAAATATTTTTGAAATTCAGGTACATCTAAGAGAGGCCAAGATTATTAAACCTAAAGCGCCTTGGTTGACTCCTAATATTAAATTGTTTATGACCTAAAGCAGTAGAGCATTACAAACTTTTAAAAGAACAAGAAATTTTACTTTGTCTATGACAAAACGAGAGAGAAAACAATATTTAAGTAACATATGCACTGAAAAAAAAATCGAAAAATACTTGGAAAACTCCTAAATCTTTTAATATATCTTCAATAAAGCAAACTCACTTGCCTGAAACTTTATCTAATCCAAATAATATAAATAATTTTTTCAGTACATTTTTTCAAAACGTGTCTAACTGTAGTGAACGTATTGAATTCTACAATCATAATATATTTAGCAACAATGTTTCATTTTCTTTTAAATTAGCAAACATTATAGATATTAATAATGTTTTACATAGTATTAAAACAAATGCATGCGGTAATGACAATATAACTCCACAAATGCTTAAATATTGTAGTCCGTTCATTGATAAATATATTACACATATTATCAACTGCTGTATTGAATCTCATTATTATCCTGATCAATGAAAGACCTCTATTGGCAAACCTCTTAACCTTCAATAATATAAGAATCATAAGTATTTTGCCAGGCATGTCAAAGATTTTAAAAAAAGATCTTTATACTCAGTTGTATTCACATTTTATTGTTAATAAAATATTACCTGATTGCCAGTGCGGGCTTAGTACGGCGGTCGCTCTCGCGAATGCACCTGATGACCTGTTTTCCGCATTTGATAAAAAACAATGCAGTGCACTTGTGCTATTAGATTTTTTGAAAGCATTTGATAGTCTTAATCACAAATTTATTATATCTAAACTTAAATATTATGGTTTTCACGATGAGTCTCTTTGTTTAGTTAAATCATATTTGTCAAATCGTTACCAAGTTATATCGTCAAATCATACTTTTTCTGAAAGGGAACCTGTTTTATCAGGTGTTACCCAAGGATCAATTTTAGGTCCTCTGCTTTTTATAATGTACACCGCTGACAGTAAAATCTCTTAATAACTGTAAGGTACAGGCATACGATGATGATACACAAATTTATTTTCATTTTAATCGTGACTATTTACTTGCTTTTGACCTTATTAACCAAGATTTAAATACGCTTATGCTTTTATCCAATAATCATAATCCTTAATCTTAATCCAGCTAAATCAACCTTATTGCTTTTTGGTAATAAAATTAATGTCTCTTTTCTTAAAGAAAATCTAAAAATTGAAGTAAACGGACTTCAACTTTCTGTCGTAAATTCTGCAAAAAACCTGGGTGTTATAGTTGATTCTGAGTTAAGGTTTAAGGAATATGTTAAGAAACTTTTACAGAAATCATATATAAATCTTAAAATACTTTATACTAATCGTTATATTTTAGATTTTAACATAAAAAAATGCTTTGTGAGTCACTTGTCCTATCTAATTTTAACTATTGTGATTTTATTTATGGGCCGTGTTTAGATACATTAGATAGGCTTCGTATCCAAAAGGTTCAAAATGCTTGCTGTAGATTTATTTTTTAGTTACGAAAGTATCACCATGTATCATTTACTGAAATGATTGAAAATGGAAAACAGAAGAAAACTACATTTCGCCAATTTTTTAAAAACTTTTTATTCTAACCATGATTCTACCGTTTCATTACAAGCCAAATTAGTTCTTCGTTCAAATGTTCATGCTGTTAATGTTCGTAATATTGACAGAATCACAATGCCTCATCATCGAATCGCTATGTTTAAGAGATCTTTCACTTATAATTCAGTAAAGTGTTACAATTCTTTGCCAAGGGAGTATTTAAACTTTAACAAACTATTATTTAAAAGTAGATACAAAAAATTACTTTTTCGTCTTCAAATTAACGTTTGATATCACTTTTGACTGTCATTAAATTAATTCGTTGCTACTGATATTTTTTTTTTGCTTATTTCTCCTATCTTAGATGAGCATGCCGCAGTTCTCCTAGTATTAAATAATTATTATCAGATACACTGTTTAGCTTATTTTTTTTTTAATTAGTTTTGTTTTTGGTTTGACCGTGGTTCAGTAGAGTAGCCAAGAGTTTTACCAAATACGTCAAAATTACGTATTAGGTAATTCTTTTTTTGTAAAACTAATTTTCGAAATAAGACATTTTTATTTTTCAAATTCAATTAATGTAAAGTTTTAAGTTTTTTTTATACGATTTACTTTAAAGGTGCAGTCCAGCTGATATAAATTTCAGCGAAATATTATTAATATACCTTATATTGCTAACTATAATTCCTTGAATCATTACATAAACTAAAGGTAGTCATTACTAATACAGCTTAGTAAGCTAAACAAAACTTAGTCTAACCCTAATCTAAGGTAAAAGTACTCTAATTGTAAAGAATAACTTAACATTTTTTTTATTTGCAGGCTGTGCGGCATTCCTTATCGTACAAGTACTGTCTACACCAAGTTTAGGTCTGGAGTACGTTGGAGATACGCTTCACTGGATATTCTTAGTTATTCCACACTATTCAATGGGAGCTGGAATCCTTGACGTATTCACTTTGTATTACTATAATGATTTATGCAACACTTACTATGAAACTTGCAGGCAGACATGCCCTACGTGCACAAATGAACAGTGCCTGGATATGGTACCAACTGTCAAACAATACTGCGAAGGTAAATAAGTAAATAAAAAATACAGATAATTAAAGAAGAACATTGCACCTTACATTTGTTGAGCGTCTGGTACTATCTAAACTTTGAGCAAACTTTCGCGGCGACGACGTTTCCGTTAGAAAAAGTAAAGCCTGGGTTATAGATTGAAAACGTTTGAATCTTGCGCCGCCGTTTCCACTGTCCTTGAATTTTAAGTAACGTAAAGCAATGAATACAGTTATATTTTTTCCGCCATCCGTCTAAGTTTCCGCTAGCCGTCGAAAAGATGGCGATCTTTAACTTTGACGGAAGCGGCTAGCGAGAATCGACGTTTGCTTTAAGCTGCAACCAATAAAATTGCTGGATTTTGGAGGGCCTTCCAAAACGTTCATCCTTCGTAATAAATTTAAGATTAACATATATCCATAATATCCTCATCCATTTAAAAAAAATTCTTGGATCATTGTCTTTAATTTTAAGAAAATACTAGTAGGAATTTTAAGTATAAGTAAGTCTAAAAATAAATATCAACCCACGTCTCTCGAAAATTTGTTTTGTCAGGATTATGAGTTTTTGGAACTTTTTTTTTGTGCAATTTACATGGATTTCAAGATTGATCATTTCAGTTGAAAAAATAAATTAAAGCAAATCGAAAAGTTGGGATTGTCATCGTAAACTCATTTCCGCGGCATACTCCGGATTAACATAGATGCACTATGAATTTAGTTAGTTAATTTCTTTATTTAACATAAATGCTATAATTTACATTTTTCAAGCATAAAATTCTAAATATTATAGGCTACTCTAAACTAGCTTCAGAAACCATACTTTTAAATTTATTCTTAAATAAATAATCACTTAAGTTAATTTTAAATTTTTTATAAGATTTCTGAGACTTTATAATAAATGTTAGTTTATTATATTGAATCGACCCTTTATAAAAAATTGACTTTAAAAACATAATTTAAATGTAAGTCTTTGTTCTGCATTGTTTGGTAATTATGTTCTTCACAGTTTTCATTTATAAATCTTCTTAGATTTTCGGGCAATAAATTATTTTTTCTTTTATAAATTAACATTTGAACTAAATACGAAATTAAATTACGAACATTCAACCATTCTAATTTTCTTAACATTAAAGCAATTTTTGTACAATTTAGTAAAATGACTTTGTTTTGTAAAATTTGTAATTTATCAAATATTCCTTCGTTTGCCAAATACAAAAATGTAGAACTATATAGAAAATGTGGATAGATAATAATATAAATAATTTTTTTGGAGAAAAAACTTAGGTTTGGAGAAATTCTTTCAAAATATCCAATTTTATCAGCAATTTTTCTAATAGTCTTTTCAAAATGTAAGTTAAAATTTAATCTATCAACTGTAATTATACCTAACTATTTAAAGTTTTTCTTTATTTCCAAATTTGACCCTTCTAATGATATATACAAGTTATTAGTGTTTAAATTTTTCCCCAAAACCTTGCATCTTGTGCTGCTAATATGTTTCTAACTTGTATATAAATTAATGTGTCATCAGCAAAAAACTGAATATGGCAATGTTTTAAAATTGATGAAATATAATTTATATACAAAATAAAAAGTAATGGTCCCAAAATACTACCTTGAGGAACTCCTATATCAATACATGTGTCACTCGAAATTTCATTTGATACTCTTGTTTCTTGATATCTGTTACTCAAGTAGTTTTTAAACCAAATTAGCACATTACCGTCTTATCCCATATTTCTATAATTTATTTAATAATCTTTCCCGGTCAATGGTTTCAAAAGCCCGTTTAAAACTGCTATTATGGCTTTATTCATTGCCAAGCTCCTTCTACATTTTTCAGCTTTGAACTGCAGTGGTGTTTCGGTCGAGTGTTTTTTTTTCTAAAACCAGCTTGATATACCAAAATGTTGTTTTTATTTATAAATTCCACAAACTGAATGGGATGGAGAGATTTTAGCGTCAGTTTAACTTAATTTTAACAGACATTCGCAGATTATTTTCATAGCAAAAAGCCTTTAATGAATTCAGGTTAACAGCATAGTTTAGCGTTTCCGTGAGTTGGAGAACGATGAGGGAAATATTCATGACGACATGTATATGACGCTTTTACTTAACCAAGTATAAAATGATCCGGAGCAAGTTTTGTAGGATTATATTGTGACAATTAAAATAAAAAAAATCACGTTTATGAATTTTAACAACACATGAAGTTTCTTTATTTATTTTTAAAATTATCGCTAAAATCTATTACAACTGATCTGAAGCAGGTTTTGCTGAATTATTTGTTAATAAAAATAAGAAATGACGGTCTATGACTAAACACGTGAAAATTTTTTACTTCTTTATAGTAATTATCATTAAAAATCCAACGAAATTGTGATATAGGTAAGGTCAAGTCAGGTAACTGGACCTAAATATTACAACTTTTTAGATTTAAAGCTTCACTAAAAATTTAATATTTGGATAAGTTTGGCAATACTGGATTCTATAGCAAAACTAGGTCAAGTAATCGTTTTTACGTACGTTTATCATCAATAAATTTTATTCAAGGTCATTACTTCTTAAAAACTCTACCACAGGTCCCGCAGTTACCCCTAGGAATGAGGTCTCTCAGATACCCGCCTTAAAATCTACTTTACAATATAAAGATAGTCATTGCAGATAACTGGGATATACTTTCAAGTTTAACAAAATAATACATACAAAATTGCGTTTACCTATTTGCTTTCATTTGGAAGTTACATCGTAGATAGGAGTCTGTCCGGTTTATTATTGGGTTATTATGATTAAGAAATGAAAAACATTATTTATTAACTTTGGGATTTTACAAAAATAAAATTAAGATTTTATTGTTGTAAAATTATAGATCAGTGAAGTATTTGTATGCCATTTAAACACAGAGAAAATAATCAAAATATTCTCTTAAACTTAAATTTAGGAGTCGAAAATGAGGCAAAAATCCAAAAAAAAAACATTATTTTAATTTACAGAATTACAGGTGTTCAATACTTGTAATAGACAAAGATGAACTCAATAAGGCATGTGTGTGCTGTTTTCGGTAAATGATGACGCACGGGTAATCTCAAAACGCGACAACTGTAGGTGTGTCTATCTTTACAAGTTCAACTTTTTTTCACCTTCTCTTCTTTTATGGTGTTTTCGACTTCGGTTTTCTTTAAATAATCATTTCTGGTAATAAGTTCAACTCCTGTACAGATTCTCTCCTTTTTATTTGGGTCTCTAATTCAGGCACACATTTACAGGGAATTCCCAGTCGTATTCACATAGGAAAATAAAATGTTTTCAAATGATAAATAATTTTCTCTGTATTTCCTTCCTTAGGACTTCTTTCAACATTTTTTTCAGCGTTAGTAGTTTCTTTTTCAGCATCTTCCTCTTCTTCTAGTGACTCTTTATGATTTCTGTCCTGATTTTTAACACGTGCTCAAAATTGCTGCATTTTTTGACTCCGATTTCTGTCTTCATTTCATATATCATTAAAAAAATTGATGTTTTCTGTTCCATTGTATGATACTAACCCATCGAGTACTCTGGATGACAGAGACCCATGAAAAAACTGTATCCCCCGAAAAGTCTTAAAACATGCCCTGTTGCCATGAAAACACAACCACCGATCAAACTCATAAAATAAACTACTTTAACCTCAGATTTTGACAAAAGGTCTGAAATAATTTTAAGCAAAACTTACATCCATGCCAGAGTATAAAGAGTTGCCTAAATTCAGTGAGATTAGTAAGGTGTCGTCAAACGATGTCTCACATTAGGAACCTATTGATTCTTAGTTATTGAGGATATTTATAAATTTTTATTTTTATATTGTTATTAGTTATTTTATACAAATAAATAGACAATAATTTAGAACTTACCCGTTGTAACAGTCATTTTCAAAATGATTGAGGTGAAAAAAAAATTCGATATCTCAATGTTGTTGTAATAATGCTTTTTGTCATAGTAAGCTTAGACAAACCAAATCGAAACAAAAATTAACGTCAATATTGACAAGTGGTTATGCTAAATATTAGTAAGATTTTGCTGTCATTGCGTTGTGGTTGAAGAATCTATTTTTTATTAAACCAAAAATGACGCTCAGTGAAAAAGACAGTATTGAAAATTTTATGATGGTTGGTTACGAAGATCGCCCCAGATCTACCAACGAGGTACGTGAACTTTTGAATCAAATTCATCTAGACCGAATGCTAATTTCGCAATCCACCGTTTACAAGATTTTTAAAAAATATGAAGAATATGGACATGTTAAAAATTAACCAAAAGTTATTTGGCTATTGGCCGTTGAAAAAAATCCGCATAGTGTCAGTCGGCAACTACCACTTGATATGGGAATAAGTCATAAGTATGTGCAAACAATTTGGCACAAAGAAAATACTACCCCTACAAAATTTGCTTGATACACGAATTAAATGAGGATAATTTCGACCGAAGACTGCAATTCTGGGAAATCATGCAACCAATTTGTAATCAAAATGTAAACTTTGCCAGAAATATTTTATTCTCAGATGAAGCAACTCTTTACCTCAACGATACTGTAAGCAGAGAAAATTGTCGATATTGGTCCAAAGAAAATTGGATCCAAGAAGCTCACTGTCAATCACCTCAGAAATTTAATGTATGGGCCGGCATATTGTCCTGATCACAATAATCCCGATATGCCTAGTCCAAAAATTTGGCTTCCACAAGCTGCACTATGCAAGAGAAGTTAAGGAATATATCGATGTGATGTTTCCAGGAAAATGGATTGGCCGACGGGGTGCCATGAATGGCCAGCTAGGTCACCCGATATGACCCCATTAGACTTTTTTGTGAGGTTATTTAAAATCCAAAGTTTTTTTGAATAGACTAAGAGATACTGATGAATTAAAGAACCGCTTAAGAACGGAAATACGAAACATTATACCGGAAATGATACAAAATGTTCAAGAAGAATTTGTTTTTAGACTTGGCCACTGTCAAGTTGTCAACGGTCGTTATTTTCAGCAGTTCCTGAAATAAGTTGTTTTTTATTTTATCTGTTTTGTCCTCAACATATCATTCTAATTTCATTATTAAATTTTCTTTGTTTGTATTGTTTTATTTAATATTACGCGTTCCTCTTTGATAATAAAACCATTATTCATGTTGCTTTTTTTTTTCTAACAAAACCAGAAAGATTTATTCATTTACTGGGAATCAATTTAAGGTAATTATCATAATTGAGCAAGCACCATTTTTAAACGGCACGACCGCATTGGACTAAAATCTAGGAACATACTCATACACATCATTTGAAATCAGAGCTTTCAAATGATGTGTCACATGCCATCTGTTACAATTAAAATAATGTCTATTACGTCATATTTTTGACAGATGTCAATAAAAAAATAACAAATTTTATCAGAATGAGGGAAACTAAAAAACTAAATTACCGTGTTCGAGCATTTTCCATAAAACCTGAAGACTACCAAATTATTGCGGGTAGTCCATACTTTTTTCCACGCACAATTGAACGGTCGCCATTTTGAAATGGCACAACAGAATCGCACTAAAATCTAAGAAGATACTGAGTGAAAAGTTTTCAAATGATGTATCACGTGCCATAAGTTAGCATTTAAAAAAATGTCGATTACGTCATATTTTTGACAGATGTCAATAAAAAAACAAATGTTATCAGAATGTGACAAACTAAAATACTAAATTTACGAGTTCGAGCATTTTCCATAAAACCTACAGACTACCAAATTATTAGGGGTAGTCCATACTTTTTTTCCTTTTTATAGGTTTCTGAAAGTCATTCTTTTAAATAAAATTGCAAAAATAACAATCGAATAGATATTATACCATTACATTTTACAAATTTCGTTTCGCAGTAAAAGCCTCTTTTGAACTTAAAGTGTAGATGGTCCTCAAGTAGCTGCTATGGTTTTTGTCAAATTCCGGACGTACCGTTAGTTTTGTTTGTTTACCTTTTACCACATCATATTTAAATTACTGTGTATATTACAGACATCACCAATTAATATTTGAAAAGATCCCTAAAAACAACATTTATATCCAGTTATTGAAAATTCATAGCGAATAAAGTTAATAAAAACGCAAATCTGTTGCGTAGAAACGAAGTGGTGATTAAATTGATCAGTTACTTAATAAATTATTTTTATTACTGATTGTTTGTATGTTGTCTCCCACTAGTTCTATCAAAAACTGTACACTTTCTTCTATTAAATGAAATCTGTCTCGAAATGCATCACTATATTTAGCACAACGATCTTCTCTTTTGCGATAATGCCTTGGCTGTTCTTTATGCCTAACTATATCTAAATATTCTTCATCTGAAGATGAACTAGAATTTTCTATTGTATGCTTTATAACATTAAAAAAATAGTAGAAAAGTTAATAATAAAATTATTTTTTCGTTAGAACTAGAATCGTTCGAAACATGAAACAACCAACCGAGTTTTCATGCGCTTCCTTTCGTAGACTCGGACTTTTGTTTATTATGTATAAGTTTATTGATTCGATAGCCTTATTGAATAGAAATCTCGTACGTCAGGCATTAGTCTTTTAAACTTTGACTTTACTGTCTATTGTACATGACGACCGTCCTTTCTTTCTAAATAGTTTAAGAATTGGTCGATACTAACCTTGTCCCTAGTAATAATTTGCATTAAATTTTAAAGTACCTGTTCATTAAACTTATATTTTACACTTATTAAGGTTATGAAAATGTATTCATTTTATTATTATTATTTATGTATTTTATAGGTTTATTAGGTTTTGTCAGGTTTATATACGCTTAATACTTACAATTGGTATTTTAATATTAAGGCAACATACTATGTAAGTTGTATCTGTAATGCCTTAATATTGAACAGGTAAAATTATTTTCACAAAGAAACCTCGTTGTATTCTCTGCCACCTTTTAAATTTTTATCGTCAAACAAATAGCAAGTCATAGATAAGTTAAATCCTACTATTTCTAAATAAGCCTGTACATATATCTTTTGTCACATTATAAACTTTAATAATTCTTTTTTAGGACTTGACGAAAATTATTTCAAATGGGAATCTCCTGGAATCGGCAGAAACCTTCTATTCTCCTTCTCCATGGGCTTTATCTTATTCACCATCCTACTCATATTAGAATATGAAGTATTCTCGCAAATAACCTATACGATCAAACAAAAATACTTTCCCAAATACCCCGTAGACGTGCCAGATGAAGATTCCGACGTTCAAGCAGAAAAATATCGGATAAGAAACACGCCACAAGCGGAGTTACAACAAAACTATACGCTGGTCGTCAAAGACTTAACTAAATATTATAAGAATCTTGTGGCTGTGAACGGACTCTGTCTCGGAGTTAAAAATTACGAATGTTTCGGACTTTTGGGCATAAATGGAGCTGGTAAGACGACCACATTTAAAATGCTTACTGGAGACGTTAGAATTTTCCATGGGGATGCCTGGGTGAAAGGTAGTAGCATCAAAAATGAAAGCGAACAGGTTCAAAAGGCCATCGGTTATTGCCCGCAGTTCGATGCC
Source organism: Kuschelorhynchus macadamiae (assembly GCA_030620095.1). Lineage (NCBI taxonomy): Eukaryota > Metazoa > Arthropoda > Insecta > Coleoptera > Curculionidae > Kuschelorhynchus > Kuschelorhynchus macadamiae. Next base: position 1,464,202 of record JAUTXW010002618.1, read on the forward strand.
CTTCTGGACGATTTAACTGCGAGGGAAACATTGCTGATGTTTTCCTTATTGAGGGGAATTCCTTACAGTTACTGTAGTGTTGTCGCTCATAAATTGGCGGCCGATTTCGATTACACGCGACATCTGGACAAGAAAGTTAAAGAACTTAGCGGAGGAAACAAAAGGAAGTTGAGTACATCAATCGCTTTGATCGGAGATCCACCTGTGGTATATTTGGATGAACCGACTACAGGTAAATTAAAATAAGAAAGAATAAGTCTCCTTTAAGCATTGCCTATATTTGTGTGTAGCCTAGTGTTCTTGTTATAAAAATTACCGAATCCATGATAACCGATGCTCATGCTCACGTAAGTTACAACTGTGATAAATCTATTATAGTGAATTCGAGTGGCGGTTACATCACTGGTCAGAAATTTCAAAAAATAATAATTTTAATCCAGCTTTGTCTTTTATCTGCATAGTTTCCTTCGCTCAAAAAGAAAAAAGTCATTACATAAAACTGGCTTTGGGGGGGCTTAGCCACCAATTCCGAAAAAAAGGTATAATTTTAGCATAAACTAAAGTAGCTCTCAGGGGGGGTTAACTCCCAAACTCCCCCTTATACAGGGTTATTCACGCAACCCGTTCATTAAAAGTTTTTGATGATGCCATTTAGATAAATATTTCAAATTTTGGGATTAAGAGAAGGTCAAGGGGTACTTCTTTTTTGAAATATTTTCAACTTCCTGTCACTTCCGGTTTAACCGGAAGTTGGTATCAACTTGCTTACTTTAAATGGAACATCCTGCATTTTATGATATTTTTGGATTCTACGGAGAATTTTAATGCTATTTTATGTAGCATATCCTATACCTAGGTTCAAGCGTTCTTAAGATATTTGACCTTGAACCGAAAATGAGCCTTCGGGATACCAAATTTTAAAATCTCATATTTTAGTAAGTTTTGAAGATATAATCTTCATATTTTGCAGACGATCAGTAAATAATCTTAGGTTTCTATTTTTTTTTATTGAATTTGTCTATTTTTATACAGGGTGTCCTAAATTCAGCAGCAAACATTCACATTTTCAAAGCCGCTAAAGTTCGTTTTTTTAATGGGACACCCTATTTATACACTATCCAATGTAGAATTTCATTTTCTATCGAACTGTCTTAAGGTTCCCTATACCTATTCGTAACAATTTTCGAAATAATAGGGTTTTATAAAAATATCGTATGTATTTGCTTAAATGTTTACGTGTTCTAATGGTGAGCCATGGAAAAACAATTGAGATCCAATATCCAATATGACAGATGATTAGTATGCGTTATTTATCGAAAGCTGTCAGTGATAAACTAAATCTTCTAAATCGAAATGGAAGAATATTCAAACGCTGATATTCTCAATCTATTTTATATTCATGAAGAATGTTATAGAATTTTGGAGAGAACGTGTCGTGTGTTTAATGAACGCCACCCTGATTTGCCGCCAATGAACAAGTCAAAATTCAAGAGGATTGAAACGAACTTTTTGCGTTTTGGCAAGGTTAAAGTTACAAAAAATGTTCCGAAACCAGTGACAAATGCCGAGAATAACGTAATAAACACATTAGCTTATTTCCACGCATACCCGCAAAGTTCAATACCGTCTGCAGAAAACGATTTAGGAATTTCTTCTTCATCTGTCCAAAGAATCTTGAGCGAATATCATATGCACCCTTATTCCTTCCAACACGTGCAAGCCTTCCTGGTGATGACGTCCGACGAGTAGAATTTTGCGAATTCATGTTTTTCAAAATTCAAGAGGACCCTCAATTCTTTTCAAAAATATTTTGGACCGATGAGGCGAAATTTTCTAGAGAAGGAATAACAAATAGAAGAAACGAACATTTCTGGGCAGCAGAAAATCCGCACGCTTTACGCGAAACGCGTTCTCAAGAGAAGTTTAGCTTCATTGCTTTCGGTATAGTATTAAATGATCAGGTGCGGTACTGTATTTATGAAGACAATTTAAACAGTGATAAGTATTTGGAAATTCTACGAGGGACGGTTTCTGAATTTATAGAAGAAATTCCTATTGGTGAGCTACAAAATTATTGGTATCAATTAGATGGGGCACCAGCACATAATTCCGCTGCAGTTCATCTCCAATTATCTCGAATTTTTGAAGATCGCTGGATTGGTCCCAATGGCCCTTGGAGATGGCCCCCGCCATCGCCTGATTTAACACCCCTAGACTTTTATTTATGGGGAGTTATCAAAGGTAAAGTCTATGCTTCCCCAGTAAATAACCAACAAGATTTACTGGACAGGATACGAACAGCTTTTGCCGAATTAGAAAACGGACAAATTCAACGGGCCACAGCAACTGTACAAAGAAGAATTGAAATGTGTCTTCAAATGAACGGACGGCATATAGAACATTTGTTATAATTCAATTTAAATATTTTATTTATTTATTGTTGATTGTTAAATTGCTATAATTTTTAAGTTCACTAAAACAAGTTTAGAACAGTCTCGAACTTAGTAGATATGGTTAAAAATAATGTAAACAATTTATTACATTTTTTATAACTTTAACTTTTCCGAAACGAAAGAATTTCGTTTCAATCCTCTTCAATTTTCTCTTGTTCATTGGCGATAAATGAGGATGTTTTTCATTAAAAACATAGCACGTTCTCTCCAATATTTTGTAACATTCTCCGCGAATATAAAATAAATTGAGAATATCAGCTTTTGAGTGTTATTTTATTTTAATTTAAAAGTTTCAAGTCAGCTGTCATGTTGAATAGAAAAGCACAATAATTGTTTTTCAATGGCTTACTACGGGAAGGTGTAAGCATTTAGCAAATACATATGATAGTTTAATAAAAACCTGATTATTTCGAAAATGGTTACGAATAGGTATAGGGAACCTTAATACAGTTCGATAGAAAATTAAATTCTGCATTTGATAGTGCATAAAGTTATAGGGTGTCCCATTTAAAAAAACGGACTTTAGCGGCTTTGAAAATGTGAATGTTTGCCGCTGAATTTAGGACACCCTGTATAAAAATAGACAAATTCAATAAAAAAAAAATAGAAACCTAAGATTATTTACCGATCGTCTACAAAATATGAAGATTATATCTTCAAAACTTACAAAAATATGAGATTTAAAATTTGGTACCCCGAAGGCTCATTTTTGGTTCAAGGTCAAATATCTTAAGAACGCTTGAACCTAGGTATAGAATATGCTACATAAAATAGCATTAAAATTCTCCGTAGAATCCAAAATTATCATAAAATATAGGGTGTTCCATTTAAAATAAGCAAGTTGATACCAACTTCCGGTTAAACCGGAAGTGACAGGAAGCGGAAAATATTTCAAAAAAGAAGTACCCCTTGACCTTACCTTAATCCCAAAATTTGAAATTTTTATCTAAATGGCATCATCAAAAACTTTTAATGAACGGGTTGCGTGAATAACCCTGTATATACCACTGAGTTCAATTATATATTATATTTTATTTTCAACACAAACTGTCACTTTCTAAAGTCAAAATCCGCCACTGGTGTATCCTATGAATATAGCAACAGAAAGTAGCCATTCGTCCATTGTATTGGCGAGAACGCTATGCAGCCCTTAGTTCCTTAGACTTTCCAAGGTTAGTTCCTTATTTTCAGTTTTGTATCAATTTTTTATTTTGATATTTAAACCCTTAACTTAGATATTTAATAGTCACTTTGCCAAAATTCGGTAAAAAAAAGCGTCTCTACATATTGATAGAGTTCCTGCATTTGGAGAGTTGATGCAGCAGACCCGTGCATCAAATAAAATTCGATTTTTGGAATTTTATTTGCTTGAATTTCTCGATCATTAAAGTATATGCTGCTCCTTTACCTATGGTCAGTACAATGATCGAAACTTTTCTTCAATAATACGACAGAGCCCAACAGCTTTTTCCAAAATGAGATTATTTTCCTGTAGAACTCGTTCCCGAACTGAAGCATTACTAATCCCAGAGGTAATTATGGTGACAACTAGGCTATGTAAATTTTCTAGCTTTACATATACCAACCCTTTTCTTTAATTCTATGTATAATAAAATCACCAGTAGTTTGATTAGCTTCCTGTCTATATGAAAAGAACTTGTATCTTTCATATGGAGTGTTCCCTTTGCCTCCAAAATGTGTTTCAAATTTGGACAACAACACAGAAAGCTTATCTTTTTCATTCCGTTCAAAGTTAAACGTAACTTTAAATCATTCGTTTCCTATGTAATGAAGAAATTGTGCACGTTGTGTTTTTTATCCTTATTTATTATTTCAGATGTAACAGGGTAATTTTATAAATCTCACTCGCCACAATTTTTCGCTAGGTTACCTGTACAGGGTAAGGGTCAATCCTATTTATTAGTTATCTCCCTCTCAAACTAAAGTTATGTAAATCAATATAAGAACGTTTCTTAGAGCGACTGTACCATGTTATTTAGCTTATTTGCATTTCCAATAAGATATCTAAATGACAATCAAACATTACTTCGGACTTTTATAAGACTACGAAACAACTCCCTTGGCTGTTTTGTGTATAAAACTGACTTTTCTTTAATTTCAAATTGACAAATATTAAATAGGGTTTAAATAAATAACGATAACTTTAAACGATAAACTAATAGATATTTCCTGACAATGGTATAACTCGACTTTGATGTTGGCTTGTAAAAAAAAATGATTACGACCTAATAAAAAACTTTACTGTCAATGTTCAAAAAGACTACCTTTTTCCAGAGATCCCATATTAGATATATAGATTTTTTTATAATTTGCTACCCCCTGAGAGCCTTTTCTTAAAGCTATAAACATTATGTTTATATTTCATCGGAGGATTTTTTCTAAATATTTACATGGCGGTAGATTTAAAAACATGACGGTCGGAAAATCAAGCAATCATTATCAACTTTGTTATTTTAAATGGAACACCCTGTATTTTTTGACATTTTTTAATTCACGTTATTCTCCTCTTTTAAACAATATATGATATGTCTATACTCGGAACTGTAGTTTTTGACTTATTCGGCTTTAAAGTAGCCACATACGACAAATACACCGTGATGCAATTTGAAAATACTAAAATTGCTTTACCCATGAAAAACAAATAAAATTAGTAACATTATTTTAATACAATATTCTTAATGAATACAAACTAATAATTAACAAAAAAAATCAATGCAACATAATATTTTAATGTTTTATAAACGAACCGATTGCTAACAGCCTATCAGGAAATCACATGTCACGTGACTCCCTCCATTCTCCAAGCAATTTTGGAAACCTCTATCCAGTTTCCTGACAGCATTGGTAATAAAAATGTGACATTCTGTATTTAAATTGCAATTTCATGCTGAATTTTTCCAGCAATTCGTCTATATTGTCCATTCTATTAAGGTAAACTTTATCTTTTAAATATCCCCACAAAAAATTATCCATTGATGTAAGGTCCAGACTATTGGCTGGCCAATGAATATTACCATGTTTAGCGATCGACAAACCATCGAGCATTTAAAAAATTTGTGACATCTCGGATGGTGTGAGGTGGTGCTCCATCTTGGTGCCAAATTATTTGATTATAGGTATTTATGTCAAGCTGCTACAGATGGTGTTCTATTTCGTTATTTAATAAATTTAAATACCGTTCGTTTGTTAAAATACCCTTGGTCTTCTCAAAATGCCACACCACACATGCAATGACTTCCGACCTTGCCTCTTTCGTTCTTCTATTATATGACAAGTTCTTGTATTTATTCCAAAAGTATTTATTCTTTCTATTGAACATGCTGGCTGTGGTAAAACAACCTTCATCTGACCACAAAATTCTTTCAAACTGCCTATCTTGTCGCAATCTCCCCAGTATATCCTAGCAGAACTGGAGGTGTTAATTAAAATGATTGCACCAGTCTAATTTTATACGGACGGAATGAATATAATACCAAGAATTTCCTGTTATTCTAGAGACGCCAGGAATCGATCTGCTTGGATTTTCTAAAAGTTAAGTTTTAATTCCACTTTTAAACTACCTCTGGAAATATTTGTTTACCTTATAACTTAATTCCTCGTCCAGATTTAATTTTGCTTGCCTTCTTTCCCTATGCAGTGATTGTTTTTGTGCATGGATTTTTACTATATATGAAACAGTATTTCTAGAAGAAACTCGAGCATCAGGATATAGCATCCTGTATTGTCGCACTCTTATTGTCGCGTTATTCGCATTTCCGAAATACAATCAAATTTATCTTAAGTTTTTTTTTCGCTAAAAAACATTTTATATATATAAAGCCAATATTGATGTAAAGTCAATACAATGTTTTCTTTACAAATAACTTTTTTATTTTTTTTTTCGGTAAAGCGATTTTAGTAACGCCGAATTGTATCACTGTGAATTTGTCATATGTGGCAACTTTAAAGCCGAATAAGTCAAAAACTACTGTGACGAGTATAAACATATTATATATTTTTTAAAAGAGGCGTATATTATACCCAAGAATCATTTAAATCGGGTGAAAACTAAACAAATTATTAAGGTATGAAAAGGGGGCTACTTTAATTTGACCCACAGTGTAGGTACATTCTAATCCAGGGTTAACTAGTAAATTCAAAATTAGGGTAATTTTTTTTAATAATTTCGAAATTCGAATTCGAATTTTGGGAAAATCTCGATTTCTTGAATTGCCAAAGTATTGCGCCATAATATTTATTAAAATATTGTAAAGTCAGTTTGTGTATAGTGATTTTTTTTATGTTGCGTATTTTGACGTTAGTAATTTGTTTTTCTAGTGACAGGTGTCAAAAGCATGACGTCGTCCATTTTTTTTATTGGTAACCTTGGTCATTCCCTTTCCAAAAGGTCTGACAATCTGTCAACCTATTTCAAAAGGGCGACCGTCTAAATAGTTAAAAACTGCTATTCCTAGTTATTATTGACTATTTGTTTTACTTAATGGAAAAATAGGGTCATCCCTTTTTTTAATCAATATTATAGAATATAAATATATTTGCATATTTCAATGTATAATAAAGATTACTACTCAATCACATTTTATTTAATATTATCTTAAAATCAAATAATAATCATTAACATGAAATCTCTTATGTAGTATTGCAATAATTGCTGAAAGTGATGTCCATTTACCACGTATTGACCTATTATTTGATAAAAATTAATTTCGTACATTTCTTAATAAAATATAATCGAGCGACGTTAGCTCTAGTGGCAGAGATAGCTACGTCGGCCAAGCCGTTTGTCAGAAAAAGCTACATCAAAGTTTGCTAGGACTTCACTTGGGTAGATGAGTAGGTCCCATATTATTAGAACCAAATTTCGGGGCTAGGTTGGTTTGGCATATTGATATTTGGAAAGAACAAAATTAGTACTGAAATCAGTACAAATTGCAAATAGCTGTTATATGTGAGATGTAGACCTTCTGTAAACACACACTACCTGTATTTACCTGTAGTTTCGTTTATTTACTGGGCAATGTAAACAAAAAGTTGCCTCGTTAGAAAATAAAACATTTCTTGCAACATTTTCGATTTGGTTACAAATTTGTTTATTTCGTAAAATTGAAGCCTGCGATCAAAATCGTCTTCATTTAATTAGAGTATCAAACATAACTTGTATGGGTGATATTTTTCTTTGTGCCACATATTTTATACTGACTTATGACTAATAATATGTCCATATTAGCAGTGATTTGACGATTTGCGCTGTGGGAATTTTGTTTAATAGCTATGTGGGAATTTTGTTTAATAACTATACTAGCAATTATTTGTGTTAGAACTACCTAGAACATGACCATTATCGTTGTATTTTCTCAAAATTTTGCAAATTGTTGAATGTAGGATTGGTGTCTGATCACGGTGATGTTATTGCAGAGTTCCCAAATCTCGTTTGCCGATCTACGGCGATATCCATATACAATAATCCAACGGCCTTTTTCGAGATGTAGCATATTACAAAAATGGAACAGAGAATAAAAACGCCCAAAACAGACACAATACTGTGCAAAACTTACTTAGAAACACTATCAAATTTGGCATTTTGGTTGACTTTTTTTTTCTCATCTCGGTCTACTGTGATTATTTTTAATCTCCTAAGAAATTAAAAAAACACATATTTAATTAAGAAATGGCAAAAATATATTTGTATCAAGGCTAGGGCACTGTCAAGTACTAAAAAAATGTTTATGGACCTCTAATTTTTTTTATTATTTATATAAAGCCTTTATATAATAAATAATAACTAAGAATAGTGTTGTTTAACTATTTAAGTGACCGCCAGTTTGAAAAACTTCGTCAGCTTGTGATTTAAATTTGGGAACATTATTAGTTTGACAAAATCTTTCAAAAGGGCAGTCACATGAACATCAAGACTGTCATTAAAAAAAATGATAACGTCATATCTTTGACAGCTCTCACTAAAAAAACAAATTAATAACATAAAAACTTACGGAACTAAAAAAACGGTTTACATATTTCAGCGTCTTCTATAAACCTAACAATAATGAAAATAGTAAGGGTAGTTCAAACTTTCTTTCCACCCTGTATCATGAAAGTGTTTGTATGTAGGCAATTAGTGTACTTGAAAACTTAAAGGCCTGTGTGCAAGTGCAAAAGTAATGAAACAGAAAGGTCTGTCTGTATCATGTGTATAATATTCAAATCCAAAATTATAGCAGAGCGCTTTCGACTAACTAGTCATCATCAAGTACATCGAGTATAAAAACTCTTCAATTATAAAGATGGTGGACTAGGCAAAAAATCCAAGAAGATATACTTAATCGTCAGTGAGAGGGCAGAAACATACATGGTACTAAACAATGTTCTTAAAACTTTTTGCATGTAACAAAGACAAAACAAAAGTTGACGAACACCAAATTACATTTTAAATAAAATTTTTATATTTATTGCTTAAAAATACCCATCATTTAGGTAGGCATGATGAAACAGAGAAATAGGAGAATCTCTTAAACAGAAAGCAAAAATAAAAAAACAACTATAACTGTAAAGAAAAAAATATTATGGTAATATTGAAATCCTTATGTATAATAAACGAATTACTAAAATTTTACAAGTTATCTTAATGAGTATAACTAGAATATCGATTAAAATATAGAAAAAACTGTAAACTGGTGAAAACAGAAAAACAGCCAATAAGAATTGATTACAAATCCTATTCGAAACCTAGGTGTGACGCCATAGTGAAAGAAAACCCTGTTCAAAAACAAGCCGCCGAAGACTTGACAGCCTTGGTTGAAGAGGCCTATCAGGTAATAATAAGCAAATACATATAAATTGAAAAGGTGCAGACCTACACCAATTGTGAGAAGTCACATAATTGTTTTGATGTGATTCGAAATTAAGACTAATAGATGTATTTTAGTGTTTAAACAAAAAGAGACACTAATAACGAGCTTGGATCAAAACAAGAAACAAAGTATGTGTGAGTAAATCGAGAGAGGCGAGAAAATTTAACAATAAAAAGTAGCTTTCAAACAATTGGCATGTAATGACAAAATAAAAGGAATACATTGTTACTAACTATAACATACATTTAAGTAAAATGCAAACAAAACTAGAACTATGAGAAAACCTAAACAAGTCCTTGCGGGAAGGTAAACAAAGGATCTAGCTGAAGAGTGAATGTGCCTTTATAAATTAATAAAATATTTTGAAAAATGTTAGCTGATAAATAGTGATCAAAAGGCTTGAATATTACTGACAAAAATATACGATGATGTGTGAAGTTAGGTGATCTTCTATACAAGGACAATCTATAATCAATAACTATAAATAAACATAATAATAGAAATCTTTAAATGAAAATGACGGGTAAATCTTTGTAAAAACTAACTAATTATTAACAAGCATTTATGGTAGTAACGATAAGTTAACACATAAGAATGGTAATCAATATTTTAATTAACTGTTAAACAAAAGATTGATATTATTGAACCAATAAGTTTTCAAAACAAAGTAGAAATATTGATAAAAACTTTTTTGAAAAAGAGGGGGGTTTAGGTAGGAAAAGGAATAAGGTAGGTGACAAGTATTGCCCGAGGAGTGACGAGGTGAAAAATTGGTCGAAAGGGCTCTGCTATAATTTTGGATTTGGATATTACACACTTATACAGACAAACCTTTTTGTTTCATTAATAAATGTACTTAAAAACTTTTTTTTTACCATTTACCACTCATCAGTTTATTTCCGTCAGGTATGGATCCTGCAACCAAACGCTACCTCTGGGACGCTCTCTGCAAGGTTCGTGACAGCGGCAAAACTATAATTTTGACGTCGCACAGCATGGAAGAATGCGAAGCGCTGTGCACGCGTCTCGCCATTATGGTCAACGGGAACTTTAAGTGTTTAGGTTCCACGCAGCATCTCAAGAATAAATTTGCGGAGGGTTACACGTTGACCATCAAAGTTAAGAAACCTGAAGATAGTTCGGCCGCGAATCATTCTGAAACAGAGCCAATAGAAAGGTTTATAAAGGAGAATTTCACAGGCGCTATTCTGAGAGAGAAACACGAGGAATTGTTAACGTACTATGTGACCGACAAGAGTGTGCCTTGGTCGAAAATGTTCGGCACATTAGAGGAGGCTAAGAGGAGAGACTTGAATATTGAGGATTATTCCTTAGGCCAAAGTAGTTTAGAACAGGTAAGGTTAACATTTAAATTTGACATTAGGTGGTCAAAAATAGTTCTTTAAAAATTGTACATAGACATTTAATTTTGTAAACATGTTTGTCTTTCTCATTCAGTTTTAATGATTATTAAAAGCATATTGTGTTTAATCTGCCATGGAACCGTATAAATAAAAATCGGTAAATTTCCTTTACGGAACTTCCCTCGTTATGAATCTTTCCTTTTATTAGAAATAGTAAAGTGTGACAGAACTTCAGCACACATATATGTTCAAAATTTGTATTGGGCCCCATTTTGTTTCATCATATTGGATTCTTACCAATATTTTACTAGTTTCTACCTATGCCACACTTGATTTTTGAGAATAATTTAAAATAAATTCAATAAGGATCTTTTTCTTAGACATACACCGCCATAAGTCCATTAAATAACATTTTTTTTATGTTGATATTTTAAAAAAATTATTTAGCTGACATTTTGTTTCGCCATCTTAAATTCGTACCAAAATTTTACCAGTTTATCTCTATATCACACTTAATGCTTACACACAATTTGAAATTAATCGAATGAGTAGTTTTGTTCAAGCCGTTTTTTTAAATATTATGCCGCCATTTTGTTTTGCTATTTTACATTCATGCCAAAATGTTACCAGTCCATTCTTCTTGATTTTGTCCAAAATTTGACCAAATTGGATAATTAGTTTCATTAGTAATAATCTTTTTAACGTTTCACTAGGCCGCCATTTTGTTCCGGCATATTGAATTTTTACCAAAATGTTACCAGGTGATTCCCATATGAACCTTAATTTTTGACTAAAATTGGTGGTCACTCTGATGAGTAGGTTTTAAGCTACGCCGTGAACTGACAGACAGACGAACCGACGGAATTGATTAAAATACTTTTTGGCATCTAGGGACACTAAAACCTGAAAATACAATTTGACAAAATATCTTGTTTGACCGCCATTTTGTTCCGCCATCTTCAATTAGTACCACAGTTTTACTACTTGATCTCTATACCATAATTATTTATGGCACACAATTTGAAATCAGTCCATTAACCCATTAATGCCCAAAACTTTTTTTTTGTTAGAACTTTTGATAATAGTAAAATTTTACATGTATATATACTTAAATTAAAGTCGAGAAGTGTTATTTTTGATTGCCAGCTCAATTTTTTTCAAAAAATGCTGTTGCAAAAACGCAACACCTGGCACATGCACATAGAAGAAGCTAATTAAAAAGCACATTTTGTTGAATATTTACTCATATATGTTTATTAATGAAAGATACAAAAAATGTGCAAAGCATATTAAATTGAATTAAATTATTCGGTATAATATCTAAGAAAACATTTTTCATGCAGGGCCACGTTACATTTATTACATTTTCTAAGTCGTAAAGTGACAAAGAGCGCAACGCGTTCTTTTTTCTTGAGAGCAAATTAGGTGTCCTATATTGTCAAATCTTGCTTCTAATTTTGTCCGTTTTTGAACTGATTGAACAGGACCAGGTCTGCTCGGAGGTATTCCAAAACGGGTAAGTAATGCTTTCGCTATATTTCGCCTAAATTGTAACAAATCCATTTCTGGTTTATCCGGATTGGCTTCCCGCATTTTGCGATAGATCAACCAGGCATTCTGGACAGAAACGTCCAGTCCCCAAATAAAAAGAGGCCCGTACCATTTTTTTGATCTCATACTTGTTCGATAGTATGCCACATTTTGATCCATTCGATCAGTTCCACCCATGTTTTCATTATAATTCTTTATCAGATTTGGTTGAGTAACTCTAATTTTTTTACTATCAGCAAACGAATATCTGGTTGCTGGATAAGTTTGCATAACACCTTGGCAGTTTGAAGCAAGAGTAACGAGGCTATTATCGTTCCATCTGCATGTCAAAACTTGATTTTTTTCGTCAAAATAGGTTTCAAATTGACCACGTCGAGATTTTTTTGTAATCTCTGTAAATGGGCATTTTTCAACCCTATTGGATCTTAGTGTGCCTACATATCCTATGCCATTTTTTGTTAAATAGTCTATCAGTTTTAGGGATGAAAAATAGTTATCCGCATACAAACAGTGTGGCATATATTTGTTATCTTCTATTTTAGGTGTAAGTTCAGCAAACTGCAAAATTACTCCACCCCCAAGCCCAAACTCTTTTTTATATTTATTTTCCTGACCTTTGGCTTCTTGATAAATATGAGAGCCAATATTTTAGATTCCAATGTTTATGTGCTGTTTCATTCCGTGTCGTCCGTAATATGGGATCATAGCTTCGTCGATGCTGGATTCAGTTTCCCATATAGTGTACTCAAGAAATGATTCTCTAAGCATGTTGAGATAAGGAAATACTTTATATGTTCTATCTGTTTTGTCGATGCTAGTGTTACCATTGAAATGAAGAAATCTCATTATGGATCTGATTCCTCCCAGTACATGCGTCTCCTGGAGTTTACATTATACCTACTAACTAGTAAAATCCCTATAAACGATTTCAACTCATCTAGTCCGAATTCTAATCGGTGGCCTTTTTGAGACGCGTAACGAACTGTTTCTGTCACTATATGTAGCAAAAGTTCGTACGTTGAAAAAAAAACTCAAATATATGCAGGGGAGTCAGAGGTCGTGAATAAAATGATGGCAAAATATAATTCCATTCTGATTTTTTTTTCTCTAAGTCGAACATTTAATGAATTGTTAACAGGTAAATCACTTTGAATCCAGTTTCTTACTGTTTTTAATGATTTTGCAAATGGTTCAGAATCGTCCTTTGTTTCGTCATTATTGATTTGATCTTTTTGATTTGCGGAATTGTCTAAAACTGCATCTACATTTTTTGAACAAACTGTATATTGTTCTCACCAACCCTAATATCATCTTGTTGAAATAATTGAACAACAGCTTCTGCTTCTGACTCTAATTGGGTAGTATTCAAATTATCAACGGTTTCTCCGAAATCCTCGTCACCGCTATCCTCGTCGGTCAATTCACGAGGGTCGGGGGGAGGTAGATAAACATTTGCACTGCTAGCACATTGCATTATATTTGAATTCTCTATTAGGGACATTATTTTGTGTGCTCTTGATTTATATATAACTTTTGTTGAAGATGAAGAAGACCCCGACATTTCTATATTCTAAAACAAAACATCCAAAATTAGAGCAATTCACAAATTATCTTTATTGCCCGGTGTTGCAAAAACGCACATGAAAAAAAAATAGCTATTACGAAAAAAACTCATAAAATTACAAAGCTTACTCTATACAGACACATGCAATAACTTACTTAGAATGTATTACTACACCAATAACAAATATATATTAACGTGGTTTTAAAAAATATTAACTTTTGTTTACAAAAACATGTGCTCAACTGTGAATTAACCAATCTACGATTTTCTTAGTTTTATACGGAGTAAGACTGTTGAGCAAACCAACATGTGTTAGTGAACTTAGGTTGAGAAAATTGTAATGAAACGGATTTCTGCAATTTGGCGAGGCGTACGTTATGCTTTCACATGATAGATGGCACTACAATGACCTCTTACATATGTTGCGAAAACGCAACATTGGGCGTTAATGGGTTAAGTAGTGGTTCAGGCTTTCAAATTTTTAGATATTTTATTAAGCCGCCATTTTGTTCCGCCATTAAGTAACACTGTTATTTCCAACATTCTTACAGTTTTAAATACAAATTAGATTATACCTAACGAATAAATTTCCAAATTGTAAATTGGTATTCAGTGGATAGCAGGCTTTTTAGAATTTAGTTGAGAAGTCATTGTCCTTAAATTCTTGTTTTAGTCCAACATAATATATTAAAGAAACTGAAATTGATAATTAATAAATATCTCTAATTTTCTATTTCCAACTTTCGCATCCTGAATTTCTGCGTACAATTGAGTCCCCAATATCTGAATAGCACAAATTTATGTATCAAACAGATTCACTATACATTTCTACCGAACCACAAAACCACAGAAAAAAAACCGGTTTTATCTATAAAATAATACGGAATAGAAAAATCCTTTGTTTTCATTTCTGCGATCATTGTCAATTGCAAGTACATTCTTGTATCTTTTTTGTGAAATTGCTTCACTTTTTTTGTACGGCCTAAATGGCAAACAAGTTATAGACTCCCTCATAAATATTTGCTTTTAACCTTCGAAGTTCAATGTTCGAAGTTTTTAACAAACTCTATTCATTTAGTCCTTCATCAAAATGTGTAACACTTGATTATTTTATATAGTCCACATTTTAATTGCGTGTAACTTTTTTATTCTTTTAACGAAGATATGAACAAAAAAATTCAAAAATTGAATTAGTTAACACATTTTTTTTAAACGCCAGATATACCGGGTGTCTCATGGGTAAAATTTGTCAAAATACCGTGGAACACCCTCTATCTTAACTCTAATAACAATCTTTAAAAGTCATCATTTTCAATGACGGTATTAAATTTTGAATCACCCTGTAAAATTCGGCAAAATTCGTGACTTAACGTAACAAAAATATTAAGGAAAGGCGTGTTTTTTACCCATAATTAAAAAATTATTACTTTCGAATAAATGTCATCTTTTTCTTACCACCAACCAGATAAAAGATAAATGATAAAGAAATTATATATATATATATATATATATATATATATATATATATATATATATATGAATATATAGCCATATAATATATATATATATATACCCATTATATATATATATATAATATATATATATATATATATATATATATATATATATATATATATATATATATATATATATATATATATATATATATATATATATATATATATATATATATATATGTATTTATATATATATATATATATATATATATATATATATATATATTATATATATATATATATATATAGATATATATATATATATATATATATATATATATATATATATATATGTTGATTTTTACTCCTTCACGGATGGAAAAATACAATGTGTTTTCATTTTTCCAAATGGGTGTACATCCGTTCACTACTGTCGTTCTGAAAAGAACAGTTTTGCTGACGTTTCGCCAAAATCACATTTGGCATTTTCGATTTTAAGCTGATTCTGATTTCTCGCGTCCGAATAGCTCCTTGGACTGTCTCTATGTTTTCGGACGCGAGAACGAGTAAATTTCGTCATCTTTAGTTCTTTCGTATATATATATATATATATATATATATATATATATATATATATATATATATATATAGTTTTTCAATTTCAAAGCACTCATTTTAGAAAGTATTTGTTTACAAAATTGTTTTAATTATTTTATTTTATGATTTCAAGCGGCTCTTACTACTAGAACCGTTTTAATGGTGGAAAAACTTAACCTTTTCACATGTTTGATGTTTCATAATCAATATTTTGTTATGTTTCAGGTGTTCCTTACTTTCACGAAGCACCAGTATCAAGTATAAAGTGACAACTAGTGAAGTATTAAATAATTTAAGGAGTATTAGGAAGATTTTTTTACTTACATTAATTTAAATGTATGACTAGGGGCGTTGCAAACTTGGTAGTTTTGGATGCAGTCACACAGATCGTGTATAAGCCTCTTCGATCTCTATAACCTACTAAAAATAAAGCAAATTATGTCAACATGACCAAGCGTCACCAACCGGTGTGAAATTGAGAAATGTTTGTTTTTAGTTGACTCTCGACTGTTGTCATAACAACCCTGGTGCTCCTGATCTAACAAATCAAACAGCACGTTGTTTGCAACTGGCAAAATTGGCAAATTGGTGACACTCGGTGCTGTGTACGATTGAAGACGATCCTGCTTAACTGCCACCTTATAGGTTTGGTTTCGGAAAGGAAACTACCACCGTTGTATAGAGAAGGTGAAAAAACTAAAGTATCTTTCAAACAGTGGAGTAGCAAGCTGTTAGGGCTGAAGGGGGACAGCCCATAATTAATACGAGTCTAGCAAAATAAAGCGACCAAAAAAATGTTATCAATGAGGTTTGGCGCCATACAAAATGATACCTAGAACAGGTGACGACAAAAAAAAAAAGGTCATCACGGAAAACAAAGCATTGACTAGCGAAAAAGAGCCTACGGAGGGCGGAGGGTGGTACACGGTGCCCCGCCTAGCCCCTTTCGTAGCTACGCCACTGCTTTCAGTATTTCAATCAGCAAAACAAAAAGTATTTTATTTGTACCTGAGCGGTTGTATTATTTTTCTTTTCTTACCAACCTATTGGGTGTTTTGAAGGAACGGGAAACCTACTAAACTTAAATGCGTCAAAAAACCTCTAAGACTTCTTATCGAAAATGGCTTTCGGGGATTTTTTCTAATTTTTGGATATACTAGTTCTCGACTTACATGGTGTCAAAGTTTTAAATTTATTTTTTTTTATTATTTTATCGACCTGGCCTAGATTTTGATACTATTTTTTACAATTCACCAGTTTCGTCAAAAGGAAATAGGCTGGATTTTAGAATAATATGTAGTTTTTTTGCGGGTTTAAAAAAGTTTTATTTTTTTTTGTTAATGTAATGACGGATCAATATTTTCCATAAATACAGAAATGCTGAAACACGAAATTTAAAAATTCTGTATACATTCAACCTGTAATCAAACGGAGAAAAATTTTGTTTATATTAGAGGTTAAGGTCAGTTTGTGTAAAAAATATAGTCTGTAAAAAAACTGGTAATGGACAAAGCGGACGATCAAACTGTCTATTCCAGAACACTATCTAATAGGTATGTAGTACATAGTTGTTTTTAAATACATATTGCCCTCGTAAAATAGTGGCTAGCGTATGAATTTTATATTATTATTATCTACTTAACAGCTGTCTAGAATAATCAGTTGTCCTGGGTATTAGAGACCACCAGTGTTGTTCATTACCATGTTTTAATTCAAAACGGCCTTAATTTCTAACATATTCAAAATTTAGAAACATATTGTCCTTTCTTTGGTAAATATGTATAAATACGTCTCGATTTTTTCAATTTTTGGAATTTTTGTATTTACGAAAATATTACTCCGCCATTGCTTTAACAAAGAACTATCGTAAAGTTTTTTTATACGTAGCAATAGATTAAATATAATTTTAATTAAATAAAAATTTAAAACCTAAGATATTTTATTTTGCTAAAGCTCATTAACTGGCAAAAATTGTAGCAGAATCTTACATACTTACATATTGTATTTTAAAGTCATGTCATAGGATCGAGTTGTGGCAATGATACGTTTTGATTAGGGTAGCTGGAACTGCATTGTATCTAAATTAGAAAAATTCACTAAAAGCCATTTTCCAGAAGAAGTGTGCTAAACGAAGCTTACTGAGCATACCATTCAATGTCAATCTTGGAACTATACTAAGATACGCTAAGTAGGAGTATCCCATACGTATATTTAGACATTTCGATTACTTCGGCCAATATTAATTACACTTATTTTATGTGTTTTTGAAGAAAACACACAACATATAACTATCGTCAATGGACCGGACCCCTATACCAAATTTGGTTTATTTAGTCTTTCAGATGTTTAACCGTTCCGGTAATTAAAAAAAATACTAATCGAAGGCAATAAAAATACGTATGGGGTTGTATTAAAAAAAGTTTTACTTATTTAACTTGGCAACCTTTTGATAATTTTTGTTTAGTAGACGACCACTCTGATTCTTTTTAAACACCCAGTATATGTACAAACTAGCTGCTAACTGATACATTTAATGCATTGTTTACTACTTAAAATGTTAGGTATTCAAATAGTTCAATTATTATTAATCCCATTAGCCAAAATGTACAAATTCACTTCATACTTCTAAATAAAAATGGCGATTTTTTTAAATTTTCTACGGACGTCTTTATGTTGTACTGAAATAGTTTGGTGGCCTTAAATTCTGTGAGAAAGTAAGTGTAATGAACACAGACGGTGATATAATACTAATTTGTAATTTAAGTTTTATATATTAAGTTATTAAATGGACAAAATGTATTTTCTGTGATGTGAGTAGAGATTTGTAAACAAAATTAAATTATACGTATTTTGTTTAAAAGGTTTTTTTTACTTTTTACCTACTGTTTTAAAGTGAAATGTTTTGGCTGTTCCATAGGATACTAGTCTTATAAAATACTGTTTAAAATCAAACCATATGACGGAGAGGTTTTTAGTAGACAAATTCGCTGTAGAGTTTCAAGAAACGAGTGTTTTGTAATGCAAAAAGGACAAGGCCTATGAGCAGGATTTGCTGATATCAATCTAGATACGAACTACAGCCAGAGTTAGAAGCTACATGATAAATGTGAAAACAATTGAATATCGTGATCTTTGAACGTAATAGTCCATTCTTAGAAAAAAAAAAACGCGTTTCGTCGTGAACTATATTACGTCTCTCAACATGTAGCTAAAAGCTCTATCTTTGTTGCCTCTCGTACGTTAAACATCTTTAAACAAGTTCAAAAACAAATAATTAGGGCGTTGAAGAGTTTATAGAAAAAAAGGATAAGTTGTCTGGATATTTTACAATGAAAAAATTAAAAAATGTATACCATTAAATAAAAAAATGTTTTAATAAGTGTCTTGAATAGATAAGTCAATTAGAGTAACAAAACGTTAAAACGAGATTATCCAACTTACTAGGAATAGAAGACTGGATCCGAAGAACTCCCTTAAATATCAAACTAAATCTCGTACCAAAGGTGAAATATCTAGATGTAAGATTCGATAGCAGTAATGAAGTATTAATAAAAAGGGAGACAAGCACACAAACTAAGCACAAAAAGCACTCTTCGCTAACTGAGGTTCCATATCACTATAGTTCACCACTGAGGCTGTTGTCCTATCGAATAAGTCAAAATGCTCTAATTATCTCTTGTAACTCAACTCTTAAGTTATTCCAACGTCCTGCCTACCTTTCGAACGTGTCGACAAAATGAAGAGGGCTCTGTCCTCCTCTGCCTTCTCTGTGGCTGTCGGGCAACTCTAGCCGATACATGTGCCTGTTGAGATTGTCGAAACACCAATTAGATTCCTTGACATCAACAAAAAATACTAAGTTAACTTTTGGAATTTTCACTCAACCAAGTACAAACTTTTTATTTTATATTGCAATATTATCAAGTACATTTGGGCCATTCGATATTTAATCATGCGTCATGAAAATCCTAGATAAACATCGTATTTCTCTAATCAAAATAAATCAATAATATAGGAAAAGCATCAAAAATAAAGTAGTGTCATCCGAATCTTCTTCAATCTTCTGTCCTTCAAGAAATATTTTAAATGATTAAATCGCCAAACAAACTTGCTAGGCAAAGACAGGATTTTCAAAGACTCAAACGTCTAGGATTTGTTTGGATGTCATTATTATTCTCATTTAGATTGCCCGTATTTGTTTTTTATAAAGTTATGTGCTATTTAATCTTCAAATCAGTTCTTTTAGGAAGCTATTTTTCTTTTTATTATTTTTAGTTTTTCATTGTTATTTTAAATTTTTTTATTTTTAAACTTATTTATTAGTTTGTTTCTATGCATTTATATTATTTGTAATTTATTTCAAATTTTTATAATTAAATAGATATTAATAAATTATTTATTTACTCTGCACTATTTCTTAATTATATTAATCGCTTTAAAGTTCAAGATTTTTTTAACAGATTTAATTTTAATTTTAATTTGAATAAAAATTAAAAAAAAACATTTCTAAATCTCTCTTGTACTGTATCTTGTATCTTATATTGCTTTTTATTATATTTTGTCTTCACCAACAAAACTTTATTATTTATTATTAATAAGGGCACTTATTAAGTAATAATATGTAAAGTAATTAAGGAAATTTTTCAGATATTCATTTTTTTCCGTACATTCTCTATTACTGCGCTTGCCCCTTATAACTTAGTGTACCATTTTATTTCACTAAAACCACCCTGAAATATTGCTCTACACCATGGTAAAATAACCATTCAAATCGAAACTGGTCTAAAACAGAACCTCCTTTTTTAAAACTCGGTTAATTACTATAATTCCTTTAAAGAACTACGGAGTGACGCCGGTAAAGAATTCTTTAATACAACAACTTACTTTCAATAGACATTTTAAGCATCAATAAATTATAAATTGGCCAAATTCAGAGGATGATTTTAAACTGCAGACAGAAAAATATAAGTTTAATACTAAAAAAAGTGAAGAGAATTAACTAAAATTAGGTTTTAAACCGACGGCGATGCACGATTGAAAAAATTTATGGAAAATGCTTAGTGTTCCATGTTCCATTTACGGATAAATCTCGTGTAATAATATAGTGGTTGTCTTAATATGTTAATACAAGATATAAATAATAAATTATGAAACCCTAGAAAGACCTGTGTTAACCATTTTCATGTAACTAGAAATTTAAAAAATTGTGCGGCGGTAAAATAATCTTTTTTTAGCTCAAAAACAGTCTGAGAAACTGAAAGCTTTGAATCAGAAAGCTCGAATTCACAACCAGTTCTAGACAAAATATTGAATAAAAAATAACATTATTTTTAATTTAGTTTATTGAACAACTTAATGTTTTACTGGTTCAAAAAGTTCTAAGATATAAAGTCAAAATATAATTAAGTTTAAATATAGCAAATAATGTTTATTATGCTAATCTATTGTACTTCAAATCCCATCTAAGAGTTCCCTATATGTAAACTTTAGGTTCATGACTAGTTATAGCAATCATATTAAAATCGTTTCTCATTAATTAGATCGCATCTCAATTAAACAACTATTATCTATTATTACCTAACTAATACAAATATTTTCGTATTTGATTTTCAGAGAATAATAAACATATGGTAACAACCACTAATAGTTTTATAGAAAGAAAATTATAGAAGCAACATATTTGTAAATACATTTATGGTAATCCTTTTAACATCATGCTTTTCAAATCTCGTTTCTTGATTTTTCCAGATGGTGTAAGAGGCATGGCATCGATGAACTTTACTCCTCCTCGGAGTCTATGTGTATCATTTACTCTTTCGGCAAGAAAATTCTCAATTTCTTCAGGAACAAGGTTTCCTACGTATGTATCACGTGCTACTATAATAGCCATAGGATGGTCACCATCAACTTCATGTGGTACACCTATAACGACTCCTTGTTTTACTGCCGGATGTATTTGTAAAACCTAAAAATTTTAAAACGTATCAACAATTAAACCATGGTCAGCAGTGATTTTCAATAACACAGATTTGATAAGTAATTATCGAAAATAAATCATTTGTGCTTAGCATCATTGCGAAACATCCTATTACGTCACTTACTTGTAGGGCACATCAGATTTTTTTTAATAATTTACGTTAGATTTTTTTTTCGATTGATATTTCGTTTTTTCATTGTTTTGTTTTTTTTCCTTTTAAATAAATTTCGCTTTGTCCATAAAATTGTAACAATTTTCCTGCGGCAATAAAGCATACTTTTATTTATCACAGGGCCGATGTACGAGCTTTTTTAGGAGCCGAGTCCAGAATATAAAGTACTGTAATAACATCTGACGGACGTGTATCGTATAATATTTTATTTCATATTGTCTTTATAATCTAATAATAATATTGTGGAAAACTTTAATGCAAATAAAATGAAATTTACCAATTTTAGTAATGTGGTATAGTACATGACTGTGCTATAAATAGTTTATTCTATCACTTTTAGTAAAATTGGGTCTAATGCAAGTGGTAAAATACTTTTCATTGTCTTTTATCTAATAATACTTACCTACTTATATATGGAATAATATTGTGGAAAACTTTAATGCAAATAAAATAAAATTTACCAATCTTAGTAATATGGCATAGTCATGACTATACCACAAATAGTTTATTCTATAATTTTTAATGAACTCCGGTCTAATTCAATAGAATTCATTACTACAAGGTGAATGATTACTCATAGGAGGCTTTGACCAAATGACATTTCCTTTGAATCAATCAATGCAACTAAATGTTATTAATATATAAACAAAAATGAACCCTACAAATTATGGAGAGTGTACTTACTGCAAGGAGATAAGTGCTGTTGTACGGTGCGATCGTGAGTTAACAGATTTATCCTATTTATTACAGAACTATGAAAAATGTAGCGAACCAAATATGTACAGGAAGATTCAGGATGCTTTGCAAAAGATATCTGTCAAATACCGTCTCATTGAGCAAAATAAAATTGCCTTAAAATATTACATATATTTTGGAAGACACAAGATTACAAGATTAGGTAAGATTACATCATCCACCTTATTCACCATTGAAAAAAAAAGATTATGCCAGGCAAATACATTTGAAGATTGTGTCATATAAATTAAAAAATAATTGTTAATCGGTCAATTACTGATAAGCATTAAAATGTTTCTTTTATTATACGAATAAATTATTACTGTATTAATTATTTAAACATATTTTTTTTAGGTTTTTTTAATATGCGTTTCTACGCCATATTAATTCAACGTCATTTTATCTGCCAAAATGATGGTCAACTTACTCGGTTACGTTTGCTAGGCAACGCTTTAGCACTGTAATAAGTAATTTGTCGGCCTCAAATGAGTCCAGTAAATAGCTATTTTCCGAACAGTCTGAAATAAAATATGTTGCGCGTATGCTAAATTAGGCACTGTCTTTTTGAAATTCGTAGTAAAATAAATGGTAAAATATTAGTTATTTATTACTAAAGTCTACCAAGTTTCCATTATCTCTCCCTCCTTTTCACAGATATTTTGGAACATTTTATCAGTAGAAATGTATAATTTATAAATATATTTTAATTAATTTCAACAACTTCCTCTCACAAAAGTTTTCATGTATTCAACAAATATTGCATGTAAAATATCATTACAAATTTAAAAAATATATAAATGTTTTATATTTTTTTGTCTTTTTTATCGATTTTTTACAGAATTTGACTTATTATTTGTAAAAAAAAATGGAGAAATAGTTGAAATATATTATAAATTTGATGACGAGTAACTTGAGAACGAAACTTCGCCGAAAATGTCTGACTTCGGACTCGTTATTAACAGACTAGAATATACTAGTGTATCAAAAATTGACCATGATAAGCTTAACCGAGATTTCAGCGTCACTGCTAAGAACTGCATTGTTTTACTTGCCGCTTCAACTGCAGCAGGCGGAACGTGCCACGACCGGAATTTAAGCATTTCTTTTATTCTATCCACGATGTAGAAACAAACATCTTCGTCATAATATACAACATCACCCGTTCGTAACCAGCCTTCAACGTGGAATGTCGAAGAGGAATCTTGATGATAATAACCATTCAGAATAAATTCGGATTTGATTATCAGTTCGCCTCTTTCGTTTGGTCCACAATTATTTTCAGTATCTGGATCAACAACCTAAAATAATAATTTATATTAATTATTAATGTTCCTCCTTTTTCAGATATTTAAATATTTGCAGAAAATAAAATGGTCATGAGACGATCGGACATACTTGAAATTTTGAGCTCGAAAGATCACCTGCATCCCAGAAAACGTGAAAACCGAAGATTACTAATTAATCATGTTTTGCACATTACTGAAATTGAAAATATTACTGTGGACGTCAATAAATTGCTTCGTAAGTCTCTTAATACATTTTACGTTTGCTTAAAGTGTCAACATAACCTTAAATGTTTCACATGTGTTTTACGAATCTTTAATGAATAAAAATGAGCTGTTCATATATAGAAGGTGTCTCAATAGTAAAAAACAATCCTACAACTGTTAAAAAAACAGTTCAATTTTCCACAGAGAATTGTAAAAATGAATTTAATCTAGAAAATATGTTTAAAAACATAAATCAGAAGACATAACATATATGATCAATGTAAACAGCCCGTCTGGCCCGATTGTGCTTAAATGTCAGCGAGTTCATAAATGTAACCATGGTATATGTGAACAGAGAAGCCATAAAATTCTTATATCTGCATTGATCAAAGCTGTAGAAACAATCTTTGAGCAGAAATATATAGATCTTGAAACTAAAATTGAGATGTCAATATTAAAAGCTATGCAAAAATAACAAACTATTACAGAGAAAAATATAAACCAAAAAAACATAATTTAACAAACTCTTTACCTCCCAGTGTACATAATAAACCTTCAGCTCGCATTGATCTATATAATTCTAAACAAGGCACTTATGTTCAGTTTTCAGAAAACTTTGAAAATGAAGTTTTAAATTTCAGTAAAGAGCTTATTGTTCCCAAAATGAAATATCATTTGTATTTCGAAGATCCCGATTACGAATAATTTAGTGTTGTTTTAGATATACTCAAATCAATATGATTAAATGTAGGAAAAAAAATCGCAGGATCGATGAAACTGAAGAACGCATAAAAAATAACTATTATTGGTCTAATCAGCGTGCTTCTATCTAAACTTATATTAAGGAATGGAAATAAACCCTTCCAAATCCTACATATTGACAGCGCTTCTCCAGAAAATTACAAATTTTTAACCTAAGTCGATTCGTATTTCATATATACTCAGGCGTACAAATTAAACTCTGCGTAATCTCTAGAAGTCCAATAATTTAATAAAATATTTCTCTTATCCCAGTGTCCCAGAACAATAGTTTCAAACAATGGATTATAATTTAAAAACTCTATAATTGGTGAACCTCTTGAGGCACACAAGTTTAAAATTAATTTTATTAGTTCCCAACACCCCGAATCTAATGGTCTTATAGAAAGATTTCACTCCACATTGATCGAGCACATTAGATTGCTCAATAACCAACAAGAACTGAAAAATGAACCCATAGAAATGGAGGTCAATTACGCTATACTGGCCCCATATGAAATAGTTACGAAAACGAAGCAATGAAACAATCTAAAGAAAAAATTGTCAACAAAACTAACGAATTGTTCTTTACAAACAAACAAACAAAAGAGTCAGACATCAAATAAATACAAACCAGAGAAAATAACTCAGATCAACGAAAATTCAAAAACCTCTAGAGTAAACCCACCCACTGAGCACTACGGATAAAATACACCTATCTATAATCACAAGACTGAAAAGAAAAACTTATAATTTTAAAAATATTTCAGGTTCCTTATAACAGGACAAGGGAAAGAAATAAGAAATTTTACGGAGAATTTAGACGCCTTACCAATAAATTTAAGACCAGCCAAACTTACACATAAAACAAATCTTCCTAGGATATATTTTATTTATTCGAATCGCACAAATATAATTAGGGAATTAGAACATTATAACAATACCGTTCAATTTTGTAAAAAATAAATTCTTACTAAGTTAAAAACTATTAATATAAATAATACTAGGCGTCTTAAAAGTATATTAGATTCTAATGATGGAGACAAAATATATAAAATACTAAACCATTTAAACTAAGGATAGTAACTTGAAGACCCAGCTAGAAATAAAGTTATCAAAAACTTTAATATTACAATTAGGGATATTCAACATAATCAAAACTTTGTAAGATTTAAAATATTGTTCTTAATACATGCTAGTATAATTTAACCTACAAATGTTTTTGTAGAAATAAAAAGAATCTCTTTTCGTTACAAGAATCAAGTACCATTCTTTGTCACTCTTGAAAATATTTCTTAGTTCGAATCAGTAATTAAAGTAAAATGCGATATACTAATTTCGATTAAGATAACTTTTTTTTTAAAGATCATCAGATTTTGAAGAACAATTTGAACTCAATCATATTTTACATATTCCTACAAGTTATGAATCAGAATTTGTTACGATAATACCCAGTACGCGATATTTTCTAAAATTAAATAAAAGACCAATAGACCTCTAAATGGCATATGTACCGAAGGCAAACCATATCACTGTCCTTAAACATAATAATTCTAGTCTCTGCCAATTTACAAAATTAAAAATTACTGAAAATTATATTGAGATAATGTATGAGGTCAATCAGTACTTGACTATGTTTCCAGGAGAAAAAAGCATACAAGTGCACTGTGAAGCTAATGTGAAGATGCTAAACCTCTAAGGTGTGTTCCTGATAAATAAAGATGCTTGCAACATAATTAC
The DNA here is from genome assembly GCA_030620095.1 of Kuschelorhynchus macadamiae. Lineage (NCBI taxonomy): Eukaryota > Metazoa > Arthropoda > Insecta > Coleoptera > Curculionidae > Kuschelorhynchus > Kuschelorhynchus macadamiae. The sequence continues at coordinate 1,490,909 of JAUTXW010002618.1, forward strand.
ACGCCCAATTTTATGGAGTATCATCTTGTATCTAGTAGTAATTGCAGGTTGCATTTACCTCTGTTAGACGAAGTCAAATGACTCAAAAACTAAGAAAACCAAGAAACACCAAACTACATCCCAAGAAATCCGTGTTCAGGAGAAGAGCATCATCCTTCCAGAGGGTGCCTCATTCTAACGGGGTAGGAGTTATTTAGCCAATATTACCCGCCACTGGACGATGATTTAACCTTATGTGATACCGACAAACTAATTACCTCATTAAGAAGAATCAGTGAGCAGTATTGCAATATGTAATTATACTACAGTTCTGATTGTTAATTTTTAATAAAGTTAGTCTAGCTTAGAACCTTAAACGTTGTAGTTGTTATTCACATGAAAAATTCAGTTTTTAAAAAAAGGGACTAAAAGCGAAATTCTTTCAGCTTTTAACATAATTTATAAAAAATGTTATTGCATTTTTGCATTTACACATGTTTGCTAAAATATATAATTACTAGATATTGAGAAAAACCGTCTGCAAAGCCCATTTCAACCCCTCCCCTCACCACCGGCTCCCTGCTTACCGGCGTTGACTCCTAATATATTGTCCCTCCAACAACTTTGCAAATTTTCAAAACTACACGATTTTTTTCCTCTAATTGACGTTTATCAACCTTTATTGTCTATACTATATCAATGCCAAAATTTTTTGGGCAAAGTAGATATCCGGGGAAAGATTGATAATGCCTTAGGATAGTTCATACAGATTAAAAAGTCAAATAATTTTTGTCGTTGTGAATTTCAACGGGACTGGATTTGATTGTTATAATTAGTTCAAATATGTTAAGAAAAAACTAACCTTGTACGTTAATCCTGGCACAGGTCTTCCACAAGCAGCAGGTTTATAATGAAGCAATAGTCGATCTTTTGGTTTTGACACATTGAACACTGTCACCCATCCGGACAACTCAGTGCAACCGTACCCTTGTGAAACGAAAGTGCGGTAACAGATCTCTGAACTCACTTAATTTTTCTATGGAGATATGTGCACCTCCAGTTACTACCATATGCAATGAAGAAGTATCTAACCCTTCTGGTCTATCGGTCAAGGAAATCATGTTATATGCTTGTATAGGTGCAAAAAATGCAAACGTCACCTAAAATTTAAAAATGTGTTGCTATAAGGGTTTTTAGGTAAGTCTGGGTATAGCTTCCTAGTAGATTTTCAGGTAAGTAAGTATTTCTTCGAATATTGCACGACAATATTCGAAGAAGTATTTATTATATCCATCAAGCTATTAACGTTGTAGTTGTAATAGTCGCTCGAATATATGGGCAAACTCTTGGATTTGGGTAGTTGTGCAAAAAAAGGGTATAAATTGATATATTTTTCCTAATTTACTCCTTAACGGGAATACAATACACTTTTATGTTTGTTTTATGTGGTTCGGAAATTGGCAGTCGAGTTGGATTACACAAAATCGACTGTTTTAAGGATTTTTTATAATTTGCATGTATGGGCAGATGAAAACCCCCATACCATTATCGTGACGCGTCACCAACACCAATTTGAACCCATTAAAATGTGGGCTGGAACCATTATCCAACATTTTATTGGACATTGGACCATTTGTTTTGCCAAGAAAGTTGAATAGAGAATATTTCCTTCTTCCAAAACACCTTGCCAGAACTATTAGAGGGCCTACCTTTGGAAATGCACCATAACCTTTGGTTCATATCTGTTGGAGCTCCACTCCATTTTAACCTAGCAATACGAACACCTAAATATGACTTTTGAAAATCGTTGGACAGGAGGAGGAGGACCAATCGCTTGGCCTCCTCGATCACCGGACTTTACCCCTAAGACTTTTTGTTGTGCGAACATTTAAAGACATTAGTGTATTCCATGCCAGTTAACACTGGAGAAAAATTATTAGAAAGGATTAATTTCCATTGTCACGAAATGAGAAAGAATGTTGAAGCATTGTGGATAGTCCAGCAGACTTCAATTCTAAGAGCTAGGGATTTACTTTATAAAATATCACACCAACAAGATATCTAAGCTAGTTGAAAACAGTATTAAAATCTCAATACCAATGCATAAATTCCTTTCAATCCGAATATCTCGAGAATGTTGCTAACAAGAAGTTGCTCTTACCGACTTTTAGCAAGAATACCTTTTTACAAGTATTACAAGGGCGTACAAAAAAGTTATGATCTTTCAAAAAAAAACGTGTAGAGTGCGCGTTCTACAAGTCAAGAGAAATACTAACATCAAATTTGAATTTCTCATCAATCATCAAAAAAATCCCTAGATATAAATTTTCATTCAAATATCACGATTCTCTTAAAAGTTATTCCTGTACATTAGGTACATTAAGAAAAAAATGTATATGAACTTATACCCTTTTTTTCAAAAACTACCACATATTCTGGGACAAATAGTGACAACTGTAAAACTGGATAGGGTATGGTATACAAAATCAGTCTAGAAAGTTTTGTCAATAATCTTGACAGTTTCGTTTACGATTTCCTTTAGACCAGGAAAGTATCGTTCACTCTAAAATTATATAGTTTTTACTTACCTTATACTTATCTAATAAATGCCAAGTAATATCTGGAACATATTTCTTACAAACTAATCTCGCGCTTCCATTTAATATACATCCCGATAAATTTAAAACTGCTGACACCCAGTACAATGTCGCATATAATAACGCAACTGCATCAGATCCCAGGTAACCAATATGTCTAAAAATTGATGAAAAACCCATTAGAAGATCACTTATACTTTACTCATTAAATATATAATAAAAATAGTAGTCATGAATAATAAAACTGTATGTTCTACTAAAACAGGGACCCAGATTTAGTGGCGCTCCGCATGGCTGCCCCAAAACATTGGTTGGAATCCTAAATCAACACTGCAGTAACGATCTGTAATCCATCGCATTAACTCATCGACTCATCAACGCATAGTGAGTAGCTAGCGAGCTTAAGTGATTACCACTATCTATAGCCAATAAGTCATTTTCGGTTATGTTTAACTTATTAGTGATAAGTGTCGGTGCCTATAATTTAAATGAAAAACGTTTACCGATGTCCGGCATAGAGACCTTCAGTGCTACTTCATAACCAAAAGATAAATATTTCACCGGCCTGTGTCGGCATTGATAAGTCCCGATATGTATAAACAGAATCTAATTCAAAGTGTTAAGCGACAATAATGACATATAAAGGAGAGCGAGGTTTATGTTGGCATGTGTTAAAAGTAAACTAGTGACCTGGATATGTTGAAAGTTGTGCGAGACGTACACCTCGAATAAGTCACTCAAATTTCAGATACCATAAAGAGCTTCTATTAAAACTCAAAAAAGGTCATTTCATTCTGCAAATCTTACATCAGTAAAAGCCCTTGATGATAAATCGCTTTGTGACTGCTACATATTCCTTTAGGCATGCCAGTAGTACCACTACTGAAGAAAATTACTGCAGTCTCAGACACATCTTCTATGACGACTGGTTTAAAAACGTTCTCTTCTTTGTGTTCTTCCAAGAAAGTATTAAACTGTGTGAATCTTTCTATATCTACATCATCACCGTATACCACAATTTCGGCTTCCACTTCTGCTTTTTCCATAGATTCTGTTATCAAATCAATAACCTACAAAAGTGATTTAACACTAAGATATTGAGTAGTAGATCATTTACTAACTTGTTTAATAATTATTAGATTTTAAATTACTATAATAATTTAATAAAACTATGTACAGTAGGTAAATTTTTACTTCCCTCGTAAAGAGAAAGTATTGTAATAGTGAAAAATTCACCTTCCGAGATTTTCAGATCTTTACATTTCAGGGCCCCTAGATGCCGAAAAACATGTTTTCTTAATTCCGTCGGTCTGTCTCTGTCTGTTTGCCTTTTCGCGGCATAGCTAACGAACTACCTACCGAATTGACTTCAAATTTTGGTTGGATTTTTTTTAGTGAGAACAATTTCGTATGTTAAGAGGATCTATTCTAAATTTTTAAATTACCCTTAAGATTCTCGACAGTTTTTATGTAATATTTCCTATACAATTAAGATAAAGAGTGACCCGTTACAATATCTAAATATGTACCCTTCAGAAGTCCTAAGGAAAAAGTCTGTTGTCAGGGTATTTTGTGAATTGAATAATGACTCTGCTCTGTTATCTTTAGTTGAAGCAATGAACCATTTTTTTACTAATGGCCAATTACCAGAACTTTTAAAAAAGCAATAACTATATCATTGCACAAGGGTGGCGAAGATCTGTCTCCATCTAATTTCAAACCTATATCCCTTTTGGCTACTTTATGATTCTGTTTAGATTTCAGAGCAAAAGAGTAACAAATAATGTCACTTTTACATTTTGGACCTATTGTACCGGGCGTACAACTAAGAAAAGAGGCCGGCTGAATCTCGGAAACCGTTTATTCCACGATCCCCCAAAATTTCTTAAAGTGAAAGTGGCTGGAAATTATTTTTAAGTTTCCAAGTCGATGGCTAAAGGGCGTAATACGCGTAGTCAATTAGAAGAAGCAGGTTTTCTCAGAAATTCACTCAATATATAAAATTGACTTTATATTAATCTCTGCTAAGTTACGAATAATTTTTATTAAGGGTTTCACATGATGTATGAACTATATTATTTTAGGTTTCGTTCCGATTGCCAGATGGCGCTTTATGGCAATTTCTTATACTTAAAGTGTTTTCTTAAAAATTTCAAATAGATTGATATATTGATTATAGGCCAGTGTTACGGAGCACAAAAAAAATTAAGAAAATGACGCAAAGCAAGTTGATATCTATTTTATTTACGGATATATAAGCAAAAGAAAATATTACTTGACACTCTTATAAAAAACTCAAGCATTTCCAAACGAATTTTTACATGGTATCTAATTATCAATTTTTAACACTAATCTTATTCTTATACTACAAATATTTTAAGTATTCTTCACCTTTTTTAATTCATTTTTAATTTATTTGCTTTAAATAACACACCCCTCTCATAAAGAATCTCAAATGCGTTACTATTCAATTATGCGACGTGCTAAAAGAGTAGTAGGCTTTGGCAAAAATTAAGTACGATCGTCAAAATAAAACACTATCATAAAATGAGTTGTCAAATTATTATTAAGTTTAGTGTTTGTAGTAAATGTGTATTACGAAAGCAAAATGCCTATTTCTAATGCTTTCAAAATGCTATCATTGCAGCAAGAATATATGCTACTAGATACCCCGGTAGACTTAGATATGAGCAAAGGGTTTTTACACGATTAGCAAGATGTCTTCGTACTACTGCTACTGGTAGTTGTCATCGCCACCTCCATCAAAGGCAAAGAAGAGGCCGTACAGAAGCAAACATTATAAATGTGTTGGCGTATATTGTAATTAATCCAAATGTCAGTACTAGAGCTTCATCTAGAGATACATAGAGGGATAGCTCATGGAACTGTGCCAAATATATTAGATGAGTACAGGTAAGTGTAAATGAAAAAAAAAAAGAAGAATTTCAGCATGCTATTTTTCAATAAGAATGTAGTTTCGCAGAAATGCGTAATCCTTGAACTAACCCAGTCGTCTTAAACACTAGATCGGCTGATATTTTTACTTCCCCATATATTAAAAATACACTATATAGAGTAAGTATTGGAAATACAAAGATTTCCGAAAAATATAAGTTGAGATTATTTCATGTTCACCCTAAACTAACAAGCCATATTTCTAGAAAAAAATGATGATGCTTGTAATGAATTTGTGTATAAACAAAATTTCCGAGAACGATAACTTGAGAACGGCCAAATTGATATTAAATTTGCATAAAAAATAGTATAGCGTCTCGTGGCGTAATATCTGTGATATTTTTTAGATGTAAAATCATAAATTAATCATATTTTTATTACCTACTCACAAACCTATAATAGTCAAATTGAAAACAGAAGTAATCGGAGTAAATCTAGCCCCAGAAATATTAGAAATCATGAACCTACATATTTGATTTTTTCGAACAGCAAAACCGGCTAAATTTATTTTTTCATATAAAATATTTTTTCCATTATATGCACTGAAAATTCAAATGTTTTTGTTTCAAAGGGCAGAATTTTTTCCAAACCTACATAAACAATATTTACATTTATGTAAGGTTAATCTAGGAAGTGGAATGACTCCTTAAAAGCAAAATTAAAATTTTATTTGTTTATAGTATAAAATAGTAAAGTTTAGTAAAAAAACTTTTAATATTTTTAAAAACGGCAAGTAACAAAATTAAAAACTATACTATACTTAACAAAACACATTTTTTATCTTGACTCGTGGCAACAGTGTTCAACCTTTAATTCGTGGGAAACATTCAAACAAACAAACAAACAAAAGTATGCTTTATTGCCGCAGAAAAATTCTACAATTTTATGGACAAAGCAAAATATACCTAAAAATAAGACATATCAAAACATTAATCGAAAATAATTTCGACAAGTCAGTGCTTTTTTTTTTAAAATGTAAATTATCAATTTACCAAATCGTAAAACACACGTTAGAATATAGCATAACACTGCAAACAGTAAATGAATCATGATAACCTTATAAAAGTAAACAAACACACATGTACGAGGTGAATAATTTCGATGACATTGAAATCAAAATTGCAACTATGCGACCTTAAACTCTATGTTATTATAGTTATACAAATAATTGTGATGTTAAACAGAAGGTATATTGAACTAGTGCAGAATGTAGTATACAAAAAGAATTAAATTGTTTTTAATCCAATACCTAACAAAAATAATTAAGTTTTAAGTGAATGTTCGACAGTTCTTTTCCCTATATAATGATTTACAAAATTCTATGCTATGAGTTAGGACATGACTCACAAAAAATTTAAGTAAACAAGCGAGTTTAGTGACAATTTAAAGAGACTTACTCACTGAAAAAAAAATCATTAACGCTGTAAAGTGGTCTCTCAATGAGGTATGCTTTGGTGTTTTTTCGAAATTGTGCAAGCATAGGGATAGATTTTAAATGTACTGGCAGATTGTTGTAAAGTTTTATGGCGTTGTAAATAATTGATTTTTTTATTAATTCTGTGGAAGGAATGGGAAGATAAATATCATGCCTAGAGTTTCTGGTAGGGTATACATGTTGTGGCCTTTCTGGGAGGGTGTTTATATGTTTTCTCAGCAAACATACCGTTTCCAAAATAAATAATGCAGGAAGTGTTAATATTTCATGTTTTTTGAAATAGTATTGGCAGTGAGCTCTATTATTTAGACCAAACAAATAACGAATGGCTCTCTTTTGAAGCATAAAAATACTACGAAATTGCTCGGTGGTACAGCAGCCCCAAAAGGGAAGGCCATAGCGGAGGTGGGATTCAAATAAAGAGAAATAAGTAAGTCTGGCAGAAGGAACGTCTAGTTCTTTTGAAACTGATCGAATGGCGAAGCAGGCGGTAGAAAGTTTTTTAGTTAAGGTGTCAATATGATTAGACCATTTTAGGTTGCTATTTATATTTAAACCCAGGAATTTAACCGACTCTACGTATTCAATATTGCTGTTATGTACCTGAAGTGGTTGTAAAGTTCCCTTATAAGATAACGCCACCGTTTTATCGACGTTAAAACAAAGCATATTGGAATCGGACCAAGCCTTAATTATAACCAAGTCTTTGGAGATACTAGAGTGTAAAGACGTTGTATCAAAATCACTCCATGTTATGCTTGTGTCATCAGCAAAAAGGGAGATTCTTCCATTAATTTTAAGGTTCGTGATATCATTAATGTATAACAAAAAAAGAATAGGTCCCAAGACTGAACCTTGAGGAACTCCACTTGTAATCAACTTACAATCAGAATCGGAACCATTAGCCCTTACAAGTTGTTGCCTTTTTCCAAGATAAGATTTGAACCAATTTAAAGAAGTACCACGAATTCCATAAAAATGTAGTTTGTTTATCAGAATTTCATGACTAACACAATCAAAGGCTTTCGCATAGTCACAAAAAACTGAGGCAGTTGGGTGGTTGTTATTGAGAGATGAGTAGACGCCTCTAAGCAACGTGAACATGGCGTCACTGGTGCACTTGTTGGGTAGAAATCCGAACTGCTCCGGGGATATTATCTGATGTTTCAGGAGAAATGGCATAAGACGGTTCTTCAGTAGCCTTTCGATGATTTTTGATAGCACAGGTAGTAGTGCAATTGGGCGATAATTGCAAGAGTTAGTTTTTTCGCCGCCTTTATGAAGTGGAATAATTATAGCTGTTTTAAGGCAATCAGGGAATACACCTTTTATAAAGGACTCATTTATTAATGTTGTAAGGGCCTCTATGACTGGGAGTGGCAAGTTCAGGAATATTCTAATTGATAGGCCATCAGTGCTACACGAAGATTTACTTTTAATATTATGTATTACCTTCAATAGTTCAGTGTTGCTAACGGGACTTAAGAAAAAGCTATCAGCTAAATTTTTTGAAGGAGGGAGAAACGAAAGAGGGTCCAAACTTGGCGAGATACTAGAGGTAACATTTTTGCTTACATTAATAAAATAATCATTTAGATCATTAGCCCCTGGCAAGTTCTGAGTCACAGGGTTTGATTTGTTTCTGAGGTTATTGATGATGGACCAGGTTTCTTTTGAAACGTTATTAGAGTTTGTTAGACGTTTTCGGTAGTGTAATTTTTTTGCTGACTTAATAAGAGTAGTGTAGATCCTCCTATAATTAGAGATATAGTCGAGAATAAGAAAGGAGTCGGTGAATTTTTTTATATATGAGAGCGAGCGCATATTTTTAGCAGAAATTCGTATTCCTTTCGTGGTCCACGGTTTATGCCGCTTAGGTTTGATATTCTTAAGCGGGAAGGCCTTGTTAAAAGCACTTAAAGTTTTATTTAAAAAAGTTCTGAAGTTTGTGTTGACATTATCAGATTCAAAATTCCAATTGGTGTTAAAGCAAATATTATGAAATACTGAGAAATTTGCGGCCGAGAAAATTCTGCCCCGATGGCGAGATCTTGGTAAGGGCCTAATAGGTAAACTAAACCTGGAAATTACCGCCTCGTGATCGGAAAGACCTGAGTTATAGACCTGTGATTGCACCTCTGATGGAGAAAAATCAGACGCCATGTAATCGATGATAGAAGAAGAGTTTTTTGAAATTCTAGTTGGCGAGGATACATGCATTGAAAGACCGAAAGAGTCGAATATAGAAATTAGATATTTCTGGATGGCACAAACAGTAGCATAGTCAATATTAAAGTCTCCGCATAGAATTTTTTTACCTTTAATCGGTAGGCTGTCTAGCAAACTTACCAGGCTATTTAAAAATGATTGTACATCAGAGTTTGGTGATCTATAAATACAAATTACATAAAGATCAAGGTTTTGATTATATACTATAGAGAATTCAAAAGAGCTATCCGCTAACAAATGATCATATTTAGATACCGACATGAAATCTCCATTTAGGGATAGAATCAGTGTTCCCCATGAGCTGAGTTTTTTCTGTCATATCTAGCTACTGTGGTATACCTCTCAATATAAAAGGGTTCAAGATTAAAATTGCAACAAGTTGGGGGAACTCCAATTCTTCCAGAAATTTCAGTTTTATTTCTTAGAGAAGCAATATTAATTAGAACCATATTAAGACTAGTAACAACAGGAAGTTTTAGTTCCTCAGGACAAAAAATTTTTTTTGGGAGAATTATAAAATAATTTTTATGGCATTCTCTGGTCCTTTGAAGATAACAAAGATATAAGGATCCATAGGCTGCAAGATCCGCTTCCACTTCTGCTGCGTTAAATCCGTAAGCAGCATGAAAATCATATATCTTGTGTAGGGTTCTATAATCTATAGGAATGCCTTCAGAAGCCAAAAACAGCCTGGTGCTTGTATTTGTAAACCCTTCAAAGTGAATTGGCGCAGGTTGGTCGTGCAGGAAGGCGATTGATCTAATCATTTATTTTTTTTAATTTTCAGGCTGCATCCGTACCATATGGTACTGCACCAGGCTTTAACGCCTCAAGACTACGATCAGAGGCTGGACCATTGTCACTGGCTCCTTGGTATGATAGATGAGGATCCCCCAGGTCCTTTCAAGAACTTTGTGGACCGATGAAGACACGTTTCGTTCCGATGGTGGAATAAATTTACATAACTTATACTATCGGTCAGAACATAATCCTCATTGGATGCAAGAAGTTCAGGTCCAATAATTTTCGATGAACCTTTAAATGGGAGAATTTATTTAACTACCAGATTTAGTGGAAGACATTGATATGCAGACGAGACAGAGCATGCTTTACGAATATGATGGCTGTCCGGCTCATTTCTCTGTCAATGTCAGGGGTGTGGATAGGTAGAGGTAGTTTATTCCCCTGGCCCCCTCGTTCCTCAGATTTAACTTGTCTGGATTTTTATTTGTGCAAACGACTAAAGAACATGGTGTTTAATATCAGACCAACAACGAGGGATAACCTCATCAATCGAATTCAAAACGCTATCGAGATTATTCCTGAGATGGAAATAGAAGCAGTAATTCAATCTATTGTAGAGAGACTCCGTTTATGCATTCAAAATAACGGCAGGCACTTTGAGCAATTCACTCGACACTAAATTATTAGTCAACATAATACTTTTGATCAGTTTTCGCTATTTGTTTTATAACCTTTTCCGCTTCATATTGTTTCTCAGAAGAATTCATTGTTATATATACATTTTCAAAGGCAAAATGAAAAAATAATATGCCACATCTTTTGTTAATGTATACTTATTTAATGCGACTTTTAATAACCTGCTCCGAAATTAAACTAAAAAATTAAAATTTTCTTCATATCACCGTTAAAAAAAAGATATAAACTTGCTTTTTGCGCCGTTTCATGTTTTCTTTTTGTGCTCCGTAACACTGGCCTATAATAAATATATTAATCCATTTGAAATTTTTAAGAAAACACGTTAAATATAAGAAATTGCCAGAAAGCGCCATCTGGCGATCGGACGAAACTTAAAATAATCCAATTCATACGCCATGTGGAAGACTAATAAATGCCCTTTTTAACAAGACCAAAATCATCAAAATCAGTTAATTATTACTTAAGTTATGTCCGTTTTAAAAAACAAACATTGGCCCTTTCCCCCACTCTTTATTTGAACAGCTAGAGAAAAAACTCTTATTAAACATTATTCGTAATTTAACAGAGATTAATATAAAGTCAATTTTGATATACCTTCACTGGGTGAATGTCTCAGAAAATCTGCCTCTTCTAATTGACTACGCATATTACGCCCTCTAGCGGACGACTTGGAAACTTAAGAATAATTTCCAGCGTTTTTTCTTGGCCACGTTTTCCGAGATACAGCCGGCCTCCTTTCTTAGTTGTACACCCGGTACATTAGTTTAAATGTCCTTGTACTACTTTTGTTCTTGCTTTATATAAATTCACTGACGGTGGGGAGGGGGGCATAGGAACCTGGGCTCTCCCTTGAACCTTGGTTTAAAACAATTCTAAAAGACTGCCTCCCCCCTCAAAATTTATTTCTAGATCCGCCAGTGACTGCACTGGATATTGAGGGCGAGTTCACTCTTTTTGAGGATGACACTCCAATTTTGTGGCGTAAGTCTATGTCGACTTGTGTTAAATGAAGTGATAAGTGAAAAAGGTCAAAGCCAGGTTTGACAGCAATCTATTGGCTTTTAGCATGGGACAACGCATGCGGTATTTGCCAAATAACAGGTAATCGGAATTGGGGAGCGGCTTGCCAAAATACTCGCCTAGTTGCGAGCACACATGTACACATATTCGATTATTCGCCTATTGTCTGCTTTGACTCGGCCCAAAAAACCAACATCAATCGGGAAAATAACGAATACCAAATCATAGCTATAGTAACCCGTTCACACTAGTAGAAAATCGCCCATTAATGATTAATCTTTGCTCGAATGCCCTGCATATGTGGTCCAGGCAAAATAACGCATATGCCATCCCGTTTTAATAATAAAAAATAACCCATTTGGTACAAAGCTTTTTGCTGGCACTTATTATTACTTACTTCTGGTACAATAAAGAACAGTTTCGGCTGCACCAGCTTTATTAAATGCGCTGCCTCGCTAACAGTATAAGATGGATCCAAAGAAGCAACTGGAGTACCAAGAAATAGGCATGCTAGGAAGGGTACACAGCTCTGTAACTGATTGTACGAACAAAGGCAGACTACATCTTCCCTGTTTAAGTTCCTCTCTTGTAGGTGTAGCGCTGCTCGTACTGACCGTTTCAAAAGGGCTCCGTAAGTGTCTATTTCTTCGGTATCGGCAATATACTGTAACATGAATATCCATATAAAAACCTTGATTTAACATAATGACATTGAGATACAAGTAATTTCATTCCAAAAAAAGTTATAAAGATAAATTGGTTCTAGTGATAACATTATTGAAGGTAGCTGCTATGGTTATTTAAGTGATGAGTTATTTTTATAGAAAGCTTTTTGAAATGCGATATCAACTAATTTGAAGTAACCTATGCAACGATTTGGCTTGAATGATCTGGATATTTATTTGAATGCTGCTTTGCAGTCTTTCAATGTTAATACTATTTAAAATGAATATTTTGAAGAAAAGTGATACTACCTGAATTCAGGTAAACTTTGTTTTGATTTGGCTTGAAACATCTGACTATTTATTTGAACTTTGATTTCGCCCTCATTGTTTTATTTAGCTTTAGGTATAATTTATAACGTTTTTAGAATTGAAATAAAACTCGTTGTGTGATAATTAATGTTTCATTGAAATGATGAGTTTCTTCAAAGGCGGTTTTGAAAAGCCATTCCATCTAAGTTAAACTAATTTTTGTGACGGTTTAGTTAAAAAGATCTGAATATTCAATTGGTGAGTCTCTTGGAAATATTATTTAAAGTTAAATAAAGTAAAATTTGTAATGTTTTTGGAATCAAGAAGAAAATTTTTGATAGCTGTCGTGGAAATGATTATTTTATTACAAGCCATTCCAACCCGAAGAAATTAATCTTTGCAACAATTTTACACTTGCTGAAAATTCCTAGAAACTTTCTGTTATGTTTTTATTCTTTGTTATATAAATATATTTTATTTTAGTATTTACTAACAGGTAAGTTCTAATATGGCATGAATTGCTCTGTATTTTTCTTTTCGTGTTCATAAAAAACTACACTAGATGCTTCGATCAACCAGTCGCATATAGCAAGTACATTGTCAAATCCAGAGCAAAGATAATTAATCTGAACACCTAACACTTTCTCACAAAACTTCGCAAACTTTACTTTAAAATATTTATGACAATTCTTGAAAAATTTTGTTTAATTTAAATATTTTAGAATTTTTGAACCTTAATTTTTAATTTATCAGGCAAGGCTCTTCACTTTTTAGAAATAAAATAAAATCTGTAATTAAATAAAATCCTCGAAAGAAATAAGAAATTCGTAATAAATAAAACCTAATGCAGACACATCAACTTGAATCATTTAGCAGTGACTCCTAATAAAACTATTTTTTGATTCTAGGAAAACTTCCTTGGTAACATTCCAAAAAAATTTTCTTTTTACAGTTAAATTTTTGAGGTGTCGAGCGCCATTTGGATACAGGATTAATTGGCAATGGTTATTTATTCTGCATTTAATAGTTTTCCATCAGACAAACAGTTCTTTAAGCAAAAATATTTCTTGGAATTAACAAAATTAGTAGTAAGCAATTATTATCAAAAGATGTCTTTTATCTAGTAAAGAGTGAATTAAGTAGAAATAACATAAACTTCAGCAGTCATACCTGTGCAACTTTGTCTTTGTTCTTCTGCATGCTCCGAAAAAATTCGTAACCCAGACCGCGCTGGGTCTTACTGAAGCTTGTGGTTACAGAGATTATATTTGTATCCTCATCTCGAATAATATCTACAATCATAAAGCAAAACTTTATAGTACCCATTAATTTTTCGCAAGATTAATATACGCCATTACTCAAAATAATGTTAACCATACGTGTATATGTAAGTATACGCTCTGATCCTAGCACCTGAATTAAATGGATTTATTTCCATCTATTCAACAACAAACGTAGCCAGGGCTGGAAAAACTTTGAAAATATGTTGATATACGCATGCTTTTTACTAAATTTCCTAAAGTTTGACCGTTTGTGACCTCCCCCCGCAAATGAATTTCTGATTTGAACCCCCCCGACTTGAATTTCTGTCCACAATTATGTTTTTGGGTCAGCACAACGATAGCTATTGTCTTAGCATCTATGTAGCTTCTACAAGATGCAAGTAATCCGCCAGTACGGGGATGGAGCATTTGATAACGCACTGAGCACCAGAGTCTGTGAATTTTTCAAGGTCTAAATGGTATCACAAACGGTTGTGCTATTTCTTTTAAATAAATATGTAACTAAATGTCTGTATTATAAAAGAACTTATTTCGTTTACACATGTTTCCGTTTTCTAATTTTTATCATAAGGTCGTCTAAACGTTAACAAGAACCACCCACAATAGCCGTAGTTGCTGCTAATTTTTTTGCAAAAATTCAGTGAAAGAATGAAGTTGGCATGGTTTATTGATACTGGGAATCGACGAACACGCTCGGTTTGAAGTGGAGCTCGGGGTATGAGGCGTTTCAAAGTAAAATACTTCCAAAACAAACATTTTGTTTCTGCAATATACGCAAAAGAATGGAGAATAAATTCGTACTCAACCGTTGAAGCATGATCTTACATATGGACATAAAACTGAGATTGATATTAGAATAAGACAGAAAATTTCATATATATATATATATATATATATATATATATATATATATATATATATAAAGATGTGCTGAAGATCAATTGAAAGTTCTTAGAAACATTTTTTTGTTGCAATCAGTATGAATCAAAGAAGCAATGTGAGGTTGTCTATAAAAATATAAGGAAAATAATCTCAAAATAGGGATTATTTTTCTTTGTTGTTCTTTCGGTACTTCATAAGTATGTCATGTTCTCAAAAGTGATAGAGATAGTGAGTTTCAAAAACTATGCGACAATGCTATGTTATGGCTACGTTCAGATTCTAGCCCCCGATGTCTGAAGAGTTTAAGTTACTTTATTCACTTTTTGACCTTGTTTTAAAGTAATGAAAAGTATGTAAACACCGGTGTCATCAGTATGTCATTCCATGGCATTTTTTCTTGACCAAGAATGACGAACCTTTAAGACGTAGACCAGAGATAGCTCGCAAAAATAATTATATGGGTCATACCCAGTTCTTAACTTTTTGAAAACAATTGTATTCGTGCTTCTACAAGCCCTGTTGAAAAAACTGAGTGAGTCTTACTTTGATTTTTGACAACGTTGGAATTCTCAGTTTTTTTTGACTTAAGTAATAACTAAGTGAGTGAGATTAAATGAAAAAATATAAATAACATTTCTAGATTCTTTTTTAGTTAAATTGTGTTCCATATTATGTGTGAAGGTGAAAAATATGTTTGGATCTATAAACAAATATTTTTCCACTTTTGGTGGATATAAAGGAATAAGATCATAAACTGGAAGTTATAAGTTGGCAATAAGATATTTAATTCCATGTAGGATTTAAACTGGTTATTTAAAGTAAATAGAAAATATTATATATGTGACATTATACCAAAATCTTTAAAAATATTTAATGCTAGGAAAAACGGTTCTTAACTGTAGAAGAGGATTAAAATTCCTCATTAAAATCCAGCTAAAATGGTAGCAGTGTTTGGTTCATAAATATGTAATTAATAGATTTTTTATTTATATTGAGACAGAAGTTTATTGATTTCAGAAACTAATTAAAATTCTCGTAACTTTAGAAGGATCAATAACTAAACATTTTTAACACAAATGCAGTAAAGAATTATTATTTAACTTTTGAATGTGATTTTCATCGATATGTTTTCAATTTTCATTGTTTTTAATTTTAATTTATTTAAACGACCATTTAAAAGAATCGTTTGATAGATAAATTTAGTTTGGCTTCTACAAAAAATGGCGAAATAACTGTCTCCTACAAAATCACATAAGATATTCAACGAAAAAAAGTAAATTAAATTAAAATTACCTTTAAGCAATATATTAGTACAGCCTTATAAAATCATTTATTGTTTTAATTAATTCTGAATTTTTACTAACTCTTTACATTTTCCTTTTGAGAATATTCAGTTTTCTTATATTCAGAAAAAGTAAAATGTATTAATATAATTATGTTCCAAAGCAGCAAACTGAAAATGTAAAGGAATAGCTATTTATATAACTGGTTGCAATTGAGCGTGTTTTTTACACTGGATGTGAAGATTAGCCACGCGCCTAGCGAGTGGTCCAACACATCGTTTGAAAAAATTGCATCGTGTTTTATACAAGATTTTTTGCTATTTAATTGTTACGAAAAAATAGTTATTTATTTAACAGGTGCAGAAAGTGATACTTTTCCACACTTTACATGTCATGCAACCGAGGGTGGAAGAGGCACTTTTTGCTCGTGTTAGGTACAACATTTTTCCCACTTACGTAAATATAGGCTTGTTTTTATTAAATTTTTATATTTTTTGGGTAAAAAATGTTAGCATAAATACCTTCGTGAAAATACCTAGTAATATAATTTTTTTACGCACTCTAAAATATTCTAATTACTAATTTCACTTTTATATTATATTGGTATTAGCATAGAGTGTATTCTAACCTGTTGGCTTATAAGACTTCATTCATTATTTTGTTGTTGCCGCTACAGGTTTAGAAAACACGTGTGAAATAAAGCGTAATTTTTTAAAGTTTGTTTTGTTTGTGTATCCCGACAAGGACGAAAGAGTTTATATTAATTTCTACAGAAAATATATGTCATTGCGATCAGAAAATACATCATGCTAACGGTTATATCTTTTCTACCACAAAGGAAAGTGCTCAGGTCAAATTGTTGGCAAAACATCTCCGGGAAAATACCTAGTAATATCGCTAGCTTTCTACGTCTGGAAATCCAGAAAACTATACTGGACACTGATCCTCTGCCACTATGGTGGCAATACTAGAGCAAATATAAGTACTCTGAAGAGATATGGAAGCTGGAAAAGAACAACGATCGCTGAATCATATGTTGAAGAATCGGTTGAAAATAAAAAGAATCGCAAACCAAATTCTACAGTCGCTGTTCGTGACAATCGGACAAATGAAGAATTGGAATGACCTTCTTCGTCCACTTCAGTAGTGGTAAGACAAGAATGCAACAGTGCAGGATTTCAAGCAGGGACAACTGGTAAGACATTTTCTGAAACCGAAGATCTGGAAGAAATGGCTGCGTAAGTGTTAACTTTTCAAAATACAACAAATTGCACATTTAATTTTCTGATCATTTTCAACTACAAAATTATAATTTTATAAGGCAAGATAGGTTAGGTAGGGGTGGTGGTGTCGCTGTGTATATAAAAGCAAGTATTGAGTTTCTTGTTATGCTTAGAGAAACCTGCCCTTTTCTAGAACATATTTGGATTGAAATAAAAGTAAACACTACAAAAATTTTAATAGGCAATATATACCGTCCTCCTAAGGGTGACTTAAACTTATTCTATTCACGTCTTGAAAGTATTATGACCGATTTTTATACTGTCTATGATTCTCTTTTATTGCTAGGTGATTTTAATATAAACTTTCTCAAATTAAATACAAAAGCACCGTTATGTGAAATTACTGAGGTCTATGGTTTGCAACAGCATATAACTGAATATGCTAGAATATCAAATTCAAATATATCCTTAATTGATTTACTTTTTTCAAATATAGATTCAATCGAGGTTTGCGGAATAAGGGATGTTGAGATATCAGACCATATGCTCATTTATTGCGACATAAATTTTGGAGACCGCAAATCTAACACTTATAACTTTACATACAGAAATTTACAAAGTGTTAACAATGAGCAATTTCAATCCGATATCGAACTAATACCTTGGCACATAATGTATCATATGGCGGACATAAATAGCAAAATTGATTTTTTCAACCAATCATTATTCGACGTTATAAACCTGCATCCTTAAAACATATCAGAGGTAAAAATAAGCCATATAGACCATGGATTACTCCTAATATTAGATTAATGCAGAGGCTTCGTAATAGGGCCTTAAATAAGTTTAGAAACACTAAAAATTGGGAGCAAAATATACAACTACCCAATTCCTTGCAAAATGTAGATGAACTTAATACTTATTTTACTAATATAAATAAAAATAACAACAAGCCTGATGAAGAATTTATTAAGAATTTTAAGGAACATAAAATTACACAAAATGAATTTAAATTTAGGGTGATAACGCAAGATACAATAATTTCCATTCTAAAAACCATAAAGAGTAAAGCATTAAGCTGATAATTTAAATATTACACTTATTTTACTTTGTTGTCCTGCCATAATTAATCCACTAACGCACATTATAAATGTTTGTTTAGAAAAAAATCATTTTCCAGATCAATGGAAGGAAGCCAATGTTATTCCGTTGCCTAAAGTTAAAAATCCTACCGAATTTAAACAAATCCGTTCAATATCGATTCTTTCAGTTCTCTCTAACCTATTAGAAAGAATTATGGAACATCAAATAATTGAGTATTTAAATATTAGTAATTTGATCCCTGAATATCAGTCTGGCTTCCGTAAAGGTTATGGTTGTGTAAACCGCATTATCTCAGGTAACAGATGATATATTTAAAACCCTTGATAATAATCTAGCTATTGTTTTGGTCCTTTTGGATTTTACTCAAGCTTTTGACATGGTCAACCACGAAATATTATTGGCTTTGTTGCAGTGTCTGGGTTTTAGCGATTCTGCGGTGGCACTGGTGTCTTCCTTTTTGTCAAGCAGAAAACAAAGAGTAGTACTTGATGGTATATATTTCAATATTGTAGCCATCGTCGCTACGCAGATGATACCCAGGTATATTATTCATTTAAAAGTACTGATATAGCCGAGGCATTAACGCGGATTTGGACACTTTATATAGATCTCTTGAAGATTAACCCAACCAAATCAGTAGCTATACTTTTTTGTAGTGATAACAATCAAATGAATATTTTAGATAACTTAAATCTACACCTAAATAACGATCCAATAGATTTTAAAAACTCTGCCAAAAATCTGGGACTCATAATGGATCATAAACTTAAATTTAAAGAACATGTTACTCTTAAACTAAAAAGTGGATATTCCGCCTTATAACAATATTTTTCGCAAAGACACTTTTTGAGCTATAACATCAAGAAAATGCTTTGTGATGCACTAGTGTTATCACCATTAAGACTTCTGTGACACCATCTATGGACCTTGTCTTGATAATGCCGATGCTAATAGATTACAAAAACTCCAAAATTCCAGTCTAAGGCTAATTTTTGGTATAAGGAGACGTGAACACATTTCTCATAAGTTAAAAGAAGCAAATTGGTTAAATATGCACAATAGTCTAGTCTTACATGCTCTTGTTTTTTTTTTATAAAATTCTTAAGTTTAAGACTCCACCATATTTCCACAAAAAAATAACTTATCGTACTGATGTTCACAATCTTAATATAAGGCGAAAAAATCTATTAACTATACCACAACAATGAATTTTTTAAAAGGTCTTTTTCTTATTTAATTGCACATTTATTAAACAAATTTAAAATAAATGAGTTTACTGTCTGAGAAAAAGTTTTCAAGAGAAAAACCAAACTACTTCTTCTAAACCATATTTAATTTATTGCCTATGCCACAAAATGCTAAATTTGAAACTTAAACCTTTCCTTTTTTCCCTATCCTTATCCATCTTCCATTTTCCTTTTAGTGTGTGCTTTTTTGCTTGTTTTTTTTTCAAATTTTTTTAAAAAATTTAACTGCTAGCTGCTTATTAATTTCTTTTTCATTTCTTATATTTTTGACCTCAACAGAACCCGGGGAATGAATTATTATCATAATAATAATTATTATTTTAAGTTAATTCGTTGACTGTATTTATTGGTAACTAATAAACGTCTTATTATTATTATGTAATTCGTTAGTAAATATAGGTTTATTTTTTGTATTATTGTTAACTTAAAATAAAAAAAAATTAGTATGAAAAGGCACAAATTTAGTTTTCTTTAGAACGTGCTGAAAAGATTTTTTACGCACGGCGTTCTGAAAGTTTAAGAAGTTAAACTCGCAAATGCGTGCGTAAAAGACATTTTTCCGCACGCAGGAAGGAAAATAAAATTTTCATTACGTTTCATTTTCATTTTCATTTAGTGTTAGTTTTTCATTTCTTTAGTTTGCTAAAGACGGGGGAAGACCTTCCCCCGAAATGTCCAAAAATGTAGAGATTTTTCAATATCGTTCTTCGGTACCTTCACAGTGGACCCAGAACTAAAGACTACAAATTAAAATTTTAAGGTAAATAGATAACATTATTTTTAGTAATTTAATTATTTAATAAAACAGTATTTTCTTCTGGTAGAGTTTTCAGATTCCGTAGAGAGAATTTTCGCATTATTTGGTTTTGTCAATTCGAACTTTGGAAATCGTTTAGGATAATTATTAACAAAGATTAATCTACATTTTGGATTCTATATCAGAGGAAGTCCTTTTGGCTTTTTTTTTGTACTTTTTAGCTTTAATGGGGTGTTCACCACTTTTGGTTTTTTGTTAAAGTTATTTTAATATTTAGGTTTATTTTGTTACTAATTATTAAATAGATGCTTTATTTTTAATTTTTAAGTTGCTTTTTTATTTTCTATAATTTTAATGATTTAAATGGCTTATAAAGTAAAAAAGTCGATCAAATACTAAAAAAGATATAGCCACAAAATTACCTTATATTTTCTTAATTAGTATGATTCAAATATTTTTTTTTACCACAAAATGAAAACATCCATTAATAAAAATAAACATAAATGTTCCTACTTTAATAAGATAACACTTAAAAGTGATATCGTTTAAGTCAAGGAAACATCGATTGAATTTAATAATGTATTAATAACTGAGAAGTTTCATAGAAAGTTTTTTCTTTTCTGAAGTAATGATATGTTCTTGTTGAAAAGCTGTAAAAGTTGTAAAGTAGGTAATAAGCTGACAAATAATTTGTATATTTACCATCAGGAAACGCTTCCATTCCTATAATTTTCTTTGGAATTACGGGACAATTCTTCGCCCGAACTAACTCAATTATGTGACGAAGAATAATACCAAGTTAAATCTTGCTTTGATGAGAATTATACATTTTAAATATGTGTTTTATGAACATGCAACGAAAAACCATGCGCAATTTATTAAGGAGAAATCGAATGCACCAACGATAATAAAAGATGACAAAGCAAATATAGTTGTAATTTTTATAAATAAATTACATCGACGCCAAAAAAATGCTCTAAAAAGTGAAAAATAATATTTTATTCCACCTTGAAAATTTTACTCCGTGAAGTAGGAGCCAAACTAAACAGTAAGACCTTATACGCATAGTATTAGATATAAAAACACCGAATTGACTGAATACATGATTATATTTTTGTGATTAAATAATTAAGAATACATTTAATGCCGACATCACTGAGTAGTGCCATTTTGAGTATTTTTATTTGTTCCATCATATTGAATTCCTACCAATATTTTTCCATTTTCTTTCTATCTATGCCACACTTGACTTTTGGGTATCATAAAGTAAATTCAATAAGTAGTTTTTAAATTGACACATACCGCCATTTTGCAACGTCATGTTGAATTCGGACCACTTTATCCTTTTCACATCTATTTTTTCTGCAAAATCAATTGAACAAGATTTTTTACGTTGATTTTTTTAAAAAATTATTGGGTCGCAATTTTATTTCGCAGTTTTAAATTTAAACCCATATTATCAGTCTTTACCTACACCGTTGGTCCGTAGATACTTCTCAGATATTAAGTTTCTAACTCCTCTTGTTGTTATGTTAAGGTAAGCTATTATTTGGGGTTAGAAAAAAAAACTTTTTTTAAATGTCGACGTTTTGCAACTTTATTGTTGCATCTTCAGGACACATAGATACATTATATCCTACATTAAACCCATAGTATGTCTTTACCTACTCCGTTGGTCTGCAGATATTTCCTAACCCCAAATAATGCACCACACTAACAACAAGAAGATCTTTAACTAAAACTATTTAGAAATTTAATATTTGGGAAATATCCGCGAACCAACGGAGTAGCTAAAGACTGATAATATGGGTTTCATGCAGGATATAAAATATATATATGTGTCCTGAGAATGCAACAATAAAGTTGGGAAATGTCCACAATTTAAAACAGTCTTTTGTTTCTTTACTGGACCCCAACCCCAAATAATACACCACTCTAACATAACAACAAGAAGATCATTAACGAAAACCATAGAAGTATATTATCTGGGAAATATCTGCGGACCAACGAAGTAGTTAAAGACTAATAATATGTGGTTCTTGCAGGATATAGAAACTATATATGTGTCCTGAGGATGCAGAAATAAAGTTGCGAAACGTCAACAATTTAAAAATAGACTTTTTTTATTGGACTCTAACCCCAAATAATACACCACTCTAACAAATTTTTTTTAACATTGTTCAGCCATATTGGATTTTTACCCAAATATTACCATGCCTTATGGGGGCCTTATTTTTTGGTCAAAATTTGAAGTCAACTGGGTAAGTAGTATTTAAGCTATGTCGCAAACTGACAGACAGACCGACAGACGGACCGACTGAATTGATAAAACATGTTTTTTGGGATCTAGGGACGCTAAAACGTGAAGATATGTGAAACCTGAGAGGGCGATTTTTTTATGACTACAAAAATTTTATTTGGCCGCAATTTTGTTCCTCCATCTTGAATTAGTAACTCAGTTTTACTAGTTGAACTCTATACCATAATTAGTTATGGAACACAATTTGAAATTAATAAGTAGTTTTTTGGTTTTTGTTTTTTTCCGCCATTTTGGATTCGTACCAAAATTTTACCAGTTGATTCCAATGTAATACTTGATGTTTATGCAAAATTTGAAATAAATTTGACAAGTAGCTTTTTCGTAATATTTTTTTAACATTTCACTAAACCGCCATTTTGTTTTTGCCATACTCGATTTTTACTAAAATATTACCAGATCATCACCATATGACTCTTAATCTTTTATCAAAATTTAAATTCAATCTGGTTAGTTTTTAAGCTACGCCGCAAACTGACAGACAGACCGACAGACGGGACAACGGAATTAATGAAACACATTTTTTGGCATCTAGGAACGCTAAAACGTGAAGATATGTAAAACCTGAGAGGGTGACTTTTTTCACGATTACAAACATTTTATTTAACCGCCACTGTGTTTCGCCATCTTGAATTAGTACCTTTATTTTACTAGTTGATCTCTATACCACAATTAATTATGGCACACAATTTGAAATCAAACCATTAAGCAGTTTTTTCAGGCTGAATTTTTAAATATTTTATTAAGCCACCATTTTGTTCCGCCATCTTGGATTCGTACTAAAATGTTATCAGTTGATTCCAACATAAAACTTGATATTTTTGCAAAATTTGAAATAAATTGGACGAGTAGTTTTTTAATAATAATTTTTTTTAATATTTCGCTAAGCCGCCATTTTGTTTCTCCACATTTGATTTTTACCAAAATATTACCAGGTCATCCCCATATGACCGTTAATGTTTGACGAAAATTTCAAGTCAATCTGGTAAGTAGTTTTTAAACTACGCCTCGAGGGAAGTGAAAAAACCACAAAATGACGGCCATTCCGCCATTTTTAACCTTTTTTTAATATCCATGCCATGGGACCATTCCGGTAAAATCCTGATTCTCCCCTGAAAATTTAATCTAAATTGGTCAAACCATCGCGGAGTAATCGATGTTCAAAAATACTAGAGTTTGAAGTTGCACACTTCCATGTTCAACCTGTATACATAAAATTGCATAACGGGATTGCAATAGAGATACCTTTTAGCAAATGCGGTTGTATGTCTATTACACACCTCAATGCTTTAGTTTCAAAAAAGTATTTAAAAAAATGTAAATTTAATTACAAAACTCGCTGCCTTTATCGCCCTTAGACCTGTGTGTTTTTTACATTATTATTACAAAAAAATGGGTGGACGGATTTCAATTCAAAATATATGACACCACCAGAGAAACGTCCTCAGTAATTTTGCGTTTGACTCATCAAAGTCGACAAAACCGTTTAGAAAAAATGCGCGAACATACATAAAAAAAATACATACAAGTCGAATTGCGAACCATCTGTTTTTTTGAAGTCGATTAAAAAGAAAGAAGTTTGCAGCTTTTTTAGATGTCAACGTTACACATCCAAATCATTGTTTGAACTCTGTTTTGTGTCAACCTCCAGGTGAGATTCTTTTGACTGGTAATATTCCCGACTATCCGGGAAACCCTTTATCCCGAATAGGCAATAAAACGCATTTTTATTTTCTCCATTAAAAATGTGTATAACCGTGTACATAAAACCTTATTAAAAAACAATTTTAAATATAATAAAGCTCACATTCCAAAGGAATCAACAATATTCTATGAATTTAATATACAATCAATCCAGTTTCATAAATGTATAAAAGCGTAAAAGTTATAACCTCCTTATTCATAATGGTCTATGTGAGGTGGCTAAAAACGGTACGCGTCACAAAGAAAAAAACATTTTTTTGCCGATAGCAAAAAAATTTTACATCCAGCCAGACACGCCTTACTTGGCGCATTGCCAAAAATTTCGATATTCTCTTATTCTCTATACATATAGTATGGCACACGGTTCTGAAACAGCGACGCAAGAGAGAGGTGAGGTAAAATCTAGCCTATTTTCTCTCTATGCATAGGCGTACCTAAATACTTTAGCTGAAATTTAAAAAAATAGAATTAGGAATTATTGTGTATTAAACCGATTTCAAGCGATTGACCTATATTTACCGATCATTAATGGTATTTACCAACTGCATTCAAGAGATTCTGGTCTCTCTGTTATGACGTCATTAACTAGCCCTTCATTACGTTATTATTCGACATTTCAATAACCGGAAATACCGTGCTCGGGAGGTAGGTTATTGTACTATTCATCTTTTTCTAGATTCTAATGCCATAGTCAAGATGCTATTTTAACCCAATTTTGTTATTTACCGTTAATTATCTTCTCAGCATTTTTTTTTTCATAATTTTTAGAACAAAAATATTTTTTGATTTCGCATTTGAGTGATGTTTAGTCATTTAGTGCAATATGGAGACAGTGCTGGAACGGTATCAAATAAGTTAAACTTTTAATGCCAAGACTACAAAGTTATTTTTGATTGACATCATTAAACATAAACAAATCCCATATAAACATTATTAAAAAATTCTCGTTCATATTTACAATTAATTAAAAGCAAACAAAGCAGCAAAAGAACTTTCACAACAGTTAATTTAACACATTTAAGCGCTTTTTGGTTACTGTCAGTTGGAGAAAATCGGTAAGTCAAGGGCTATAACCAAAAATGACCAAAAGCAAACCTGCGGTAATAACCGGTCTATCGCTTGAAATCGGTTTTAGTGTACTGCTATATAATTCTACCTGTTTGCTGTCTATGCGTGCCTGAAACTTTAGCTAGAATATTGAAAAATAGAGTTTAGGAAATGTGTATTGCCATATAATTAGAAGAAAAAATATATCAGTTGCCAAAATATCTGTCTAGATAATGCATAACACTCTAAAATCGTTTTTAATTTTTTAAGAATATAGGTTTATATACTTAGATAAAGAAAAAAACGTAATCAACTAATAATGGACTCACTTTTAATAAACTGTTTTCTACTTCTCTCGTAAAAGCCAAATATTGTAATCGTTAAGAAATCGCCCTTCCAAGTTTTTACAGATCTTTATGTTTCATGGTCCTCCTCGATGCCAAAAAACATGTTTTCACAGTTCCATCGATCTGTCGGTAGGTCAGTCTGTTTAAAGCATAACGAAAAACTTTATCCGATTAACTTAAAATTTTGGTCAAAAATTTGATAGATAGATAGTTAGATAAGCGTTTATTTATATTTCAAAATATAACAAATAGGTATACAAAAAACCCAATGGATGTGGAACAATGTCAGCAAGTAGTATTACAATTATTAAATAGCGGTAGGTATAAAATACCTTGCTTTTTTCCTGCATCTTAGAATCTATCATCATATCACAAATACCTAGAATCATGAGTTAACTACCTATGTAGCTGCTTTGAAAACAATTTTGGATAAAGAGAAAAAAAACCAAAAACAAAAATACCAGTAAGATAAAGATAATCAGTTTCACATTTGTACTTACAGTTTCTACAATTACAGATTAAAATATATATATTTACAGATTAAAATACCTACATTTCTAGTATGGAAACAATAACAAGTCATAGGGAGAGAAAAATTCATTACATTATTTCGTTTTCGTCAGAAGCAAAGTATTGTGTAAAAAGCCTTAAGAATTTTCTTAATACATTTTTTAATTTTTGTTTAGGAAGTGTACGTACCTTCACTAGTACACTTAAGGGTCATATGGGGATGAACTGGCAACATTTTGATAAAAATACAATATGGCGGAGCAAAATGGCGGCCTAATAAAATGTGTAAAAAGCTAATACTAAAAAACTACTTACCCAATTTTGCTAAAATGTTGCAAACAAATCGAGTATTACGTTGAAATGAACTAGTAAAGGATGGCCTAATGAAATATTTAAAAATCAGCCTGGAAAATTACTTATTAAATTGATTTGAAATGTTTTGCAAGAGTTAAGTGTAACAGAAAGGTAAACGGGTAGAATTGTATTACGAATCCAAGATGGCAGAATAATGGCGGCCTAGTAAAATGGTAACATCCAGGTATGAATCCAAGATGGTAGAAGAAAATGACTGCTTAATAAAATATTTAAAAAAATCAGTTCGAAAAACTTAAATTAAGTCCAAAAAACTGAAGTAATAATGTTAATAAAAATATTTTAAAATACAGTGTATATTGGTTACTAAATGAATATGGGCGAAACTAAATTGGGAAAAAGGAATTTAAAGTAAAGGAATTTTAAATTTTTTAAGTAAATTATGTAATAAAATTTATTAACCAAAGGTAACAGGGATTAAATGTATTAAAATATTAACTAATAATATAATTAATTAATAATTAACTATATCACTATATATAACGCCCGTCATATCAGTTTTAGTTTAGTCCCAAAGATCTTTAGCATTTTATAAAATTTCAATAGAATCGGGTCAGTATTGTTTGTAATATTAAGTTTTCTTTTACATAACTGATTGAATTATTTACAAAAAATATTTCTTTCTATCTAAAAAAACCAAAAGAGGCGCAATTTATTTGCATTTTTATTAAGTACCGTTCATTGGTTTTTTTTTGTGCAATGTTGAAAAATCGAATACATAAGTTACAGAGTGTTGATTTTAATAATGTACAAGAAACTAAATAAAATTGAGTCCGAATCATATATAATATATCACAATATTTTACGAGTTTCTGCCTAAACCAGTAAATAGGATAAATTGTTTTATTCTGATTTTTTAAGACCGCCATTTTGTTCTGTTGTGCTGATTAAGATTTTAATATTTTTGAAAAGAATTATTTAGCTGCCATTTAGTTTCCCCATCTTGGAATCGTTCCACAAATTTTTTTAGTTTATTTCTACATCACTTTTATTGCTTGCACAAAATTTGAAATTGATCGAGTAAATAGTTCTTACAGGCTGATTTTTTTATTTTTTTTTTGCCCGCTATTTTGTTTTGTTGTCTTGGATTCATACCAAAATGTTAACAGTCCATTTCTATGTGACATTTGATTTTTATGCAAAATTTGTGGTACATTGGAAATAAGTTTTTTAGTAATACTTCCAAACTATCACCAGGTCATTCCCATATAACCCTAAACCGTTTTCCAAAATTTGAAATTAATTGGGTAAGTTGTTTTGTAGCTATTTCGCGATCAGACAGAGAGACAGACAGACTGACGGAAATGAAAATATATGTTTTAACGTTGAAAATGAAATGTTAAAAAAATTATCACCAAAAACTGTATCCAATTTACCTCAAATTTTGCACAAAAATCAAGTATTACGTAAACGTAAATTAGGCAACATTTTGGTACGAATTCAACATGGTGAAACAAAATGACGGATTTACGAAAAAATATTAAAAATGAGCCTATTATCTCAATTCTGTCAGTCTGTCAGTTCGCGGCATTGCTAAAAAACTAATTACCCGATTTACTTCAAATTTTGGTCGAAAATTAAGAATCATATGTAGATGACCTGGTAAAGTCGTGGTAAAAATCAAACATGGCGGAACAAAATGGTGGCCTAGTGAAATGTTAAAAAAGTTGTCACTAATAAGCTAATTATATAATTTGCCTTAAATGTTGCACTAAAATCCAGTAATACATTAGAATGAACTGGTAACTTTTTGGTACGAATGCAAGATGGCACAAAACAGAATGCCGATTTGTTGTAAATTGTGGTACAAATTCAAGATGGGATAACACAATGGAGACCAAATAAACAGTTTAAAAGATGAATGTAGAAAAACCTCTTACTCAATTGACTTCAGTTTTTGCACTAAAATTAGATATGATATGGGAATAAACTGGTAAACATTTTGGTATTTAAAAAAATCAGCTTAAAAACTACCTAATTAGATTAATCTCAAATTTTGTACACGAATTATGTGTGATATAGACACTTGTAAAATTCTGGTTTGAATTTAGGATAACGGAAAAAATGGCGGTCAATTAATTTTTTTAATACTCAGTGTAAAACTGCTAATTCAATTTATTTTAAATTAAGCCTAAAAATCAGGTGTGACATATGTAGAAACTGGTAAAATATTGATACGAATACGATATGGTGAAATTTACCGATTTTTTTTTGCTTTGATCGGACCAAAAAAATTTTCCAAAAAATTAAGTTTTCTATAAGTTTTTAAAAAATAGCTTCCGTTCTTTATGCAATGTAAAAACTCAGGATTCCCTTCCTTTGTAATTCCATCAACATGTGTATACAAAAAAACAGTTCCTTTTTCAGGAAAATTTTCGGTACAGTGACTGAACAACCAGTGGTGAAAATTTAAAAAAATCTAAAAATGTATTGGTGAAGTTAATAAAAAATGCATTCGATTGCATGTTGTCGACACGAGTCTATGTAAGAAGAGTGGACGTAAGCATTTAGTTAAATTATAGGTCATTACGTCATCTCTTTATAGCAGTGTATACCTAATTTTCAAATGTATATACAAAATAATGCTTATATTATATAACGAGAATGGCAAGGTATTTATTACAAACGAGAAGATTACTGCACGAGCAAGCACAGGGACCGAGGGCTGTAATCGAATGAGACCATTTTACCAATCGAGTATACTATACTTTTTTTACGTCTATTTTTAAAATACCAAGTGTTGCGTTGTTTAAGTTTTAATTAATAGAATAGTAATTTATGTAACAAGTCCCAAAAAACTCTATTATTCTAAGGTTACTATGTGGTGTGCGAAGGCCTAATCATATAACGCCCTTTCTTACTGAATCAGGTTGGTTAAATATATTCAAGCGATTTAAACTCCATACGTCAATTTTTTACTTTAAAATTATTAAATTTAGGCCTTGATTGACTGGATCGTTACTTGATGAAAATCCATGATCAACAATGTAAATAAAACACTTTAAACTGTTTTTGTATCTTTCGGTAACATTGTAGCTTCGTCAGACAAACGGTATTTAAACTAACACCTTGCTCAATGAGCTTTTTATAAAACATATTTCTAGGTATACTTTTATTTAACATCTGGCCGGAAATTTGTAACAAAATAGATTTAAAAAAGGTGAATTATTCATATCTAAATGGTCGTTCAAGACATACTGCGTGTTTTTACATTTATTAATTTCCATAGACACGAAAAGTGACGATTTTTTTAAAGTGTCTTATTTACGTTGTTAAATTTAAGTCACCTCCATACTTATATCAAAAAATAAAATTTCCTACTGAGGCATGACGTTCACAACTTGAATCTCCCCAGAAGGGGTATTCTTACAGTTCCTAAGCATCGTAAGGAGATATTTAAAAGATCGTTCGATTGAGATATGTTACTATCTCAACTCTGAGTCTTCCTCGCTATATCTTTCCTTTCTTCTTACTCTTGATCTTTTCTCGTTTTCCTTACTATTATAATATTTATATTTATCAATTGCATTATTTGAGATGAGTATGACAAATTTATTATATTTTTCACTATACAGTTTGATTTGGTTAGTTTAAGGCCTAAACAGTATCTGGGTAACCAGATGTCTGCCATTATACAAGGCCTTTTGTTACCCTAGAAAGATATATATTATTTAAAAATTTTGAACTTTAAAGATTGGATGGTGTAAACAATAAACATGTTTATTATTATTATTATTATTATTATATTTTAGCGAGCAGTGTCTTTGTACTAAAACAAGCTTTAAATATCTACAACATTGTAAAAACATTTAAATCGAAAGAGATCTACAACAGAAGTTCCTTTTTTTAATTCGGTTAATATTATAATTTCATTAGAGGATACAGACTCACGCTGGTAAAGAATTATTTAATAATTATATGTTGTTTTCAATTATTAAAATATTTTAACCATTGGGAAATTATAAATTGATCAAATTGGCAAGATGATTTTTAACTGCAGACTTGAAAACAGAAGTTTAATACTAGAAATTGCGAAGAGAATTAACTTGAATTATGATTTCAACAAAAATTTTAAACCAGTGGCGACGCACGAGTGAAAAAATGTGTGAAAATGGTTAGTGCTTTATTTATAAATAAATCTCGATAAATGACATGGTTGTTACATTAACTTGTTAATATGGATGATAAATAATAATAAGTTATGGAATACTAGAAGGACCTCTGGCAACGATTTTTATGTAACTAAAACTAAAAAAAAAATATGGAAAGGTAGAAAGCTGAAAGCTCTAATTCAGAACCAGTTCTAGACAAAATATTAAATATAATGAGTGACATATAAGGACAAAAGACTTTTTTCTCACAAGAATTTATTTTAGTTTAACAGCTTCGGTTGCTTCGTATCTGTTCCCCTTCCTTAGAACCACTACAAGAATTAAGGCATGAAAAAAGAGAACAACTAAGCCTTAATGCGCAACAAAACTTTGATGGAAATTTCCTTTCTCCTTGTTCTTCTAGAAAATGTTTGTCCGAAATATCATAATTGTTTTATATAAGAGCTATTTTTTGATAGTTAAATAGTTTTACTAGCATTATTAGCACCATCTAGGGAGAGTCATTTATAGTTTTAAAAAATCATAAGAAGAAAGAACTCTATTATTGAGAAATAGCATATTATAAAGTTTTAAAGGATAAATAGTTATACTTTCTTATTTACTCGTTAAAGGACACCACTGCTCCCAAAAGTTATCAACATATAAAAATGTGCTTATGCACCGGTGATGAAAGATGTCAGAACATTCTTTCTAAGAATGTCAGAACATATCTTTCATCACCGGTGAGTTGCTAAAATATCTCTCTATTGATTATTTTTTATTTTATAATTTTTTTTGTTGTATTAAAAGTTTCTGATTTTTCCGAATTTTATGAATAAGTATTGTTATATATTTTAATGTGCAACTTCTGACTGAAAGAATGGTATTTTTGTTATTTTAGAAGTAGGATTGACGAGTGTGGTTAGCATTACTCATATTATGGGTGAACCATTGGAAAACTAAAATATAAAATTAAAAAACACTGTATTTTTAAATTCGTTTATTGAACAATTTAGTGTTTTTAGTGGTACAAAAATTTCTAAGATAGGTAAAATATAATTAAGTTTAAATATATAACGAATAATGTTCATTATACTAATCTACTACATATGTAAACTATAATATAGTATACTTCAGGTCACGTCATAGTAATAACAATAACATCAATATCAAATACAAACTAATTAAATCTCAGTTAAACAATTGTTATTATTATCTAATTAATAAACATATCACCATCTTTGTTTTTTCTGGGGATAATATGTTACAACTAATAATTACATAGAAAGAAAACTATACAAACATTATATTTGTAAACAAAATTACAGTAAACCTTTCAACACCATGCCTCTTAAATCTGTTTTCTTGATTTTCCCAGATGGTGTTAGAGGCATGGCCTCTACGAACTTTACTCCTCCCCGGAGTCTATGTGTGTCATTTACTCTTTCGGCAACAAAATTCTCAATTTCTTCAGGTACGACTTTTCCTACGTATGTATCACGTACCACTATAATAGCCATAGGATGGTCACCATCAACTTCATGTGGTACACCAATAACAACTCCTTGTTTTACTGCCGGATGTGTTTGTAAAACCTAAAATTTTAAAAGATATCAACAATTAAACCATGACTATTTCATCACTCGATATCAGAGTATTAAATAATCAGCAGAGATTGTCAATAAGTCTCATCTGATAAGTTATTATTGAAATATTTGTGCAACATCACTCCGAGAGATCCTATTATGTCAGATATTTTATAGATTGACCGTTATTACAATTTTTTTAAATATGAAATCTAATTCAGGTATTTATTATATGTTGCGCGTATGCTAACTTAAATACTGTCTTTTTGGAATTGGTAGTAAAATAAATGTTAAATTGTTGGTTATTTATTACCAAAGTCTGTTTTCATTATTTCTCCCTTCTTTTCGCAGACATTTTGGCCAATTGTATGGAAAATCTGTAGAAAATACGATCAAAATGTACAAGTTATAAATATTTTTTAATTAATTTCAACAGCTTCTATTTATACAATTTTCCATGTATTTAGCGGCAAGTATTGCATGTGAAATAACGTAACAAATTGAAAAAATACATGGAAGTTTTGTATTTTTATTGCCTCTCATAGATTTTTTATTTTCCTCGTAAAAGAGAAATATTGTAATCGAGAAACATTACCCTTTTCTCAATTCCGTCACTCTCTGTTCGCGGCATTACCCTTCTTACTAAAATGTTGGTATGAATCCAAGATGGAGAAACAAAATGGCGGCCTAATAAAATATTTAAAAATGCAGCCTGAAAAGACTACAATGAACTCATATCAACTTGTATGCCATAACTAATTGTGGGAATGTAGACCTTGTGTATTTCGTGCAATATTTTTTATTTAATTAAAAACGTTTTTAATTACCTAAGAATCAATTGATACTAAAAATCGATAAAGATGCGCTCTCACACATCTTTATCAAAAGTTCTTAGCCCGAAAAGATATATGTATAATAGCAGAAATATATAATTTCTGCAGGTGCAAAACGGCCTAAAAGAAGAATTGTTGTCGATTATGTCACAGGGTACCCTCCTGCGATCATGATTTCTGGACCTCTACCCTCATCAGGCAGGCTTGTACCCAGGGAGATCAGAAATAACAGATTGCTCGATATGACAAGTTGTCATATCGATGTGACATAATCGAAAACAATTCTTCTTTTAGGCCGTTTTGCACCTGCATAAATTATATATTTCTGCTATTATACAAGAATCAATTGGTAAAATGTTGGCATGAATCCAAAGATGGCGGAATAAAAAGGCGGCCTATAAAATATTTAATTTTACCTCTACGTGTACACAGCCGTTTCCTATTAGTAATAACTAGGTTGTGGTACTAATTCAAAATGAGATGGCGAAACAAAATGACGGTTAAATAAAAAATAAAAAAAAAATTTTTGGTTTTAATGTCTAGATATCAAAAAAAATCACCCTCTGCATAGCTTGAAACCTATTTATCAGATGGACTTTAAATTTTAATAAAAAATTAATCTATAGGGATTTTAATATTTTGTAACAATCCTAGAAAAAATTACTCAAAAAAAAAAAACATGTTTCTAATTTTCACATCAAGTGTTACATAGAAATCAAGAAATCACTAAATGAGCTCCGTCTGTCAGTTCGATGCATAGCTTGCTTATAAATTTCAATAAACCTATTTATCAGCCTTTTACATTTGTGACATTTAAATTTTAATAAAAAATTAATCGTTCATGTTCCTTAAGCCTAGTGGATAAAATCAGTTTCTCCAATATAAACATCACCACAGGAACAAGGAATTGCATATACTCCTTCCGTTTGAAAAGGAATAATTTCCTTTGGAGATCTGAAACATTGTCCAATTTTCTTGTGTGTGTCTTGTCTGTGGTTCCGTGTATAAATGGAAGAACTACATTTCCTATCGGTAATTCCTTATTAGTATCATTTCGTGGAGTAGGATTATTATATTTTTTAATTGATTGTCTAATATCATCATACTCTGAGCTCATTCAGTGTTCCGGTCTCGCGAAGTGAAAATCCCTAAAGATGCCTCGTGCAGTCGAAGGCGAAACATCGGAAAGTGATTCCATTTTGACACGGTCTAATCCCAAGAACCATGATTTCTTAATTGGCCACAGCCGTGAAAGCTTTCGTTCTATGTTACATAGAAACGAATAACATTTTGATATGAATACAAAACAGCAAAACAAAATGGCGACCTAATAAAATATTTAAAAAATCAGCCCGAAAAGACTACTTATTAGATTAATTTCAAATTTTGTGCAAGCATTAAATGTGATATAGAGATAAACTGGTAAAGTTGTAATACGATTTCAAGATAGCGGAACAAAATGGCATCCAAATATTTTTTTTAAATAAAGGTAAAAAAAATCATATTCAATTTACTTTTTTTGCAATTTTGCACGAAATAAATTGGAACCAATTCAACATGACGTAATAAAATTGCGGTGTGTGAGTCAATGTAAAAATTACTTACTGAATTTGTTTTAAATTATGCCCAAAAATCAAGTGTGGCATAGGTACAAACTGGTAAAATATTGGTAGGAATCCAATATGGCGGAAACAAATGGCGCCCAATAAAATGTTTGAAAAGATAGTATGTATGTGTTACTATAAATGACTATGCACTGAACTATATTGGATCACACTTCATTATTCGTAATAAAAGTCGTTGCGAGGGAAGTTACGGGTAAAGGAAATTTACTGATTTTTATAGAAACTGTCGAAAGAATGGGGAAAATAGTGGAAATATATTGTAAACTTTAATGACGAATAACTTGAGAACGAAACTTTGCCGAAAAATTCTGAATTTAGGTTCGTGATCAGCGCACCAGAATGAACTAAATTGTCAAAAACCGACCATAGTAACTTAACCTAAATCTTAGCATCACTGCTGAAAACTAATGTTTTACTTACCGCTTCTACTGCAGCAGGTGGAACATGCCACGACCGGAATTTAAGCATCTCTTTTATTCTATCCACGACGTAGAAACAAATATCTTCGTCATAATACACAACATCACCCGTTCGTAGCCAGCCTTCAGCGTCGAATGTCGAAGAGGAATCTTGATGATAATAACCATTAAGAATAAAGTCGGATTTTATTCTCAGCTCGCCTCGTTCGTTTGGACCACAATTATTTTCAGTATCTGAATCAACAACCTAAAATGAATAATTTATATTGATTAATAATTTTTTCCTATTTTGAGATATTTTAATTTTTGCAGAAAATCAAATGGTCATAAGACATATACATGAGGTTTTGACATCAAAAAGTCACCTGCATCCCAGAGATTGTTAATTAATCATGTTTTACACGTTACTGAAGTTGAAAATATTACTGCGGACGACAATCAATTACTTCATAAGGCTATTAGTTATTCTATAAATGATTATAATGGAAGAAAATATCAACATTTTTTAAGCAAAAAAATAACAAATCGCTTCTGGAGGAAATTATCATATCAGGTCCTGTTTCTTCTAGGGCAAATAGTAGTGGCTCGTCGCACCAATATTTCCTTCGCCGAAAAAATGCGAAAAAGTTCAATCCGATGTCCCTTCTAAACATTTAGAGGAGCTGTGGTGCCGAAAAAAGTTGTGTTCTGCTGGGAAACAAAGTGTATCATCAGAATTTTCCAAAATAAGAAAATCGTCAAAAAAGGTAATGCATTTAAAAAAAGTGAATTGCAGCCAAAAAGATGTATTAAAAATTTCATTATCAGTTGATGAAACATTAGCATTTTTGTGAAATACAAGTTTACACGTCATCAAGGTTGCAAAAACAATGTTTAAAATCTATAAACTACTATTTAACCATATCAAAACAAACCACATTTTGTTAAATAAACTGGTCAAAAATCGAAATATCCCCATTTGCAAATAATGTAAAAAATGTTTGTAGCTTTGAAAGAGGCATCAAGTGGAAGAATTAATCATTTTAGACTGTTTAACATACAATTACTTTATAATCTTATTAAAAAGAACTTTTTAACATTTCTTTTTTACTAAAAATTATAGAAAGAAGTAGAACACCGAAAACTGAAGAATTGCAGCTGATAAAATAAGAATGACCCCTGGTAGCAACAAAAACTCTTAAAATTATGTTGAGGAGCTTAACTATTTTAGTTAAATTTTGGTTAGTTTAGGTTAGTTTTGACTCATGAATTGTACTTTAGAAATTGCATAAATATATATTGGGTTTAACAAGCTGTAAAGTACATATTTTAAAAATAAAAATTACAATAATGTGTATTTTTAAATACATTATGATTTTATGTTATTTGTTTAATATTACAACTACTAAAAAATACTGAATAATATATCATAGGAATAGTTATCACAGTTTGCCTGTAACTACATCTTCTTTATACATCATTTCTTATAACAACTTTTATATCAAAATTTTTGATGTAGCCAGGTATTTAAAATATCACCTTGTATAAAGAAAATGTTTACTTTTGTGAAATGTTTACAATTTTGTGAATTTTTTATATTTTAACATTAGTCAAGAATTAAAATATTTTAATGTTATTTGTAAGTCTGTAATTATGTATCCAAAAACAAGTTATTGTTCTTAAAGGGTACAAGTTTTTGATTTTATGTTAAAAAGGTGTTAATAATAATATATAAACATACGAAATAAATAATTACTGTAAAATGTAGTAGTGGATTCATGATTTAAGAAGAAAACTATTTTTGTGTTTTATACCACAAATTATAGCAAATTAAAAATACTAAAAATACTTTGACATTTTAATTTGTAGTCTTTAGTTCTGGGTCCACTGTGAAGGTACTCGAGGAACGACACAGAAAAATATCTACGTTCTGGACGTTTCGGAGGAAAGTCTACTCCCGTCTTCTGCAAACTAAAAAATAAAAAACTAAGAGCTGTGTATCACTTATATTTTATATTAGAAATTCAACCGGAATAGCTTACCTCTGACAGAATGTCGATTTTTTAGTTTGCTGATTGAACGTCCAAAAAAGTACATATTTTTCTGTCGTTTCTCGGGCACCATTACAGTGGACCCAGAACTAAAGACCAAAGATTAAAATTTTAATAAATGTGGAATTAATATTTTCGCATTAAATGTAATGTTATCTATAGTTTTAACCTAACAAGTTACTACAAATATATATTTTTTAAACTTTTGAAATCCCAAATTTGCTTTTTTAATCACTGTGCTACTTATGACTTATTCTAATGATTGGTTTTTAAACATATTGTAGCACGAAACTCTCATTTCTGTTGAAACTGTATGCTTGATAATTTTAAACTCTCCTTTTCTGTTGAAACTGACGCAAAAAACTTGATATCTTTTATCTTTATCTTGTTTTCAGCGATAGTGGCTACAGAAATTTGTTTTTTCACATCCACATCTTTTATATTCCATAAATCTAATAAAGAGTAATAGGTGATTAGCTTTGTGTCCACTAGACTAGGAATTTGAAAGATGTATTCGTAGCGGGCAAATTATTCTATCTGCTGTCGCTGAATAGCCACAATTAACACATGGTTAATGTAAAATATACCAAGATTTTTCATTAGCCTCAAGATATTATAAAAGGAAGATTAGATAACCTTTTGAAATGTTCAAGCATCAGTTCTTGGATTAGTCCATGTTAAAATGAAATGAATGTCCGATATTTCTCCCTTGGTTGCACGAAACTTGATAATGGATATTTACATCATGAGAACAGAAAGTTAAATGAACCAGTATTGTGCTCATATATTAAAAATGTATTTTCTCATTTATCTTTTGTGAATGCTTTCTAAACCACGATCCAGTACTTATTTCTAAAGAAAATTGACTAATATCAAATACCTAGTCAAGATACTCAATATACAGGGTGGTCTACCGAAAACAGTCCAGTAAAGTTTACGACTTTATATGTGAACATTTTAAGAAACTCTCGGGCCTGTACATTTTTGTTTCACACATGTTTAGACATTAATTTCATCGTTGTAGCTACGACCCCTTAGCTGGGATTGGTTCTACTCTACATGTTTCAAATGGCAAAGGGTGTGCTGTGAGTCTTCATTTTAAAGGGTATTGAATTCACTTCAATATTGTGTTTCTTTTTTAAATTTGAGTTATGGATTGCCGAGAAATTACATATTGAAATAGTTTAATTTAATTAGCCTCTACGTACTTGTCATTTTATTAACTGTTGAAAATGGTCGCCATACCCTTTAATGCAATAATAAAATTTTCCAATAGCTTCATTTATTTTACCCCGCTAAAAAATATGACCCAATTA
The DNA here is from genome assembly GCA_030620095.1 of Kuschelorhynchus macadamiae. NCBI lineage: Eukaryota > Metazoa > Arthropoda > Insecta > Coleoptera > Curculionidae > Kuschelorhynchus > Kuschelorhynchus macadamiae. The sequence continues at coordinate 1,529,514 of JAUTXW010002618.1, forward strand.
TGCGATCACCAAAAACACCAGCCCAGAAGTTCAATTTTAGAAAATGGGGAGTATGGACCTCCTGAATAATCGTTGGATTCATATCAGACCAATAACGACAGCTATGTCGATTGACAGTACCATTTAGAAAATACGACCATTTGTCTGAGAAGTAAACTTTAAAAGGAAAGTTCGGAGTGTTAATAATTTGGTAGTTCGTTATTTCACAAATTGTAAACGACGGTCATTAGCATCTTCGTTCTTAGAGAAGTTGAATTTTATACGAATGACCTTTGTTGTGTTTCAAAATTCTTTGTATAGTAGTACGCTAAACTTCAGTTACTTCGGACATTTTTCTGGTATTTCAAATTCAAATTCAAATTCAAGATATTTTATTCATCAGTAAATAAAAATATACATTTCATAATAAAATAACGATACTTATGCACTGATAAAAAAGGACTGCACTGCGATTAACAAGCCGATACACAAGGTCACATAATTTATGCCTATGTGGTGCAGCCCATAGAAAAATAATTAAGAGCTAAAAAATTTTATTTCTATTATATAATGATATGCCTTATATATATATATATATATATATATATATATATATATATATATATATATATACACATATTCTTTATATTTATACCTAAAGTACCTACAATAAGCGTCCAGCGACGCTTCCGGCTCACCATCCTCGGGTGTACAAAAGAAAACAATAATAAGTGTGAATATGAGCAGTCACCATCCGATGTAAGCAAACCCAAAACATCACCGGGGAAGCGTATAGGGAGAGCGGATGAGGCAGCGAGCGAGCGAGCCGGGGTCAGACCGTAAAACGACCAATAAACTTTATTGCATATTTCTAGAACTGAGATAAAATTAAAAATATACGAGAAGACCAACTATAAAGTTTTTTTAAACGCATATATCCAAGACTAAGTTTTTTTTAAATATGTAATTGAAAAGTAAGTTCAGTGTCAATGAGAATCCCAAAATTTTTTGGTTCGGAAACGATCAAATATCTCAGATATTCCCTGAGTTAGACTTTTACTACTTCTGAATAAATAGATACATGATTTGGATGCATTTAATTTGAGGTTATGATCGAGCGCAAACTGATTTATGTTATTTAAGTCGGAATTAAATTTTAGTTGTGAGTTATGTGAATCATTAGCGGGAAAAGACATATAGAGCTGAGAATCATATTGCTGCAAATTGGGGTTTTTATTACACTGCTTATATCAGCAACATATAGAGTAAATAATAAGGGCCCTAAAATGAATCCTTGTGGAATACCTGCAACAACTGGCAGAAAAAACAAAATGTGACACAATGTGATCTACTAAGATAAGACGAGAGAAATTTAAGTGATTTGACTGACGAAGTAACTAGGTTTCGCCATCAATATATCGTGACTAAGAGTGTCGAGAGATTTACTGAAGTCTAAGAGCCCTAAACATGTAATTTTCTTATTTTCTTCATTGATTCTTATAGCATTTATGAGTTTAGTACGGCAAAGTAGTTGTACTGAAATTTTTACGAAATCCTGACTGACAGTCAGGTATTATATTTATTGAATTTGCAAAGGAAAAAAGTTGACTGTACATATGTTTTTCAATAATCTTTGACACAACCGACAAAATGCTTATAGGCCGTAAATCTTTATATTTTTTAGGATTACGCACTTTTGACAACGGTTTTATTGTTGCCTTTTTCCACTGGTCTGTATAAACTCCCTCCAAAATAAAGTATGTATAATATTTATTAATGGATTTTTACTAAATGGCAAACACAGCTTTAAGTCCGTAATTGACAATTGATCATCGCCAATCATCATTTATATTTATTGAATTTATTATTTTAAACAGAGAAGTTTCGTCAATTAATTCAGAATTTAATTCTAATGTAACATTAACGTGTTTGTTATGTTTATAAAAACTTTGCTTTTCATCTGATAAATTATCAGTAATCTTACAACAGTTCGTATAATAATCATTTAGAGCCGTCGCATCACAAAGTTTAGGAGGTATTTCTACAATTGCGTTAGATATCAGATTTAATTGTTTTGCTTTTTTCCAAAACCTACTACCGTTTTCCTTAGATAATGAATTGAAATATGCATTTTTTTCGCGAACAATAGCGTGTTTTGTATAATTTCTTAATTCGCAATAATATTGTAGACTAGTTTGTGTGTTATTTTTTAAATGAGCTTTATCTCTCAATTTAATCAGCAATTCAATATTATCCGTAATCCATGGAATAAACGGCCTAACCCTGATTTTTTGTTTTTTTTATGGGAGCATGTTTGTTAATTAAGTCTAAAATATACCCATCGAAAATTTGAAGTTTGTCGTTAATATCCCTAGTGAAATATATACTATCCCAATTTATTTGTCGAGCATCTGTTTCAAAATTATTATATATAATTCCCTTATAGTCTCTGAAAGATATGTACTTCTCCTTTTCTGCTTTTATAAAAATGTTCAGAATAGAGTACATTAAACAATGATCGGTCATTGTTTCGGATACGACTGTTGATTCGCTTTTTAGTCGTATCCAATGTAGTATTTAATGTAGGGTTCATAGCAACCTGACCCTGAACAGCTACTTCATTTCTCAAATTTAGAATATCTCTTTTTTATTTAACACTAAATCAGATTACTAAAATTTTGTAACTAATTCGAGAACGTAGCCATGATAAACATCTTTATCTGCATGTCTAGCATTAAAAAAAGTTGAAATTAATCTCGGACATTCCATTCATTATTTTGAAAATACAACGAAATTTCCACTCTCTGCTCTATAGAATAAACCATCTTTATAACTATAAAAAATCATATTACTATTTCTTATTGTATGAAGAATTTTTATATAAAATATTTAAATGCCATTCATCGACAACCCATAGCCCAAATTTAAAAAATTAAAATGAAGTATCAGGACATACCCTTTACCATTTGAAAAACAGAGGGTAGATCCAATCCCAGCTAACGGTCCAAATTTCAGCTATGAAATTAGTGTCTAAACATGTCCCCCTGAAAACTGGACTGTTTTCGGTGGTCCATCCTGTAAAAATGTCTATTTTGTTATTTGATAATAATGATTAGTATGTAAAAATCTGGGCTGCATCGTTTTTAAGCTTCTGACTCCATAAACCAAATAACCACCACTCGGTCAGTATTAAATTAACTGATTACTATAATTAGTTTAAATATGTTAAGAAAAAAAAACAAACCTTGTACGTCAATCCTGGGACAGGTCTTCCACAAGCAGCAGGTTTATAATGCAGCAATAGTCGATCTTTTGTTTTTGAGACATTGAACACTGTCACCAATCCGGACAACTCAGTGCAACCGTAGCCTTGTGAAACGAAAGTGCCCGGTAACAGATCTCTGAACTCACTTAATTTTTCTGTAGAGAGATGTGCACCTCCAGTTATTACCATATGCAATGATGAAGTATCTAGTCCTTCGGGTCGACCCACGGAAATCATATTATAAGCTTGTATGGGTGCAAGAAATGCATATGTCACCTAAAATTTAAAAAGTGGCAATATGAACATTTATGTAAATTCTTGGTATAATTTCCTAGTAGATTTTCAGGTAAATGAATTCGTTATGTACATCGAGCTATTAACGTTGTAGTTGTAGTAGTCCCTCGATAATTATATAGTTACGGTGGCGACAAAAACTTTTCTCTAAGGGTGTTGCTAGTGTTTTTAATGTATTTTAGGTGTTTTAAGCGTAAATACTATACGTAGCAAATAGGTAAGTAAGAAGTTATTCAAAGTTTATATATATATAAATTGTTCAACTGAAACGCAACAGCAGATTTTTTGGCAAGTTATAATTTATAAATAAAGCTACCGGAGGGCGTTTTTTGCTTTGGATAGATAATTTATTCTAGAAAAGAAGATACTGTACTGTTGTTTTCACAATTGGTATGTATTTTAAGAAATATGATTTTTTTCCGAAAAACCATGTAATTTTTCGATATATTCATTTCTAGGTCTAAGGGCTTTTCACTAAAACGAAATTAATTAGGTATGTCTTGCTTCGATCCATGCGTAACTTATTTAGTCAGGGGCGTACCAAATACGATTTTAAAATTTTCTCTTATCCAGATTTGATTTTATCTTATAAATCGAAATAGTTTTTTAGTTTTTTGAAAAAGTCACCAGGCGGGGGTAAAATTTGTTATCTTAACATGGCATAGAACGGGAGATCTATCGACAGTAATTTTGACGTTTAAGTAGCTCTAAATAAGTCCTAGAAGGTTTAAATCGGGCTGGTCAATTCAATATTTACAATATTATTATTTTCTTATGCCTAATCTCATCTCTGTAGGAATTAACTGGTCACCAAAATTATTCTTATAAGGCACACTAAAGTTTAAAACCTATTCATTCCGGTAAACATTGGCACCGATAGTCCTGACTCTAGTAAATGGATATGTGTTTTTATTAATCATAATTCCACCACATAGTTATTTCTCCACCACCAATTAGCTCTTCAGTGACATATTTTTCTCAAGAAGTTTTTCATTCGGACGAGGTTGCAAGCCTTTGCCACAGCATCGAAATGTACGTTTTAGATGGGCCGAAAACCATTAAAACTGGTCTTCCAATAGACCATATCGGGCAAACCGTTTACGTTCGGAAAAACTTGATAATGGAGAAATAACAATAGAGGGTAGTGCCGATGTAAAGACATATTTATCTAATACACATGGGTATCATTGCCAATTGCTCTTGCTTATAATATTAGTCATTCTTATAAACCCTAATGCTAGCCCACACAGGACTTAAATTGTTGCTCAGGTATTAGAACTGGAGTCCGCACTAACTCTAAATTGAATTGTGGTAATAAAACACCTAATCCAGTTTCTTTCAATTTAAAATTCAGATATTTCAAAAGCGACTGTAAAACGGCCATATTTATAAAAAATCTACAAAACTTTTATATTTTGTTCCATCTTTATATCGAAAGAAGTTATAAGCAGTGGCGGCTATTAGCCGCGCGCGGCGATTCGAATGGCCTCGTTGCATTCCTTAGACATAATAAAATACGCTATACTAAGCTAGGCTGGGCAGTCCGAATTGCCCTGATTACCCTAAAGATTGACAAAAGTACCCGAAGATTTCACAGCTACCCAGCGGCAACCGAACGTGATAGCAAACGGAATATGAAATCGCGATTTGGGTCATCAGCCGGTCTCTTCTCATCATTCGATCGATCGGTCGCGGCATCACGTGGGCATGCAAAAGTTCAGTTGTTCAGAGGTCGCACGGTCGATATTCTAACTCGATATTAATTCGGACGTTTTTAATCGATGAAAAATCATTTATATACTGTTTTTTTGTTATATATATTTTTTATTTTTATGATTTATGTGTAAATCGAAATATACAGGAAATAAAATGTTGGTAGTGACTAGTGCAAAAAAATAAACAACCAAAAAGTTCTTACGAACTTAATTTTGCAAAAATAACCAATTTCAAGGTGGTCTATGTTTGAGTTGTGAATGTAGATGAAATAAAATGTCGGTAGTGCAAAAAAATAAACAACTAAAGAGTGCTAACGAATTTAATTTTGAGAAAATAACGAATTCAAGGTAAGTGGTCGCAATTTGCCGGAACTTAGTATACGACAAACTAGTAAAGACAAAAATAAAGATGTTCATCGAAACTTTCGTAAAAGTATGTACGATTTAGCTAACTGAGTACGTAGTTGTGAAGTCTCTAACTCATTTTACTGTTATGTTTATTGCTTTCTAAGGACTCGTCGGACTCATTATGGTGCCAAACCGGTGCTAAAGACTTAAAACATGCGTTTTCTGGAATGCGGTCGGAAGTGTTGATATTCGCACTCAGCTAGACACAGCTTATAGAAATTCCCTTAGAGATTTTAATGAAAATGTATCCAAAAAACGTTATATTTCAAACAAAATTATAGATTGTGTAAAATTTTGTGGGGCATTCAAGCTGGTACTACGTGACCATGATGAAACGGCTTTGTCTGAAAATCTAGTGGTTTTTCGAGGGCTTATAAATTTGATTGAGAAGTTGGGCCAAGATAGACTATAGCAGTGTTAAGTATAGAGAAATCGTTTATAAAAGGAATGTGCGTGCAATTTTAACGAACATTTTCCAATTCTAAAAAACGAAGAATAAACCCGAACTTCAAGAGAATTTAAAGCTCAATTTAGGGATAAGATATTTTTTTTTATTTTAAGTATGCCTATTTTTAAATTTGTTATTGACCTCCCAATATAATTCACCACGAGCCGCTACTGGTTATAAGCATTTGTTATTTGGACATAGTTTTGTCAGTAATCTTGAAAAGTTCGTTTACGCCTTTTTTTAGACCAGGAAAATATAAATAAGTTTTTCATTGTTCACTTTAAAATTATACAGTTGTTTACTTGCCTTATATTTATCTAATAAATGCCAAGTAATATCTGGATCATATTTCTTACAAACTAATCTCGCGCTTCCATTTAATGTACAACCCGATAAATTTAAAACTGCTGACACCCAGTACAATGTCGAATATAATAACGCAACAGCATCAGGTCCCAAGTAACCCATATGTCTGAAAATGAATAAAGAACAAATTAAAAGATCAGTTATACTCTATTCTTTAGACATGTAGATATCTAGTTTAGCGAATGAGTGAAATAACAAAGAATAATGAAACTAGAGGTGTTTATTCCAGCGAAAACGGGACCCTAGGTGAATGATAAATAAATAAACCGGCCAACATTGTTCAAGCCAAAATGTCTGTTATAACTATAGCTGCGAGAGAGATCGCACGCAGAGACTCGTTAAGCAAAATTACCAGCATCATTTAGATAGTAAACAAGCGGTACTAGCTCTGACGTGCTATTAAATCGCCCCAGTGGCCGCATGTCATAAACTACAAGTAGATGCCTCCTAAACAAATTATTGTTTGATTTGAATAATATTTTAACAATAGGAAATGCTTTTGAACTCTCGTGAAAATTATCATAAAAACAGTACTTATACACTACAGACTTTTGTGTAATGGAGAAATCGGCTATTGTTTCAATATTCGGCAAATAATCAGCTTCGCATATAATTTAGCCGATGCTTTTGACGTAGTCGAAAGTACACGCTCTCAAATAAAATTTAAATTAATATTATTGTATTTATATTTAGATGAATAGTTGACATCTTATTTAAAACAATCACTGCTTTGAGAAATGCAGATATATTTCATTACTGGAAATCTAGACCTTATAAACGCTTAAAACAGACTACGAAAACATTTTAATCAACACCTGTAGCTAGTGAACAATTATTTAGTTCAGGTTCACCTGGCCAACTCTACCGTCACAGAAGAATTTCGACATGACATAATTTTTTTTAATTTCGATAATTATTACTTTCTACACCTTTTTAATCTTCTTTAGTTATTTTATTATTATTACTTACATGCATGTGGTTTATGACTTGTTTTTATTGCTTTATGTTCACTAGAAAATAGAATGCTACTTGTTTTTACTTTTTACTTATTGTAATCGTAAAAAAATCATCCGAGATTTTTTCAGAGTTCACGTTAGTTCACTATAGATGCCAAAAAACCTGTTTTCTCATTTCTGTCGGTCTGTCTGTCGATCTATTTCTCTGCCTGTTTGCGGCATAGTTAAAAAACTACTTATACCCATTTACGAGATACCCCATACGATTAGCTTCAAATTTTGGTCAAAAATTAAGAGCCACATAGGTAAAATTTTGGTAAAAAATCAATATGGCGGAACAATAAACAATAAAAAACAGCTAATCCAGTCAAATTTTGAGCAAAAATCAAGTGTTAAATTGGCAAAGTTTTGGTAAGGTGTCATTATGGGAAAACAAAATAGCGGCCTAATTAAATGCTAAATTAATTTAAATGTGTGAAATATAGATGAACTGATAACATTTTGTCAATAATATATGTCTAAACAAAATGGTGGCTTAACTAACTCTTTAAAGTATGGATCTGGACAAAAGAGTTGTGGAGAAAAAATATATATTTGTTTCAATCTGAATGATTGTTATACAGGGTGTCCGGAAATTGCGTCCCCAAATTTCAGAGGGTGATTCTACATAAAAAAATAAGAAAAAAAGTTCATATGCACCTGGGTCCGCAAACGCTTCATGAGGGTGCTAGGACCCATTGAAGATGTCGCCCAAAATGTGCTTTAGATTTTATTACTTTGGAACTGCCTTTGTACCAGTTATGAATTTTGTTACAGGAATAGTCACTAATAAAAGCTATTTTTAGCAGTTAGCAAATTTTAAATTTCTTAATTAGGGGCGTGGCGGCAAGGAGTGTGCTGTGTGTTGTCATTATTTTTTCAACCCTGTACTTTTGTGACATTTTAATAGAATATTAGGATTTTCTACTATTTTTTGCATAAAAAAGATGCTCTTGGTAAATGGTCGAAAAGTTAACGGTTTCCGAGAAAAATCGTTCCAATATTTTAGGTCGATCGAAATAACTCATTTAGAAAAGAAAAGAAAAGAAAATGTTAGGTAGAGTTCATATACTAAGAACTCGAATCAGGACACATTGTGGCAAAACTATTTTTCGACTTAACAAAAGCATTTTATACCCTCAACTTCAAAGTTGTTTATCCTAAACTTTATTAACAGAGGATAAGAGGGAATCCTTTTACGCTTCTGATGTCATTATTGGAAGAGAGACCGATAATGGTACAACTCGGCAGTTGCAGATCTGAACAATATGGAATCAATATATTGGAGCAGCACAGAGCTCGGTTCTGGCACCACTCAGTTTCATCTTATTCATCAATGACTTGTTTCTTCCGGAAACAACCATTAAGTTTGCTGATTGTACATCTGTGGAAGTGTCAGCAGTGGATGAAAAGTCCCTTTTGTGAAATATATCACTGATATGCAACAGCATGAGTCAGTGTTATACTCAAAATAGACTGATCCTCAATAAAAAAAAGACTGTGACAGTTCACTTCTACAATTTCAAACCAAAAGCAAATATAGAGGACAGTGCTGAAGTGGTTAAATTTGTGGATTCTTACCTCCAGAAATATTTGGGGTCCCCAAATAGATCATATATGCTCTGGACTTGGTAGGGTGTATTTTGCGATACTGAAAATAAAGCAAACTGCCCCCGCGAACATGCTTCTAAACTGGTATTATGCCCTGGCTTACCATTACCTCACATATAACATTATACTTTGGGGCCAAGCCTTTAACGAAGGAGGAAGTTCGTGTCGCAGAAGCGTATTATCAGGTTAATATTTGGGTTAAAGCCACTCCAAACGTGTAAAGACAAAGGTGGAAAATCCTAACTTTCACATCGATTTATATATTTAAATGTGCTCTATATGATTTTTGCAACAAGGATAGATTCTCACAAAACCGGTACTATCACAATTACCAGACACGCAATGCATCTGCGCTGATAGTGCCCAACCACACAACAACGCTTTTCGAGAAATCACCATACTACACATGTGTAAGGATCTATAACCGGACGCTTGAAGCTATAAAATGTCATAAATATGTTGGCCAATTTAGGAAAACTCTCCAAAACAATCGTCTGTTAAAAGAAGGCTTTCTACACTTTAAAAGACTTCTGGGACCTGATCTGAATAATATATGTATACTGATAGTCAAAATTTTAGTATATGGCTGTAAATCTTTTATATTTGTGATAGTGATGTGTTTCAATGATACTAAGTTTAAATTAGTATATAGTTATTTTTAAAACTTTGACCTGTTCTATATCATTTTTTGGGATCTTGGGAACCAGTAAAGTGAATTTCAATTTGAAAATTTGGATTATGTATATAATAAACTATGTTGCATGTGTGTGGTTTCCTCGCAAATAATAAAAAGAGTTGATTATGTTTACATTTCATAGACATAATAGGTTATATGGGCTGGCCCCGTCACACATGAGCAATATTTTACCTTGACGCCTAAGAAGTGCGAGAGAGATGTAGCTAATTAAGGCGGAAATCCTATTAGCTTGTGAGAGAGATAAATTTCTACATCTCTGTCGCACTGCATTGGAACCGTGAATCGTCGCAAAGCTAGTCCATTTTCCTATTAATGTCTATGATATATTTTTTATGATGAATATGATAAGTGAAAAAAAGTAATATTTAATTTAAACTGAGGTACAACTCTAATTTAACTTATTTACTGAAAATATTTAAATGTGTAATCAACCAGCATATTTTAGAGATTTTCCAAAGAATCAAAATGAGTGGAGCACCACTTTGAGATGGGAAAAACTTACACATATTTTACATCTTTGGCAATAAAGTATATTGCTCGTGGCGCATTTAACTTAAAATAACATCAATCTAAATGTTGTTTTGTCAGTTCTATTGCAAAACCCTTCATTTAATATTGAATTATTCACCGAGTAAATCAACTGGGAGTTAACGCTTGCCATATTTAGTAGAGCATAAAAAACTTTCATTGGCCTTGTTCTTGGATTTCGTACTACGTCAAATGTAGCACAAAACTAGTCGAGACTACCTTCACCTACTTTGATCTAATTGTGATGAGTGATTAATCCAGGTTGGCATTTGACAGTAGTCGATCTGTCTATTGCATCATCATGGGAGATGAAGCTAGAATTAATTTTTTTTATTTGTTTGTGAGGATTAATTAGATGAAAACTTGTGAACCAGTTGTCACAAGTAAGGTTCCTATTGTTGTGCTGGCATGTGATAAAGGTAAAATAGCGACCGATATATGTTGAAAGTGGTGCGACACACATGTACACCTTGTACATATTATGTTGCTTAAATTTTAGATACAATAAAGAGCTTGAATTAAAACAAAAAAAAGTTTATTTAATTGTGCAAACCTTACATGAGTAAAAGCCCCTGATGATAAATCGCTTTATGACTGCTACATATTCCTTTAGGCATACCACTTGTACCACTACTAAAAAAAATTACTGCAGTCTCAGATACATCTTCTATGACGACTGGCTTAAATACGTCTTCTTCTTCATGTTCTTCCAAGAAAGTATTAAACTGCGAGAATCTTTCTATATCTACGTCATCACCGTACACCACAATTTCGGCTTCCACGTCTGCTTTTTCCATAGATTCTGTTATCAAATCAATAACCTACAAAAATTATTAACACTAAAAATATAAGAGTTTTTACTGATAACTTGTTTTATTAAATTATCATAATAATATATTGCGTGTTTAGATTGATATTTGGTTTCCTACAAACAACATAGAATTCTTAAGTGAAAATAATTTCGTATATTAAGAAAAAAGTTTTTTATGTTTTAACCATAATTCGGAAATAATTCTTAATATAAAAAAACGCTTCAGGGTGCCATTTTTTTACTAATGGTCAATTCCCAAAACTTTTAAGAAAGCAATAATTGTACCATTGCCTATAGACTTATATCCCTTTTGCTTACTTCGCCTAAAATAATTGAAAATGAGTAAAAAAGCTGACTTATGCCTTTTTTATCTAGGTTTAATATTTCAGAGCAAGAGAGGAACCAATGAAGATATTTTTACGTTCATTTTAAACCCGCTTATGCATTAGTCTAAATCTGCATCTTGCTGCAGCGGTGTTTCATGAGTTGACAAAGGCATTTGACTGTGTTAGTCACAAAATCTCTCTCCTCCTCTCCAAGCCGTTTTATATCCTGTCACGTGTTTCTGTTTTGTGCCACCTGATACCAGTTTAGTCTCGCTGTTCGCTTGATATTATCATACCATCGTTGTTGTGGTCTACCGATGGCAACAGCCAGACTACCAAATGGAACCCAGTTCCATTTTAAAGTGTATATTCTTGTTGCTATATCTTTAACTTTGGATTTGTTTCTCATCTATTCGTCGGTTCGTATGATCTTTCAGTGTTACTCCCAGCATTTTTCGTTCTATGGATCTCTGGTGTACTTTTAGTTTGTTGAGTATTTTTTTGGTCCGAACCCATGTTTCGCTGCCATGTGTTGTTACTTTGAGGATACATTCCGTGTATACTTTCGTTTTTAGTTTTAGGGGAAGGTCTGACTTAAATACAAGTGACATTCTACCATAGGCGGGACAACCTGAGCGTATTCTACGGTTGGTTGGTTTTTTCCTATTGTAATTTCCTCTTCCTTCCTATATTTATCGATTCTATGTTGGTCTGCTGGTTTGTCATGAATTTCATTTTTGTGATGTTCATTTCTAAGCCTATGTTCTTTGCTTCTAGCTGTATTTGTATGAGCATGTCCTTTAGTTCTATGTAGTCTTGAGCGAAAATGAACATGTCGACAGTGAATCTTAGGTTGTTAAGTCTTTCTCCCGATATGTTCTTCTCTCCCCCGTATAGACTTTTGAATATACCCTCTAGAACCATAGTAAATAATTTAGGTAATATAATATCTTCCAGCCTAACACCTCTGTCACAAACTACTGTTGCAGAAACCCGAAGTTTACGGTTTCAGCACAATATTCCCGAATCAGTTTAAATAAAACATTATCCGATAATGTCACTGTTAATTGTGATATCCCACAGGGATCCGTTCTTGTATCACTTTTGTTCTTGCTTTATTTAAACGATTTGGCTCCACTGCATTAAAGGCGAGTTCACTCTTTTGACGACACTTCCTTTTTGTGGCGTGAGTCTGCGTCGGTTTCTGTTAAATGAAGTCATAAGTGAAGAAGGTCAGAGCCTAGTTTGACAGTAATTTATTGATTTTCCACGTGGGACCACACCTACGGTATTTGCTAAATAACGGATAATCGGCATTTGTTGATGATTCGCCAACACGTCTATTGTCTGCTTTGACTTAAACTTAAAATTATTTTAAAGAACACAGGTATAAGGGCGATAAAGGCAGCCAGTTTTATAATTAAATTTACATTTTTTTAAATACTCTTTTCAAACTAAAGCATCGAGGTGTGTATTAGACATACAACCCCATTTGCTAAAAGGTATTTCTGTTGCTACCCCGTTATATAATTTTATGTATACATGGTGACCCTGACCATGAAAATGTGCAACCTCAAAATCTAGTATTTTACTTGACATTTTCGAAAAATGAACATTCGGTATGAATAAAACGATATTAACCGACAACCCTCATTATAAGTTTTATGTTTTATGTTTAATGTAAAAGAAACATCATACAGTAATTTATATTAAATGACACTATACAAAAAATAACTAAGTAAACAGCTCTGATATTAATATTTAAATTATTTTATTTATTTCTTTAAGTATTTATTATAAAATCTAATTTTAATAGTGCTCCTTCTCTATTCGTCACTTGTATTATGTTATATACCAGTGGTCGCGAACCCGTCCATCGCGAGCTACGCGCTCGCGAAGACATTTCTGGTAGCTCACAACATATCTTCTAAAAATCGTAGAAGCGTCCATAAATGTTCAAAAAAATCACAATATGAAAACAAGCAGTGGCAACCAGAGCGCCAGAATCGCGGAATGTTTGAGAACACAAGAACGACCTAGATATTGAACGCGATAAATGCGCATGTCGGGCATACAACGCGTTCAGTTTAAAACTAAAACGCATTAGATGTGTTAGTACACAGAGTTAGCAATAAAAAATATAATGGAAAGCAGTGGTGAGAAAGTAAAGACATACAATATTCATTCAGAATGGGAAGAATAGTATTTTTTTACAGAAGTTAAAGGGAAAAATGTATGTTTGTTATGTAATGCCTGCGTTCATTTGAATTTTGAACAATATTTCCCGCTACGTGCTGCCAGCAGAAAAGAAAAATTGAAACAATTAAAGAACCAGTTAATTGGACAACAGTCAATTGATAAAAAAGGCGTTTTTAGAAGCTGCAGATTCCTTATTTTCCAACTTTAAAAATAGAGACGAGATGGTTTCAGCAATAAAATCTATGCTTTCTACTAATACAGTGATGAGACGAGTGGAAGTAATGAGCCAGGATATTTTCTCACAGTTAAAAACTGACGATAACTGTGTTTAATTCTCTCTTCAACTGGATAAATCAACAGATGTGGTTGACACCTCCCAGATGGCCGTGTTCGTCAGGATGGTTTTTAGTGATTTTATGATTAAAGAAGATCTTTTGAAGTTTATTCCACTAAAAGAATATACCACTGGACAGGAATTGTTTTCTCATTTAAACAATATTATATCTTTTGAGAAAATTCCAATTACAAAATTGGAAGGCTAGCTATTATTTATCAGCAAGCATTATGTGGAAATGTTATAAAACTAAACAACGTCATGAAATTGGTAGTGAAAATTGTAAACAAGATTAGAGTTCTCGAATTACAAAGAAGATTATTCAAAATCTTAGCCGACGAAATTGATTGTACGGGTATTTACTTCTTCATTCTGAAGTGCGATAGTTAAGTAGAGGACGAGCGATAACACGTTTTAATAAAGCCATTGTTCATCTGTCATAGTTCAATTTTTCAAACAACGCGGCGAACCGATTCAGGAACTAGAAAATTCAATTTGGCTTAGAGATTTTGGGTTTCTTGTAGGCAGACAATATTAATGAACTCAATTTGCAACTTCAGGGAAGAGATAAAGAACTGGCGGAAATGATTTCCGATATAAATGCATTCATAAAAATACTTGTCAAAGTCAACTGTGATGTCAAGCATTTCTCTGTTCTTTCAGAGAAGATATCTCAAAATCCAAAAGAACCCTATGACGGTAAATCTAATGTAGAAATAGTTTCTAACTTGAAGGATAACTTGAAAAATCGGTTTAAGGATTTCAACAAAATTACTCAATTTGTTGTTTCACACTTCATGAAAATTGATATCCAACAGTTTGCAACTTGTGTTATGCAGAACTTTGGCGAAGACATCTCTGCAACTGAATAGAAGTGGTTGCATTTCAAAGTGATTTAGCATTGAAATCGTTAATTTCAAGTACAAAATGTATCTGGCCTATAGTAAGTAAAGACAAATATTCAGTTCTAAAAGTGTTGTGTGAGTGTGTAAGTTATTTACTTCCACCTATTTGTGCAAATCTTCTTTTTCCAATATGAAGTTTATTAGGAATAAATACCGCACTCGCCTTACAGAAGAACATCTGGATAATTGTGTTCGAATAGCTGTATCAAATTACACTGCAAATATCAAAAAAATTATCGATGAGTCCAAGTATTAACCTTCTCATTGAATGCACGCATTTTTTATCACATGTTCTTGTTTAAAATTCTAATTATCATGTTTTGTTTACTTTTATTAAGTCGTATGTGACATGCCATTATGGCTATATGAAAATTCTGTTTATTTTTTAGGTATTTATTAATATTAGTTAAGTACTTATTAATTACTTAAAAACATGTAATTATGTCAAATACAACTGTGCATTATTTCATTTAGGCTGGCTTAAACGCTGGTTACAAGTATGTAAATTATCAAAGTAGCTCAACACCTTGAAAAGGTTGGCGACTACTGTGATATACAATTGGATATGCATATACTTCAAATTATAACATTCTTAAAAATGTAACTTGTAAAAAATCACTAAAAAGTGAGAAATAAAATATTAAAAAAAATAGAACCGACTTCAAAAAATTTTATTTATTCCTTAAATATAGACATTTTGAAGTTGGCGCCCAAATAATGACTAATCTGTAATAATATATATAAAAAAAATATACATACACGTATTACCTATACTCATTAGTAACCTTAAACTTACTAACCTAATACAAATTTTAATATGTTATTCAGGGTCACGTCACTATTTTGAAGTCCGACTAC
Source organism: Kuschelorhynchus macadamiae (assembly GCA_030620095.1). Classification (NCBI taxonomy): domain Eukaryota; kingdom Metazoa; phylum Arthropoda; class Insecta; order Coleoptera; family Curculionidae; genus Kuschelorhynchus; species Kuschelorhynchus macadamiae. The sequence continues at coordinate 1,545,253 of JAUTXW010002618.1, forward strand.
CGAGTAAATCCGGTCGCTGTTGGGGTTGGAGTTGTTTTATAGTTAACTTTTAGTTTATAGTATTTTTCAAGATATAAGAAAGTGAGATGCCATAAAAGCCTTCAATGACCATTCTGTCTTCTCTAAGTACCCGACCGTGACAGGGTCGTATTCTCGGAAACAGATAGGTAAAAAGATTTGATCTACCTCGCTTTTATTGTAACATGTAATTGAACTGGTTTCAGTACATTACTCTAAGGAGTATAATTTTCATTTTGTCTGCAGCCTTAGAGTGGAATAGTGTGTTGCGTGTTTTCAAAAGTTTGGTCTGTGATTTGGTATAGTAATATATAGTTACTTAAAGTGACGAAGTTAGGAGTGTTTATTCAAAATTAGTGGAGCGAGGCCACGAAAAGCAATTTTCATTGAAGGAGACCTCAGTTTTAACAAGCATTCCTGAAAGTACAGTTTGGAAAATTGTTAACAAATCCATAGAACCTAGAAAAAAACGAGGTGACAATGGTGTCCAGAAAAGTATTGATTTCTGTCAAAAAGACCTAATTCGCCGAAAAATGTATGAAATGTATGCAGACCAAAATGTCCCTACGTTATTGTCGCTTTCACGCAAGCTATCTGAAGATGGTTGTGATATTAACTGTTCTACTACAACTTTGTGGCGTTCTCTACGTGGTTTAGGTTTTCTATTTAAAAACATTGACAAAAGGCAAGTTATTATGGAATCAAGTCGCATACAACGACGCAGCTAGATCGTAAAATCGGACAATAATCTACTTAGATGAGACTTGGTATAAAACCCATGACACACCGTGTAAAGGATAAATTGATGCATCGAAAAAATGCTACACGAAGGCTATCTCAAATAAGGGTAAACGAATAACTATTCTATATGCGGGATCAAAAGAAGGCTGGATTCCAGAATGTTTATTTTTAGCAGCCAAGAATATTTCAGATTCCAGTTTGGACTACCATTGTGATACCACTGCTAAAGTTTTTGAAGACTGCTTCAAAAATAAATGAATTTCAATAAAATCTTCAACAGCTGCAAGGCCCTCAGAATATTTCTGCGCATGTCTCGAAAAGCGAATTCGTTATTGGTCTCTTTGGACATTTATAAATGTCCTATAGGAAGTCAATACTACTATTTGACTTTGAACTCAGTTATTGGTTGGAAATAGCAGTTTGTGCTTGCGCAGTTCCACAAAGGAGACCTGAGAGCAGGCAATTTGGGCATCAGTTTTAAAAGATGTAAGGCTACTATATATTTGATTTATATGAAATGTAATATAAAATACATCAACTATATTTTATAATGGCTGGGTGAGTCTGCTTCAAAAAAAAAAAAAAAAAAATATATATATATATATATATATATATATATATATATATATATATATATAATATATATAATAATAATAATAATAAATAAATTTATTACTTTCCAAAAGCAAATGAACAAAAGGTTTACAATTACAATTTTTTAAATTTAATATTTGCAAAGAAAATAATAGGCCATGTCATTGCAGACATCTAGATACAAATCCAGATACTGTTTAGGCCTTAATAAAATTATATATGTTTAAATTTAACTAGCGCCTGTTGGCATATTATAGTACATCATATAATAAACATATGTCTAATATTATTACCTTATAAACTTAATATCTAAATAACAAAAAGGAAAAAAATATATATAAGAAGTAACGAGGAGAAACAAAAATAGAGAGAGAGAGAGAGAGAGAGAGAGAGAGAGAGAGAGGGGTAGAGGGGGGAGGTGTAAAGTCAATATTTATTGGTTGGCGATAAGCGATCTCCTAACGTGGTTCTTAAAAGCAGCACAGGTCTGGGTAAATGGACTTGCTCCCAAAGAGTTCAAACAAGAAGCTACATTGTAAGAAAATGATCTCTTAAACAGTTCTTTTCTGTGCCTTGGAATAGTTAGTGTTTCAGCGTTTCTAAGGTTTAATCGATGAGTATTTTTTCTAAATTGAATTTTGTTGTATAAATATGTTGGGGTTTTAATTTTTATGATTTTATAGCAAAAACAGGCAAAATGTAGTTTGCGTCTGTTAAACATGTTTAACCAGCCTAGTTCTTTTAATTTATGTGAGATACGATTTCTTCTTCGAATTCCAAAAATCAAACGAACGTAAACATGAGTTCTGAACCTTTTGTATTCGTCTTGTGTCATTTTGATCTAGACAGGGTCCATACACACTGTCGCAACACAGAGTTGCTTTGATATACTGCGGCAAACAGTGTCGTTGACTATAAATCATTTTTAAGGCAGCATAAGATTTTTTTAATTTATTTGAAACATGCTCATGAAAGCGAAGATAAGATTTAGACACAGTGTTTATAACTAGAGGTGTATTGTTTATTTCTACAGAAAGACTGGCACAGCACAAATTTCTATGTAGTTCCCCACCAAATACAGTAACAGATGATTTTGAAGGATTTATTTTTAAAAGATTTTCATTGGAGATGTTTATTAAATTTGTAAGATCTGTATTTATTAGCCGATTTGCCATTCTCAAGTCACTGGGTTGAAAAGCGCAATAAAGCTGTGTATCATCAGCATATAAATGGTACTTACAAAAATGTAGGCACTGAGTAAATTGACTTGTGTAAATAGTAAATAAAAGAGGCCCCAAAATACTTCCCTGTGGCACGCTCACCATCACCGGTTCAACATTAGAGATTAAATTTCCCACAACCACCTGCTGCCTGCGATTATGTAAAAACGATGAAAAAAACTGTATACTCTTATTTGAAAAGCCAACGTAATGTAATATTGACAAAAGTAAATTGTGGTTTAAAAGGTCAAATGCTTTTGTATAATCTAAGAGAATTAAGACACTTAATTTATTGTCATCCCAAGCTCGCAATAAATCATCAACAACGTCTGACATAGCAGTCGCGCAGCTATGGTCTTTTCGAAATCCCGATTGTTTAGTTGGAAGAATCTTATACATGTTAACAAACTCACGAGTTTGTAGTTCGACAATTTTGGAAAAAGTGGGTAAAATACTAATGGAGCGCAAATCTTTAAACTCTTTCGGTTGTCTGACCTTTGCCAGCGGATGAACAAGTGCATGTTTCCACGCATCTGGAAAATAGGATTTTTTATGCATTCGTTTAAAATGTGAGTAAGAAAAGGAATAATAAAAGGACAACACAGTTGAATTAAAATAATATTTACATTGTCAGACCCCGTAGCATTGGTTTTTATAGATGAGATTATTTTAAGTACTTGAGCCTCGTCTACTTCATTAAGCTCGAATTTATCATGGCAATTAATTTTAATATTATTCTTATAAAAATTTAACAGATCCGGCTTTGGAGAGTGAGAATTTTTTGCTGCAGTGATAAAAAAATTGTTCAACTCATTAACATTTGACAGATGCACTGGGATGGGAATATTTTTAGATTTCTTAACATTTAGTTTTTTAAGTTCGGCCCACTTTTCTTTATTGCTACAATTATTAAATTTATTCCGTAAATAAGCTTTTTTCTCACTACGAACTGCAAAAGTTGTATAGTTTCTAAGTTGTTTATAGTACGAATAGTCATTAGGATTTTTAGTATTTTTAAATTTTTTTAAGGCATTATTGCGCATTTTTTGTAAGAGCTTGATATTATCAGTAATCCAAGGTGAATATTTATAATTTTTATTTCTTTTGAACGTTTTGAGTGGAGCGTGAATATCAAATATCGATAATAAACTGTTATTCAAAAAATCGATTTTCCTATCAACATCGTGAATTTCATAAATGCCGTGCCAGGGCCAAGATTCCAAATCACTTTGAAACTGAACAAAATTAATGTTTTTTAGGGGTCTAAAAGAGAAAAATGTAGGATTTTGCTCACTAGTTTTAAGACCAACACTCAAGAAAATAGGACAATGATCCGATAGCTGAAGGTCATGTACTCCAGCCTCAATAATATTTTCCATATTAGAATAAATTAAATCAATTAAGGTAGTTGTATTTGCAGAGAAACGCGTGGGGTCTAAAATTAGCTGTCGCAGTCCAAAAATTTCCATAATAGATTCTAACTGTTTGGTACTCTTTGAGAACTCTAGACAATTTATATTAAAATCTCCAAGACAAACAATGTTGTCATATTCAGAATAAATATTTATTAAAGTGTCTTCGAGATGCTCAAAAAATAAGTTTAAGTCAGTATTTGGAGGTCTATAAATGTTGCCAATGATAATAGTTTTATTAGGTAGTTTAAGTTTAATCCATATACATTCAATAAAATCTAGACATACAGAGCAAATAATTTCAAAATTTAAATGGGATTTTAGAAAAATACCGACTCCGCCACCGCGCCTATCCCTACGATCCACTCTCACAAACCCGTACCCACCTATCTGAATCATTTCATCTAGTATTGCTGCATGTAACCATGTTTCTGAAATCCCCACAACGTCATAATCACAATCAAGCACATGAGCAGTTAGATCACCAAAATTGGCCAGCAAAGATCGTATATTAATATGAGAAATGTAGAGAGACATTTACACACAAGGATAGGGAAGGAAGAAAATAGGTAAAAAAGTAGCAATAGTAAAAAAAAATAAAGACAATTAGTTGATCCCGGACAAGAAATATTGAGTCCGTTCGCCTAGCAGTAGCCACTGCACAAAAATAACGTTATATTCCATATTCTAAAATATATTATACTAATCCCATTTTTATTTTTTGGATCTGTTGTAGTTTATCATACAGTACTTACTATAGCAACGCCAATTATAATTATGTTTACATACTACTACAAAGTACAAAGTACAACTTACTACTTAGTTATATAAGTTAAAGAAAAACGATTCATATAACTCCATAATGACATACCTATTTATCCGGATATTTACAAAGCCGGAAGTAATATTAAAGGTACATATTAAAACATAAATTAGAACTCTATTCGACGGGGGACAGCAGCCATCATAATAACCTCCAAATTAATATTCTTTTTATTCAAATATATATATATACTAAAAAAAACATAATATCTAGGTCTCTGATTTGTGTAAGTGCAATTATAGGATCCAATGTTATCAGTACAGCGTTTTATATAAAAAAACAAATATATTGTTCTAAATAAAATAAAGAACTATATGAATATAAATAAATCACAAAATAAAGGACACTCATTATTTTAAGACTTCCGAGGGCTTGTTAGATTATTTATATACAGAAACTAAAAATCAAACCATTTTCAGGAAATTTACATATTTTTAAAGATCGTTAATATCCTCAATACTGTTCACTCGGCGCACTGTATCATTACACTTCACATAAACAGCCCCATTGAGGCACCAAGCGTTTTTATACGTAAATTTTTTTATTGCAGTGGATAATATAAGTAAGCGATTTTTCGTTAAGTCTTCTTTTATTTGAATGTTTGTGGATTTTAACCGGCTACGAGACTTTAACACTGCCTTGCGTTCCACATCACTGAAAAATGTAACGAGAACTGCATTAGGTTTCTCGCTCGGATTTTTTGACTGTATGCGATGACACTTTTTTAGGTGCATGTCCTTAATATTTACCTTTAGTTTTTTATTAAAGATATCCAAGGTTTTATTGCGCAAATTCCCGTTTTCTTCTGCGGGAATACCATATATACGAATGTTTAAACTTCGAGATATCTGTTCTTAATTGTCAAGCATCTATCATATATATAAGGAATAAATAAGATATTATTTTTACTTTTCAGCGCTTTTTTTTTAAGTCATTTCTATTTTTTTTAGTATTTCATAATAATAAAAAATAATAAATTTAGTACGAAGTTTTTTGAAATCACTTAATATTACTTACTTCTGGTACGATAAAGAAGAGTTTCGGCTGAACCAGCTTTATTAAATGCGCAGCATCGCTAACAGTAAAGGATGGATCCAAAGAAGCAACTGGAATCCCAAGAAATATACATGCTAGGAATGGTACACAGCTGTGTAACTGATTGTACGAACAGAGGCAGACTACATCTTCCCTGTTTAAGTTCCTCTCTTGTAGATGTAGCGCTGCTCGTATTGACCGTTTCAAAAGGGCTTCGTAAGTGTCTATTTCTTCGGTATCGGCAATATACTGTAACATGAATTTCCATATAAAAAAACTGAATCAATGACAATGAGATACAAGTAATTCTATTTCAACAAATGGTAGAAAGACAAATTGGTTCTCATGATAACAATATTGAAGCTAATATGGTTGTTTAAGTAAGGAGTTTTTTAAATTTTTTTGAAAAGCGATACCAACTATGCTATAGTTATCTTTCTAATGATTTGGCTTGAAAGATCTGGATATTTATTTGAATGCTGCTTTCCAATCTTTTTAATGATGACAGCATTTTAAAGTTTGGTATAATTTTTGATAAATGCTGTGACCGTTCAAGTGATAAGTTTAACAAAAGGTGATTTTTTTGAATAGTGATACTACCGAGGTTAAGGTTAGCTTTGTTATGATTTGGCGTAAAAATCGGGGATTGGAAAAATCGTTCGGGTTTGACATCCCTATTTCCATGAAAACATTGTTCAAATTTAAATATATGTGTTTTTGGAATTGAAAAAAAACTCGCTTTTTGACAGCTGTTGTGGTTGGTGAGCTGACCAGTTTATAATAATATTATTATTATTATTATTATTATTATTGGTGGAGAAACAGTTCAGTTCATGCCACTCAGCTCAGGAACTCGCGGACAATGTAGCATGTCTGAAGTATAACTGCCTTCTGTGCATATGGAATTATGTTTCTAGTTAGTCCGATATCTTAAGCTTTTGGAGAAATTCTTAGGAATAATTTCCTCTGCCGATATGACTAGTGGTATTATGGAGACTCTTCTCAGCTGTCAGATGTTTTTAAGTTAAATAGCTAAATTCTTATACTTTGTAATTTTTTCTATCTCTACTTTGCTTATATTCTGAGATAATGGTACTGCTATGTCCGATCCGTTGTTATTGATCGGTCCCAGTAAAGGACTGCTCCATCTGTTTCCAGTACTCCTGTGGGTTGATATTTGTAATATTTCAAAAGACCGCCATTCAAGGCTAGTTGTTGGTGGATAATCTTAGCCACTTGGTTGTGACGACCCAGGTAGTAGTAGTAGTATAGTAGATGGGGGGGACAAGCCCAGAGACTAAGCCTAAAAGGCCCTTTTCTCTAACCCCGCGGGTTGCACTTTTTTATTTAGACAAAATATAATAAAGGACGCCCTGGCTACACCTGTGTGGTGATAAAGCCTTAACTGCCCGGTGAAGTGCGTGCGGAAAAGAAAGGGGACCAGAATCGCCCTTCTAGGATGGGGGAAGAATTGAGGAGTCCGAACCTCGGCCATCCCCTCCACCTGAGAGGGTATGTGATGGCGGGGAGTGTGAATTTACTCCCAAACTACCACGGGAACATCCGGTTCCTCCCGGCCTGGTTACCGCCGTGAATGGCAGCGTGGAAAGTGAAATTCATTTTACACTCTTCTCTGTTGGATTTTTAACCACTTATATTGGCTGCAGACTTGAAAAGTCGTGCACCCACCTAGGATTCGAACCCAGACCAACTCCGGTGTAAACCCAAAACATTACGCTCTCGGCCACCGGCTGGACGACGACCCAGGTATGCGCGGTTCGCTAGTGTTTGACAACCAGCGATAATATGCTCGATAGATTCGCCGTCTGTTCCACACTTTCTTCATTTATCCTCGATATCTAGGTTCAAGCAGTACTTTTCGTAATTGCGGGTTCTCACAACTCTATCTTGAATGGCAGTCATGCATCTCTCGGTTTAGGGATACAGATAGCCAGCATGGAGCCAAAACAATGTGGCCCATTTATCGAAATTTTCCGCATCCAAGCTTCTTGGGAATTTACCACGCATGGTTTGGTTCCTTCCATGCTTCCTGGTCTTCGGTTCTGGTGGTGATGTCAAAAATCATATCCCGATGTTACAGGTTGAGAGGTGTAAAACCTCGATCTTCTTGGGTCACCAATCGTATTATTTTACTGTGCACTGATGTAATCGATGTCGCATATTCTTCTCCTGAGTTCGACATAGTCTGTATATGTTCGTAATAGCACATTTGTCAAGTCCAAAGGACATACTGATATCGTCACTAAAGGTCTTTACAGTATCGATTAGGGACTTAGATCATCCATATATAATAGGTGAGACAATCTTTGCCTGTTTCTCATATTAAGCCTATAGCCCATATTAGTGTTGTTTAATAGGGAGGACAAAGGATTAAGTGCCAAACAGAACCTCACCGGTGATAGCGATATTTTGTAGATTTCCAGCACTTTTATCAGCCAGTCATGTGGAACGGAATCAAAAGCCTTGCGGTAGTCAATTTATCAGATATTCAAGTTTTTTTTTTGTTTTGGGCCTGATTTAGAACAACCGCGTCCACTGTAAGTTGAGCCAATCTCCGAATACATCCCTTCTGTTCTTCTTCCAGTATGTGATTTGTGATACAATATTCGTAAATCCTGTTATTGAGAAGAGAGGTAAGAAGTTTATACACTACTGATAAACAGGTTATTGGTCTATAGTTATTCGGTTTACTGGGGTCACCTTTTTTGAACAGCATATGAGTATTTCCTTCAATCATGAAATCAGGGATCCTGGAAGGGTCGTTTAGCGCTTGAGTGAAACATCGGGCCAAAACTAGGAAGCAAGATGGCAGATTTTTGATCCAGAAGTTATGGAGTTGATCTGGTCCTGGTGACTTCCAATTACTGTCCTTCTTGATGGCGTTAGAGATGTCTTCTGATGAATCTCCGTTACCCATATTGCATCCTTATTATAATGTTCATCTTTTGAACAAATAGAGTCCCAGTAGTTGCGAAGCTCATCTTTGTTAAATGGACTTTGTCGGTTGCTTTGGATTCCCGCTGTTGTTTCCACTGTACCTGCGAAGTCTAGCACCCTTTGCCTTAGCGTGTTACCTTAGACGATTTAATTCCACAAGCTGTTGTGTGGTATTCAGATTTATTTCCATTGGTCTTGCTATTGCCATAGTTTTCCTAATAACTTTTTTTGATCGAAAATTTCGTAAGTATTCGCTTATGATGTTAGCTTTGGACCGGAGCCTATCTATATCCTGCTCTAGCCGTCTTTTCCACGCAGGAAACTTTTCATTACTACTCTTGGAGTTTGGTCCACGGAAAAACGTTTTTTGGCAACTAAGTTCGATGTTAGTAACGGCTGCACAGTATATTGACAGATGCACTTCTTCCAGTGAACGTGGTGCCATTAATTGTTGTGAAACTATTTCGTTCAATAAAGTAATATTAGGCTTGGCTTTAAAGGCGTTTCCTAATTTGGGTATTGCAGGCCGATTAAGGCGATCAGCACCATTATAATAAGAGAAAAGGCTATGGAACTTTTCAAATACTCGCTGTCGGGGATGGTCGCGTTGGGTTTCAGCTTGAAGATCCGGTTCCTCTGAAGGGTCGTTTATTTGTAGTAGTAGTTCATTTGTCTGCAGATCTTCGGCTTCTTTCTTATCGTTTTAAGTAGTCCGCTCTTAGTTAATTACATTGCCAACTTCACGTCTAATGGCCTCCAGTTCCAGGCTAGTGAGGTACCCTTTCTTAACTATGACGTTTTTTCGGTCAGCAATGTTCTGCTCTGACAGCTTAAGTTCTGGATGTCTTCTGATAAATTCTGTATAGAGATAGTTTCTCCATCCAGGGAGTGGATTATCGTCGCACTGATTTACGTAGTGAAAAGCTCGCATCACGTCAGAATTCAACTCACGGCTCCATTTAACGCGTTCGGTGTATGTTCTCCTACGAGCAGTCCTGTGGGCAAGCCAGCAGATAGAGAGGCATTAGATTCTTCTGCCAAATGCTTAGTCTCCTCTTCACGTTCTTGTTGTTGAGCTGTTACTTGTTGTGCGATAGGGTCCCGCCTCCTCAACAGCCTATCGTTATTATTATTATTATGATTATTATTATGACTTGTTGTCTCACAGTATTCCTGTAGTTGTATTTTATATTGACAGGATTAAACCAAGTCAGTACAAAAAATAAAAATAAAAAAAAAGGAAATAGAAAAAAAACAACTATTGTGTATTAAGAAATGATCTAAAGATGCTACATGTTTTCAAAATGACTGATTTTTTTGGATGTTCCTATGAATGTCTGTATTAAGTCCTAATTGAGCCACATGCGGTGTAAACGTTGTTGGGGTGAGACTGATATGACGAGAGGAACACTGATGACTCTTTCCAGTTTCCACAGCCTTTTTACTTCCATTGCCAAGTCGGTGTATTTGGCGATCTTTTCATTGTATTTCGCTTGGATATTCTCGTCGTTGGGGACGGCCATGTCAATTGAATAAGTGATTTTCTCTTTTTTGGATTGAAAGGTGATATCGGGTCTATTTGCAGGGATTGTTTTATCTGTGTGGATGTCAGTGTCCCAGTAGAGCTTGTAGTCTTCATTTTCAAGTATAGATGTTGGTGTATAATTGTAATAAAGGTCTGTGTTCTCCGTTAGTTTGTATGTTGTGGCTAATGCTTGATGAACGACTTTCGCTGCTGAGTTATGTCACGCGGTGTTTTCAGTTCCGGCCATTATTCTACATCCACTTGTTATGTGATCGATGGTTTCTCTCTGCTGGTGACATCTCCTACACCTCCTGTCTTCAATAGTTGTGTCCTTGATGATGTGCTTTCGGGAGTTTCTGGTTGCTATAACTTTGTCCTGGATGGCAAGCAGGAAGCCTTCTGTTTCAGGGAACAGCTGCCCTTCTTGTAACCACGTATATGAAAGCTTTTTATGTATATGGTCTTGCTTTATGTGGTATCTGTGTCTTCCGTGAAGTGTTTTTTCAGACCAGGTGTTCATCTTTTCTAGTCGTGATTGGATGTGACTGTGTGCGTCTGCTGCGTGGCTCATTTGAGACAGTTCGAGTGGTGTATAATTCTTGTCTGCCTTCACTATTGCCTTGTAGAGGTTAGTTTGTTTGTTGTGGAAGAATTTTCTGAGTTCGTAAATTTGTTTTTTATTTAGCGATTGTACATCTATAATTCCCCTTCCTCCTTCTTTTCTCTCGATGGTGAGTCTTTCCTTGCATGCGTTGGGATGTAACTTCCTGTGTTTAGTGAATTCAGAGCCTATGAGAATGTGAATGTTTTCTATGTCAGTGTGTAACCATTTAATGATACTAAACGAATACGTAAGAATAGGTATGGCGAAGGTGTTAATAGCTTTCGTTAGATTTCTGGAATTCAGTTTTGTTTTTAGTAGCTTTGTGAGTCTAGTTTTAAATTCCGTCTTGAGCTCTGATTTGATATGAGTGTGGTTAATTTTGGTGCTTTGATGGAAGCCTAGGTATCTGTACGTTTCTTCTTTGAGCATGTTATCTATAGTTTCATCATATCATAGTTGATTGTTTCCCCCGTAGAGTGGTTTTTCCACTGTCTCTTATTGATATGAAGTAGCCTGCATTTACTTATACCAAATTCCATGTTGATGTCCAGGGTAAACGTTTCTGTGATTTTTAGGAGTTCCTTTAGCTGTGACTTTGTGCTTGCATATAATTTTATGTCATCCATGTACAAGAGATGGTTTATTTTGTGTAGGTTATTTTTTTGGTGTTTAATTTGGAATCCGAAGTTTGTGTTATTCAGTGTGTTTGAGAGTGGATTAAGACAGAGGCAGAACCACAAAGCGCTGAGTGAATCTCCCTGGAACATACCTCGTCTGATGTAGATCTCTTTTGTCTCAAGTTGATTTTAGTTTTCCACGTACTCATGATTTGCGTAAGAAATTGCGTGATGATTTTATTGACTTTATATAATTCTTGCACTCTGGTTAGCCATCTGTGGGGTATAGAATCAAAGGCTTTTTTATAATCTATGTAACTAGTATGAAGGTTTCTATAATTTTTCCTGTTTATAATTATTATTATTAGTAATATTATTATTATTATTATATATAAGGCAAAAATATTAGTTCGGACTTTTCGTCATTCTAGGCTCTCTAAAATATGAAAAATATATTTTTCAGACAAAAAATATATCAAGGCTATCAAAAAAGTCAGTCATACGGATTAATTTTAAATTTGCAGTATTTGATTTTGTATATCATGGGCGTATTAAGAAGAATATAAAAGGAGATAATGTATAATATAATTCACTATATAAATAAAGCTGTAAAAAAATAAAAAATATAAAATATTAAAATTTAAAAAGTATTAAATAAAATAAAAAAATTCTGTAAATTCGCTTTACCTGCAACTCCTCATAATTTTCTTTTTTATCATAAAATATGCCCTCTTATTAAAAAGGGAAATATTTATAACTATTGCTACTTATAAATTGGTTTTACCTAGAACTTTCCTTTGTAATAAATATTTGCTTTCGTTAAGAAGGGGGCAAAATAACTCAATTACACGTACACTTTCCATGATAAAAATGAGAATGATATATTGCGGGGGATATTTCGATTTTTTTATATAGAAATATTTTTTTTCCTTTCATATAGGGTCAGTCTAAGGGGTGTAAAAAACAAAGATACAATAGGCACATTTTTGCAAGACACGTTAAATTTGTTTTATTTTTTGTCTATATGCTTTTCTACTATATAGAGCGGCCCTAGGTGGTGAAACAAGGGGCTGTATATTTTATAGTTCAAAAACAGTGAAACATGTTAAATTTATTTATGTATTAAAGTTTTTCCACTATATAAGGTGGTCCTAGTGGTCAAACAGTCCCTTAAAAACGAAAATATTTTTTATTTCATAGAAATATAATTTTGAAATATGATACAACTTTGTCTTCATCATCACCAGTTGAAAGAATATATAGTTATTCCACATTTATAAATACCTCTAGGAGATATGCACTGTCAGATCAAAATTTTGAAAACTGGATGTTAATGAGGGCAAACAAGTTTTAGATTTTTGTTGATGTTTCCCTTATATTTGTAATACATTTTTGATTTAGCAACTACGAGTGGTTTTCGTGAAAAAAATATTTTTCTATTTATCAATGGTGTACAAAAATGATTTAAATACCAATCCCTGAAGGATTTAAATATCGTATATATATATATATATATATATATATATATATATATATATATATATTTCGTTTTTTTTTCTTTAACTATATATAAATATTTTGTTAATTATTTTCTTGGGCATAGGTTAACTCATTGAGAAGTAAAACTATAATTTAATCGACGTTTCGCTCATTATATTGAGCTTTCTCAAGATATTTATTTTCTACAATAAAAACATGTATAGTTAGTATTTAAATTTGTTAAAACATTATTGAAAAAACATCACTCAAAAAAACATTACATTTAAAACTAACTATGATCATGAACACAAAAATACATTTAAAATAACATTAATATTATATAGAGTACGACCTTGGAAACATGTCAGTTTTACGAATGTTTTGCGATTGCAATAATTTCGACACGTCTGGAATTCTGGTAGATAAAAACGAGACAAATTTTTTCTTTTTTTTTATATTTACTTAGATTTTTATTGCTGTACCGAGTTTGGGTTTATGATCTTACTGAAATGTACAGGGTTTTATGTATGGAGTAGTTTATTTATTTAGATTAATTTACTTAGATATCAGATTATAATAAATTTGGCTTAAGTTAATTAATGACCTATTAAATGCTTTCAATAATTTTCACCCCAAATTAAAATTTACCATGGAAATTGAAGACAAAAACAAAATTAATTTTCTAGACTTAACCCTAATTAGAAACAAGAAAGATCAAAATATAAAAACCAAGTGGTATACAAAAAAAACATGGTCAGGGCGGTACTTAAACTTTAACTCCAACCATCCAAAGAATCAAAAAAATAGCGTTATTATAGGTCTAACCGATCGTGCCATCTCACTTACTTCCCCAGAATATCGTCCTGAGATTTTAAAGAAGGTTAAGGAGACTTTAATAAATAACCATTATCCGAAAAAAACATACTACGAGTTTTTAAACAACGAACTCATGTTTTTTATAATAACTTAAAGAAAGCAACAAAAGAAAAAAATGGTAATACTAAATACGTTGCAATGCCCTACACAGACGGTCTATCAGAAAAAATAAATCATATATTGTCTAAACACGACATAACTGTCTGTCATAAAGCCCAGAATTTACTAAACGGTCTTTTCACTCCCTTGAAAAGCAAAGAAATAAAAAAAAAAGAAATCAAACCTAGTTTACTCAATTCCATGTTTAAATTGCCCAAAAAAGTACATAGGAATGACAACACAATACTTAGATAGTCGATTAAACGGCCACAAATACACAAAAAAATGCATCAACTGCACCCCACAAACACGAACATACAGAAAAACATGAATTCGATTTTAAACAAACCAAAATTCTAGAGCAAGAAATTAATTATCGAAAACTCACAATAAAAGAAATGATACAAATTAAAAAAGAGAAAGATGCCGTCAACGATAAAAAAGACATCAAAAACTTGAGCCAAATTTATTATAATTTGATATCTAAGTAAATTAATCTAAATAAATAAACTACTCCATACATAAAACTCTGTTCATTTCAGTAAGATCATAAACCCAAACTCGGTACAGCAATAAAAATCTAAGTAAATATAAAAAAAAAAGAAAAAATTTGTCTCGTTTTTATCTACCAGAATTCCAGACGTGTCGAAATTATTGCAATCGCAAAACATTCGTAAAACTGACATGTTTCCAAGGTACGTACTCTGTATAATATTAATGTTGTTTTAAATGTATTTTTGTGTTCATGATCATAGTTTTAAATGTAATGTTTTTTTGAGTGATGTTTTTTCAATAATATTTTAACCAATTTAAATACTAACTATACATGTTTTTATTGTAGAAAATAAATATCTTGAGAAAGCTCAATATAATGAGCGAAAAGTCGATTAAATTATAGTTTTACTTCTCAATGAGTTAACCTATGCCCAAGAAAATAAGTAACAATATATATATATATATATATATATATATATATATATATATATATATATATATATATATATATATTTTAATAAACAATTATTATTGAAAGATGACTTTTATCTCGGAAAGAATAAAACAAAAACTAGAGCAGTCATACCTGTGCAACTTTGTCTTTGTTCTTCTGCATGCTCCGAAAAAATTCATAGCCCAGACCACGCTGGGTATTACTGAAGTTTGTGGTTACAGAGATTATATTTGTATCCTCATCTCGAACAATATCTACAATGATAAAGAGAAACCTTACAAAAACTATTAATTTCCTGCAAGATAAATATATGTCATTGCTTAAATTAGTATTATTCATACGTGTATATCTATACGCTCTGATCCTAGAACCTGGGTTAAATGGGTTCATTTTCAGCTATCTAACGACAAGCAGACCACGGATAATAATCTACGCACCTTCTAGAATTCAAGACCAACCACTACAATACATGCAACATGTGACTTGCCAGCCGGAAAGATGAAATGTTTTCAAGTCAGCTCACCGATAGTTATTGTCTTAGCATCTATGTAGGTTCTGCAAGACGCAACTACTCTACTAGCAAGTAAAATGGAGGTTTGGTGATTCAATAAGAACCCAAAACTGTAATTTTTTTAAGGTTTATGTTGCTAAGGCACACTAAATTATTATTCTCTGTATAGGCCCATTCTAATATGAAACTATCAAGAACCAGATGAAAGAACCGAGGTAAGTAAATGGTATAACAGCCGTTTAAGTTAATTCTTTTAGAATAGCTAAACAACTGAATTTATTGCGTTAGAAGAGTAATTTTTTCGACGACACGTGCCTTCGTTTTCTAGTTTTCATCATATTAACAAGGTCCTCTAAACGTTAACAAGGACCACCCAGATTCTAGATCTATTGCAACTATCCAGTGAAAAAATAAACTTGACATGGTTTGTTGGTAGTGACAATCTACGGGGCGTTTTAAGGTGAAGTACTTCCAAAACAAATATTTTGTTTCCACAATATAAGCAAAAAACGGAGGAAGAAATTCATTTTACCCAATGACGATACATGTAAACATAAAACTGAAATTGGTATTAAAATAAGATAGAGAATTTCAAATTTTTGGACCTGTATCTACATTTTAAGCAAACTGGCCCTATCTAATCATGTTGGTAGTGATTTTGTGAAAGCAACTTTTAATAATTAACTAATTACTAGTGGTTATATTTATGATGCATGATTTTTTGCGGCAAAACGCTCGTTTTATTATTATAAAAGTCCGAGGCATTCCCATGTTAGATGCGTTAGGGAGCATATTTTTTGTTTTAAAGATTTTACTCATAGACTTAAAAGGGTGAAAACATCGAACACCGATTACTATGTTCCGATTTAAATACAGTAAGCGGGGATCTCTTCCAAATAGGCAAGGGTTCGAAGTTTATTAAAAAATTGGCAATATAACATATCTGATAAAAAGTAGAATATTAAGATTATAAAGCTGGAAAGTGAGTACGGGGAAGCTTTTCAGAACATATACTTTGATGGAAAGATTTAAAATATTTAGAAAATAATTATTATTAAAGTTATGTTAATTTAACAACAAATTAACAATACAATAGCAAAAAAAATAGATTAATATTAAATTAAAAAGAAAGTTTTAAGATATGGATATTTTGTATATAGATTTGTAACAGTTTTGAAACAAAACAAAAATACATTTAGATCTGTAAACAAATGTTTTTCATAAATTTGGAGTTATCAGATAATTACTGGCCTGTAGGGTTTAAACAGAAAATATGATATTTGTCACATTTTGCCAACATATTTTAGTAATGTAAATGCTGGGAAAGCGGTTCTTAGCGGTAGCTCATAAAAAAATATCATTAACATCCACCTAAAACGGTAGCAGGGTTTGATTCATAGACATGTGATGAATACATTTTTTATTTACACTGAGATAAAAGTTTATTTATTTGGGAAACTCAACTCCCGGCAGATCCCGCAAAGCGGGGGCCCTGATCCTAGAACACCCGACGCTCTTGTATAATGGCGCCCAAAGGAAAACTGTAGATGATCTTTTTTGACTTTGACCTTCTATCGACCCCCAAAAGGAAATGCTATTCTAAGTGTTTTCTTCTTCCATTTTCAATGTTGTTAAAATGCATGTTTAAACGACCCTTAAAAAGAGTCATTTGTTAGATAAATTTAGTTTGGCTTCAAAAAATTACAAAATGGCTAACTCGTACAAAATCACATAAAATATTCAACGGAAAAAGTAAAATAAATCAGTTTTAAGCAATACATTAGCACATAAAAACGTTTAGTGGGTAATTAGTTCTGATTTTTTACTAACCATCTACATTTCCCTTTTAAGAATGTTATTCCATTTTCTCATATACAGAGAAGATAGATATGCATTGATTCACTTACGTCCCCACTTAGCACACTAAAAACGTAAAGGAAATACATATTTTACTTGGTCTTAGAGTGCGTAGTGTGAACGTAGTGAAACCACCTAAAAATATGTGCCAGCAAGTAGAATATCGAACAACTGATTTTTCTTTAGCGTCAAGCTACACCGCCCTCAAAAAAGATTCTCAACTCCTGTTTTAATCACTCTAAAAACACTTTAAATTGAGGAAAAAGCATTATATTCAAATGTTATGTTTGGGGAACCTTAAAAGAGTAAAACCCTTGGATAACAAAATGTGGCTACGATTAGGGTCTCTTCAACAATACAACATTATTTTGTAGTGTAGGCTGTAAGAGTTTCCACCTCAGTAGAGAGAATTTTCTCATCATTTGATTTTGTCAATTCCGACATTGAAAATGGTTTAAGGTATATACATTTAAGGATTCAGGATTTAGGATTCTGAATCAGAGGAAAATCTTTTGGCTTCTTTACTTCCCTCGTAAAAGAGGAGTATTGTAATCGTGAAAAAATCACACTCCAAAATTTTTTCAGATCGTTACGTTTCAGGGTCTCTAGATGCATAAAAACATGTTTTCTCAATTCCGTCGGTCTCTCTGCTGGTCAGGCTGTTCGCGGTATAGCTAAAAAAAACTACTTACGCGATTAACTACAAATGTTGGTCAAAAATTGTTGAGTCATGACCTGGTAACATTTTGGTAAAAATCCAATATAGCAAAACAAAATGGCGGCCTAGTGAAATGTTAAAAATATTATTAATAAAAAAACTACTTGTCCAATTTATCTCAATTTTTGTACAGAAGTCAAGTATTATGTAGGAATCAACTGGTATGAATTAAAGATGCCGGAACAAAATGGCGGCTTTATAAAAGATTTAAAAATTCAGCCTGAAAAACTACTTAATGGACTGATTTCAAATTGTGTCCCATATCTAATTGTGGTATAGAGATCAAAAAGTAAAACTGTGGTACTAATTCAAGAGAGCGAAACAAAATGGCTGTCAAATAAAATATTTCGAAATCGTGGAAAAAAACACCCTTTCAGGTTTTACATTTTTTCAGGTTTTAGCGTCCCCAGATAATAAAATACTTTTATTCATTCAATATGCCGAAAAAAAGTAGAGGCCTAGTGGAACGTTAAAAAATGATTACTAAAAAAACAAATTATTCAATTTCCTCAAATTTTGCATAAAATTCAAGTGTTGCTAGGAATGAACTGCTAACATTTTGGTATGAATATAAAATAAGAAAACAAAATAGCGGCCTACCACTCATTAGATTAATTTGAAACTTTGTGCAAGCATTAAATGTAATATAGAAATAAACTGGTAAAGTTGTGGTACGAATTTAACATGAAGTAACAAAATGACGGTGTGTGGCAATGTAAAAAGTACTTATTGAATTTATTTTAAATTATGCACGAAAATTAAATGTGGCATCATAGTTAGAAACTCTTGATACTAATCCAATATGATGGAACAAAATGGCGCCCAATAAAAATATTTGAACATTTCAGTATTCCTAATAAAAGCATAACGATGGATGTTCTGGGTAAAGGAAATTTACCGATTTTTTTTACTTTTTACCTTTAATAGCGTATTAACGACTCTGTTTTTTATTAAAACTATTTCAATGTTGTATATTTATTTGTTCTAGTTATTACACATTTTATTTTTAATTTTTAATTATTTTTTTTTTCTAGTTACAGTTATCTGATTTAAATAATTATTTAATTTTAAAAAATCACTTGATTTAAATCATCACACATGAACCATTCTCGTTAAAGTAAGATGAATGACTCATTTTCCCCATGCTAAGCTTACTCAAAAAAATGTAGTCGCAAAACTACCTTGCATTTTCCTATTACGAGCAAAAAATACATTTTTGGGGGAATGTGATCTACCAGAAGACCCTTAACGTCAACAATAAAATTTTTCATAAAAAATTATACACGAAATTTTTAAAGACCAAATAAGTCATTAGAGGGGTAAATGTGATCTAAGTCTTGATCAAACAACATCTTTCGCAAAACTAACCTTGTAAATGTACGGTTTATGATTTTTTATACCGTAAAATGAAAACATCTCTCTTAAAGCTTCTTACAGTGATACAGTGACAAATATTATAAATGTTCCTGCTTTAATAAAATGGCGTTCAGTGGCGAATTTAGGATTCGGTTTCGACGGGAGGAGGGTCCGTGCTATTAAGAGCTCAAGAATTTCAGGATTCACGAAGGATAGACCTCTGGACCCCCTCTAAATATGCCCACGATGATACTAAAAACTGATATCGTTTAAGTCAAGGAAATATCGATTGTATTTAAAAATGTAAGAATTAATAATTGAGAAGTTTCACAGGTTATTTTTCCTTTTCTAAGAATGTAGTATGCTTAGGAAAGTCTTAGTAATATCATATTTATAAGCCGAGTCCCCTTTCTTAAAGAGTATGTAATTATATGTTGCTGTTGAATAGCTGTAAAAGTTGTCAAGTGGGTAATAAGCTGACAAATAATTTGTATATTTACCATCAGGAAACGCTTCCATCCCTATAATTTTCCTTGAAATTACAGGACAATTCTTCGCTCGAACTAACTGAATTATGTGATGAAGAATAATACCAAGTTAAATCTTGCTTTGTTGAGAAGTTCACATTTTAAATATTTGTTTGATGGACATGCAACGAAAAATCATGCGCAATTTATTAGGGAGAATATCGAATGCACCAGCGATAACAAAAGATGACAAAGCAAACATACTTCTACTAAAGGAAGGAAGTTTGCAGCATTTTTGGATGGTTAATTTAAACATTCAAATCAAATTTTAACACTGAACACTGTTTTGTGTCATGCTCAGGGTTTATGACATGATAAAGTTAACGTTCCCGACATTGGAAAATATTTTTGAATTAGGCGCAGGGAATATTTTTCCAATAGACCAGATAAGCCGGGGTCTAGGATCACATTATCAGACGAGCCCCACACTCGTTCTAACTATGCACGATTGTGTTTTTTTAAACAAAAATATATCCCATTTCATTTGAAAATATAAAGCATTATTTGATACTTACTACTTTATTTACCTTTTAAGCTAAAATAAATCTTGTTTTGGTTTAGATTCCCTTAAGTCCAGGAAGCCAGCTATTTTTTAGCCCGTAATTCAGGAACATTAGAAGGCAACCTATTTTTTTGTATTGTAGCACTTTTGGTCTAGACAGAAGCCCCTGGAAGTTCAACAATAATTGCAAAAGAGATAAAAAAAAAAGATTTTTTCGGCAATCGTCCGGACAGTACCCACTTCACGAACCTTTTCATTCAGAAAGTAGCGCTTTTCCGGCCTAACTTGAAGTAAGTTTAGGTTTAGATACGATACAAAAATGTTTATAATTTTTTCACGAAATGGATGGATATAAAGAAATGCAAAACTATTATAGACTATATTTGGGCTTATTTGGGACAAAAATTAGAAATTGTTAAATCTTCTACCCTGTGGAGCATGCTATGCTGAAAAGTACCATTTTAGTGAAGAATAATGTAAACATAGCCACGTTCCTCAAGGTTATACCATTCCGTAAAAGGAAGAACGTTGGTTATAAAGCAAAAAAATCAAAAGTCTTCAACAGAGAACAATTTAACAAATTTATTAGGGAAGCAGACAATAAAACCTACATAATGCTAAAGGCAATTTTAACAAAAAATCACATAACAACTGTACGAAAAAACCATCAACTTAGTTTGTTTTTACTTTCAGGTAGCAAAAATTATTGGATTAGCCGGTGCGTGTAAACGAGAAGAACTAACAAAAATATCAATTGATCATGTAAATGATGAAGGAAAACATACCGGGAGCTATCGGATTCGAAGACCATTATGGGCAATCTTTCTATTTACGGCCATCCCATACTTATTAAGTATGGGATGGCCGTAAATAGAAAAAGAAAATATTGAGTTCAGTCAGTTAGTATTCACAGTTTTGGAAATCTAGGACTGAGGATTGCAGAATTTTTAATGCTACCGAATTCTAAAAATTACACAGGTCATCGCCTTCGTCGATATTTTTCACTAAAAAGGTTTAAATTTAGACCAGGTCTAACTTGACAGTTGCAGGTTTAAGATGACATTTTCAACAATTGAACAAATAATTTCTCTAAATGCCACAATTACAAAATGACAGTGACATAAGCGAAACATAGCTGGCGAACTAAGAGTTTTAAGTACCATGGTAACTAAACCTGGTCTAACTCTTAAACCTTTTTGGTGAATAAGGGGGTTAAAATGTCATTTAAAACAATTTTTGAGCTGCAGGTAGGAACAGGTGCGAATCCTACGTTTTGTAAATCGATGTGACCAAGATTGAAACTGATAAGAATGATTATGTATGACGTTTATAAAAAGAAAAACCTTCAGCTGAGCGTGTGTTGGAGAAAAGACCTTCAGTTGAGGGTATACAGAGTGCTACAAATTTGATATATTCGCACTGGCATTTCAAAAACCGTAAGAGATACGTCATTGACAAAGTTGGAAAGTTCCGACTACCTCCGTAGATATCCGTGAAATAACCGTACATCATTTGCCTTTTTATTTTTTTCAGGCTGCATTTGACGAAATAGTACAAAATGCAGCCTGAAAAAAATAAACAGGAAAATGTAGAAAGCAGTCGGAAATTTCCAACTTTATCTACGACATTTTATTCTACATTAAATTGCGCAAATTTAACATAATTTAACTAACCTTGTATCTCTTACGGTTTCGGAAATGGCAATGCTATCCCATCGAAGTTGTAGCAACCTATATAACCTCAGCTG
Organism: Kuschelorhynchus macadamiae; assembly: GCA_030620095.1. Classification (NCBI taxonomy): domain Eukaryota; kingdom Metazoa; phylum Arthropoda; class Insecta; order Coleoptera; family Curculionidae; genus Kuschelorhynchus; species Kuschelorhynchus macadamiae. The sequence goes on from JAUTXW010002618.1 coordinate 1,567,421, forward strand.
AAGGATTTTTCTGCAGCTGAAGCGCGTTCCACCGACACCTGCTCGGCCGAAGGTGATTTTTCACCATGGGTAATCAAGAAACAAAATCTCAGCTTTGGTCAGTTTTACACTTACATATCACACACTACATTATCCTTAGTTGAACACCCGTTGGTTGGGTAATTTTCACTAAGTATTTAGGTACTTAAATTTATTACGGCCATTTTTTTCAATTTCTAAATTAAATTTTGCTGAAAATATTTTTGGCCGCCTAATATCTAAAATGGGACTACTATGCGCCGCTTCCGTCCCCATCTGACTATGTCTTCTACCTCGCACTCGTTCCTTATATCGCTGTTCCTTTTCCTTAGTGTATATTCCGCTATATTCCTCAGTACTGGTTTGTTCTCAAGTGCAAGTTTACATCTTACGGGTTCTTTAGCCACTACGAGTGTTTTTGTTTTAGTAGTGGATATTTGCATGTTGTACGCCATGGCTTTTACATAGAAAGAATACAAGAGTCTCTGTAGGTCATACAACATCGGCGTAGCAGATGATTTTTATTTCTCCCGTTGTGTGTCTATAGCCTCTGCTTGTATTCTTAACGTGGTTGATAATTTCACTCATAATGATGTTAAACAGCTGAGGGCTTAAGGAATCTCCTTGTCTAATTCCCGCTGGGGTTGGGATTTCCTCCGTCAGTTTTTGATTCATTGATATGTAAGTCGACGTATTGAGGTTCAGCTGTTTGATTGTGTCCGTAATAGCATCGGGTATGTGCACCTTCTTCAGAATGTTGATAATGTCGCTTAATTTGACTCGGTCAAAGGCTTTGGTGAGATCGATATAGCACATGAATGAAGATTTTCCGTACTCGATAGCTTTCTCTACGATTTGCCTGATTATAAAAATAGCGTCTAGCCTCGATCTATTCTTTCTAAAATCCTGTTGTTCTTCTGGCATGGCGTATCTACATGTTTAATTATTATTGATTCCAAAATTTGTGTAAACAATTACATGATTGATGCTAGTAGTGTTATGCCTCTGTAATTTTCAGGAGATTTCTTGTCACCTGTTTTGAATATCGGAATGATGATGCTTTTCTTTAAATCATTTGGCACTGTCCTAGTTCTTAGAATGTTATTGAACAGTTTTGTAAGGTCCGCCATTAGTAGTTGTCCCCCCTCTTTTAGTAGTTCATTTGGTATGTGATCTAAGCCAGGAGCCTTTCTATTTTTAGGCTTACTCGCTGTTTTCGTGGATAGTTCCAGTGGTATTTCCACCGATTCTGGGTTTCCCGTGTCTTCTTCTTCGAGGATGTCTTGTTCTTCAACATCGTATTTGTTGTGTTTGTGCATATTCTGTTATGTCAAGTTTCCTATTTCTTAGCATTCTCCAAACCTTCTTTTGGGCGCCATTTCGGTGGTAAATTTCTCCCAGTATTTTCGTTTGATAGTTCTTATTTCTGTGTTGACTCTATTTCTTGTTTGAATGTAGAGGTTGTGTTGTTCAGAGCTTCTGTTGCTTCTGAATACTAGGTAGGCATCTCTTTTTTCTTTTGCTAGTGCTTTTACTTCTGGTGTATACCATTGTTTGTTTTGGAAGTTTCTGTTTGTAATAATTTTCCTTTTGCCTGTAGCTTCAGTGGCAGCATTTGTAATGTTCGTCTTTACTTTCTCCCAACACTTTTCCACGGCATTCTGCTCTTTTATGGGGCTGGTTTAAATTTTTGAGACATGCGCGTTGTATAGAGTTCTTTCGTCGTCGGGTCTCTGATGGATTTTATATGAACTTTTCCTTGTCTGTGTTTGGGGAAGTTCTTTTTCTTATGCGCAGTATGCAAAGAACTAAGCAATGGTCAGAACCTATGTTGGCGGAAGTAAGATTTCTCGTATCTAGCACTTGAGTTGGATGTATGGTTCTATTTGATATGACGTAGTCTATTGTGCCAGGTAGTTTTGTGTTGCGGTTTATGTCTGAAGAAACTGTTGTTTATTCTCATATTATGACGAGTGCAGGAGTCTATTATGGCTTCGCCATTTTTGTTTATGTGGTCTTCGTTGAATCGATGTTTGATCCCAAGAATTATGTTTTTTCAAATTCTGGCTTTTAGGTCGCCCATTATAAGAAGTTTCTCCGTTGCTGATATTATCCTTACATTTTCTTCTAGTGTTTCGTGAAATAGGTCTATTTCTTCTCTGCTTTTACTTATACTTAAATAACTAAAATAATCCTTTTTATTAAAAAAATAAGTTTTAAAAATTAAATAAAATTTATTTTATTTAAAAATGCAATATTAGTTATTATTTCTTTTTTTTGGTGCACAAAAATAAGCTTTTGTAACTATTTGGACTTTCTTCTGGGTACAGTGTCTTATTTCCTTAGATTAATTTAAAAATGATTATGTATTTTTAAACAAAGAGCCAAATTTTGAAAAAATTTATTTTTTCTTTAAATTAAGAAATTTTTTTTATTTAATTTTTTTTAACAATTTATTGACTAATGAAATAATTTCGACATAAGATAAAATTTTACCAATAGAATAAAATATTAAGGAGGACGCTCCTTCACCCAACCCACCCCCCGTCCCTCATACGTCCTATCTTAATGCCTTTGTTAAAAAAAAAAGTCAAATCGCCATTTTTCTATAAAAGAATTTAAAAAATGTCTTTCGCTCGTTGTGCAATGGAAAAACTGTTGGGAAGAGGAGTTCCTCTTCACAAAAATGTTCAGTACATTGACTCCACTATTTATACAAGTCGGTTTTGCTTATATAACGTAACCAGTGGAGGAAACATTCAAATATCTAAAAAGGTAATAGGGAAATTAATAAAAAATGCATCAGATTGCATGTTGTCGACACGAGTACCATTTAAGAAGAGGGAACGTAAGCATTTAGTTAAATTACAGATCATTACGGGATATCTTTATAGCAATATATCTAATTTTCATGTGCACATGCAAAAAATATCATTATGCAGGTTTCCTCGTTTAAATAAGTTAGGGATTCGTATATTGATTCACGGACCCTTTCATTATATTTTTCTGAAGGTTACCGAATACATGTTATATTTTCTTTTATTTTGTTCGGTAATATACAATAGTAGCAGCATATTATATTATGTCTGCATATTTAAAGACTAATAATTTTGGAATGTTAGAGGATAGGATTATTAATTTAAGTCCTCATAAGTTATTAAAAAATCTCTACATTTGTATTTTTTAAAAATGTTTCTTTGGGTTTATTTCATATGTTACAGTTATTTGTTCTATTGCTATTTAATTTAAATTTTGGTTTTTATGTTGTTAATAACTGTAGGTCTAAACAACTTTTAATATAAATTTAATATAAATAAATGTTTAATATAGTTTTCTATAATAGCAATTCAAAATATCTGAATTAATGTATTACCACAAAAAAAAAAACAAGTTTAACTTTTTTTGACATGCAGCTAGTTACAAACCATCCAAAAATTCAAAGGTCTCATCATTGACTGTTTCTAGTTAATAAAACTTTTATTAAGATGTTGGACACAGGTGAATAACTACACCATTATATTATATTTGAAAAAAAAACTTGCAGGCTGATGAATCGTCAATAAGTCTGAGATGGTGAGTCATAAGCCCATAGTGTTACATATCGTTGAAATCATGGTCTAATGCTCTATTTCAATTTAGTACAATATACAGGAGTTGCATTTTAAAAAATGTATATACATGAAACATGCCAACTTTGTAACTTTTTTTAGTTTTGAAATTTGGGTCTTAAGTAATGATCCATCTGACAATTATAAAAGAAAACCCAAAAGAGAGAAAAGATGCTTTATATCTCCGTTATTATAAGATATAGAATAAAATGTGAAATACGAAAGTATCTGGGATTTTTATAAATAACTTAAATTTATTTTTGTAAAAACAATTGAACATGGCAAATAAAAGCGAAAACTATAACATTTTTTTCTCATTTCAAAATAATGACATATATTTTACTAATCTACGGAAAAATAGGCACATTTTGTATATGTTCTATGTAAAAATATAACCGTTTTCGAAATATTCAAAGTAAAATATCTAATTTTTCTTAACTAGTACCTAGTTTCTTCTATAAATTTGAAATATTTAGTAAAATAATGTCAATACATTTAAAATAAGAAAAACTGTAATAATCCTATCATATATCTTTTTTATTTGATGTTCAATTGTTTTCTCAAAATTATTTTTTTTATAAAAATCCCAATTACTTTTTAACTGACTTCAAAAAAGGAGGCGGTTACCGGTTCGACTTTGAATGAAATTGTCATGAAATAATTAAGGTATTGCCGGAGTGCTCCCATAGCAAGCATATTGAAAAAATGTTAAAAATAGCGGAATAGCGCCGTTTTCAATTCAGCAATATACATATCTATATTATTTCCTATGTAATGAACCGAGTAGCTATTTCTTAATTCTGACTTACAATAAAACTCATATAATTAGACCTATACAGGGCGTTTTAGAAATAGGTACCTTACATTTGACGATAGATAGTTCTTAATGAAATATGAAAAAAAAGTTAAATAGAATTTCTCCATAAGTCTCACCTTTTAAAAGTTACAGTATGTGACATGTAGGTGTTCAAAACTGTATTTTTTAAAATATTTCCGTAGATAAGCAAGATACAAATTTAAATTTTAGTCAGAGTATGCATACGTTAGGACTCATTATTGGACATAATTTGACTTACAATGTCAGTGTCACTCCAGTGCCATAGTAGCCCCAGCACATTATCGCCCCGAACTTTTTACCACCCAGTGTATTGATTTTTTTCGACTTCCGCCGAAACGTTGTTGAATAAAAAAAATCGTAATAAAAGAAAACCCTTTGATACCATGAACAAAAAAAAACCTGAAACTATGCAATTTGCTAATCTCAAGATTGGGTATTCATTTTCCTTCCTATTTACAACCCTGAGTGTATGTTACATGATGGGGTTTTATGAAGAATGCACCAAAAAGTATGGACATCGTACCAGCCAAAGACTGAAGAAGTCAAATATTTTAAACCAGCCTGATGATGGTGGTAAACGACCTCCGAAACGTTGCTGAATAAAAAAATCGTAATAAAAGAAAAGTATATCACATTGTTTTGGTCTGATTTGTTGGGAACCCTTTGACACCTTGAACAAAAAAGACCGGAAACTATACAATTTATAAGATGTTTAGTTTAAGAGATATTTTCCCCTTTTTGACATCAATGTAACTAAATTAATTCTAGTTAGGTGAAATTGTTCTTACTCAATTAGTTTTGAAACCCGTCGTTAACGACAAATGGTTTTTTATTTACCGTAATCAGATTAATTTAAAAAATTAAAATAACTTTAAAATTAATATTAACAGTTATTTTGATAAATACGCTACCTAACTAAAACTCTAACAGTTACTTTAACCTTCATTACAGTTACTGAAAATGATTATCGTTTACTTCAATATCCGAGCATTACGTAACAATTTTAAGAAAGTGTTTTGTAGTATATGAATAGCAAGGGGCAATTCATTGCAGGCAGAGTCAATTCTTGCAGTAAGATGCTCAACAGTGAGAATTGGGGCCGAATACACTTTTTCTCTTAAAGTATCCCAATGCCGTAATCCACTGGGTTCAAATTCAGAAAGCGTGCAGGCCACAGTACAGGCTCATCTACTCCTCGTCCGATCCATTTGTGGAGGAAATTTTTATGTAGCCACATCCTTACTTCTCTTAAAAATGCGGAGGAGCACCGTCGTGCGTGAACCACGTATGTTGTGTTAAAATAAGGACACATTTCGTTTAAATTGGTGTTGAACATTACATGGACAGCATGGGGGTTTTCGTTTTACCAAACGTGTGCGTCATGAGTGTTAAAAATTCCAGTTTGAATAAAATACGCGTTATCGGTAAATAAGACTGTTTCTCGAAAGTTATTAGTTGACATATTTACACATAGCAATGACTGAAATCAGCACGAAATTCATAATCGGTTGGTAATAATTCCTGTACTTTTTGGTTGTAATATAGGTGCAAATTCAACGCTTTTATGGTTCGTTAAATTAATATTAGAGCAATACCGGTCTGCATTGAAATTTGCCTGACGCTTATTTCTGGATTCACTTCCACCCAATTCAAAATAGCTTCTTCATTTCTTGCTGTCATTACAAAGGTTCGTCGACCACGAAGATGTGCAGCAGGTTTAAATGATCTACCTCTCTAAAGCGACGGTCGACAGCTTTAAAAGTTCTTCTATTTGGTAGGTTTCGCCGAGGAAATTATTGCGAATAGAGCCTTGCTGCTCTTTTAGAGTTTCTTTGATATTCCCCAAGAACTAAGTGCATATCTGCTTATTCCAAATAACAAATACCATAATTTTTATACCGTTAATCTTTAAACAGATCATTACTAGTTGTTTTTAACTTAAGTTAAATTAATTTAAGTGATAGTTTGACAGGTCTTTCAGATATTTTTTGGTTCTAAGCAGTATCATAGTCTATTATAAAAAAATAAACGTCTAAAGGTACGCCCGTGGATCACATTTTTCATTTATATAATATTATTTTTTATATATGAATTAAATGAAGAAGCTATTTTGGTGGAAGTGAATCCTGAAACAAGGCTCATGCGATTTGAATGGAGACCGGTATTATAAGTAATTATTAACAACCATTAATTAATTATGGTTAATAAGAAAAATGTGTCATTAGTGTCATTAGAACTGTTTTTCTTCTTTGTATAACAACAGGTTTCAAAATTAATTAAGTACGAACAATATTGATTCATTGGAATTAATTCAACTACACTGATGCAAAAAAGTGAAAATATCTTAATAACTAAACCTCCTGTAAATTTCAAAGGGATCAAATTTTTTTAATTGGCAAATAAAAAAAGACAATATACCGGGTGGTAAAAATTCCGGGAGATAATGTCGCTGTATAATATATGTCCGTCAAATGGATCTATTTTTACTGACTATAAATATGCGAGGTTTGATACCTTTGTCTCTAAATATGCCAGAGAAATTTGAGAAAAACCCTGCCCTAAGAGGCAGTGTGTTAGAGAGAGAGAGAGAGAGAGACGGAAAACGCTCTATCAATGTCGATAGAAATACATTGCCTCTTATGGCTGGGTTTTTCTCAAATTTCTCGGGTATCTTAAAAAATATAGGTATCAAACCTAGTATATCTTTATAATCAGCAATGGATTTCTACCCATTGAACGGACATATGTTAAACAGGGTGTTCCATATGAAATAATAAAACTGATGCTCATTTCGCTAATTTTTCATGTTCATTTGTTTCTTTGGCGGTTCAGGACAAACTCTACAATTTTTGTACAGAAGGTTCTTCTCTATCCCTTATAATAAACTGGTAGACGCTGTCTAAATATATAGAAAAACCCTGTGGAGGGAAAGTCAAACTAGCATCATTTTATCTAATTAGTTTTCATATCATGGTATCACGAATTAGTACAGTATTGGGGTAAACCAATCCACTAGTTATTACTAACTTTTTAAAGAAATATGTTATAGAAGCAAAACTAAAAACAGATTGAAGTATTTATTAAAAAGTTCATTTGAAGCTGTAATATTCCAGATTTTTTTTCTTATTTAGTTAATTTGTCAAGGTCTATAACGCCATGCTTTCCACTTCAAATTTCATTTTTATTTAGTGAAAAATAATGATGCGATGACTTAAAATTGCATTTTAATGTAGCGTGTATTGTAATAAAATAGTTAATTTAGAAATTAATTTTCTGGCAGCTTCGATTTTTTTGTTCCAAATTATAATGTCATTCGTTTAGACCGTTCTGGTGGGATTTCTTGGAATCAACCCTATGATCCAAACGTATAGTAGGAATCGCAGTATTAATTAATAATAAATGGTTTAATTTTTATCTTTTTATTAACCTCCCCAACATAAAGTCTCAAATAGAGAGTGGGAATTACTTTTTACGCCATATTCACAAAACGCAGTTTTTGGCCGAGATTTCAATCATTCATGACATACTATAGGGATAATCAGCATAGCACTCATGAAAACTGCTTTAAACACAAATCTCAAAGTAATATTCAAAAATTTATTAGTTGTTAAAAAATTATAGCTCGCTGCAAAAAAAAACATTTAAAGAAAAGCGAGATCAAAATGGCACAATTATTGCAATATAATAAACAATACAACTCCTATAAATAAAGTGTGGGATCAGTTAAAAAAAAAATAAAATTTGCTACAGAAATAAGAACTATATAATCAAAGACATAGCAGAGCAATGCTTAATCAGACTATCACCAAGATATGTTACCAAAATGTTTAACTTAAATGCGTCGACAGGAAATCACCCGTTAGAATGCTAATATGTCGACAGTTATCAAAAAAATCACCCGGTCGCCCTTCAAATTTGGAATTAAATCGCAATGGAAGAATTGCAAAAAGATCAAAGAAAAAGCACCATCTTAGTGCAAATATGTCTAAAGGTCATTAATATATTCTATTTTTCTTAGTTGTGTAAGTAATCAAAAAATAATATATCAATATTTAAATAATATAACGTATTGTTTATTGTCATGATTCTTTTGTGTGACAGAAAAATCTAATATAATAAAGTTATGTTTTATCCATCATGATAAGCAATGTGGACCATCATATTCAGCGCGATCTGCTGAAATTATTTTTGCTACAAACATATAAACTTACCTGGAGTACTACCAGCTGTGTTCCTTAAAGTTTAAAAAAATATATTACAATTCTTTTTCAAAGCTAGGAAAGGAAAAACATTCACCAGAGTCATCTCGGCTTATTTCACTAATGTCTTGTTTAGCCAAAACTTTGAAAAGAATGATTAAACTTAGTTAATAAATTACTTCCAACTAACCAATTTGGTTTTAAAGAAGGTTATGGAACGCAAGCTGCAGTTGCAAGTCTAGTCACTGATATTCAAAACGCCCTTACAAAAAATTTTACCACTGGAGCCCTTTTTATTGATATCAAAAGTGCCTATGATAATGTTGATATGGAAATACTATTTAATAAGGTAGTTAACGCAAACATACCTGCCATGTGTGCCAAAACAATTATTAATTTTTTTATACAGAGAAAAATATATGTAAGATACCAAATTCAAAAAATGGGGCCCAGATTATCATCTACTGGATTATCACAAGGCTCGGTGCTTAGCCCTCTCCTATTTAATAATTATACTACTGACCTGCATAATGTATGGCACCCTAGAATATCTTGCTTACAATACGCAGACGATATAGTGTGTTATGTTGCCCACGACGATACAAATAGAGTAAACCTATATTCAAATCACATAATGTATTGCCTAAAATTTTAATGGAAAACAACTGCATTTCTAGATCATACAGTAAATCGGCGGCAGTGTATTTCGCACGAAAAAAAAGCCAAACATCGAAAGTATAGAACTTAATAAACAAAAATATGTACGATCCGTCTTAGATTATGGTTGTGTGCTCTATGGTTCATCTAGCAATTCCAATTTAGAAAAGCTTGATAAAATTCAGACTAAAGCACTAAGAATATGCATGGGTCTAATGAAATCTACCCCTAATGGTGTAGTGCTGGCGGAGAGCCTGGAACCACCACAATGGATAAGAAGGAAATATAAAATAAAAAGCGATAAATAATCTGACAGATCCGCATTGGTCAAAAAGAAATTTACCCCCTTCGGAAAAGGCACTCTTGACCTACAAACAAATAAATTTACCAACCGAAATTATAATTTCATTCAATATGTAGAACAGCTGATCTATTGTTACAATTTAAAAAATATAATGTGCTTTTCCCGAATTATTCTAGATTAAAAATAGTCAATGCTTTTATAAAAAAAATACATAATCTAAGAAAATCTACACTTGTTCATACTGACTGATCAAAAACAACTCATAGGGTCCGCAGTGCTTTTTATATATCATCTATAAAATACAATGTTTTATTACACTCACATTCAAGCATATTTTCTGCTGAATTGCAGCTATATGCAATGTCACCATATGCTCAGATTCTATATCCGTTCTCAAAGATATAGACCATATTCAGGTATTCAAAATAATAACAATCACCCAAATAAAGCAATTAATAATGTTTTTATTTTTCTAATACACCAAACCTTACTAGAAGGTTCAACTTTCGGGTGTCAACTTTGTCTGGGTTAAAGGTCATTTAAATATTGAAGGCAATAATCAAGAAGACCAAATTACTAAAAATATTACAACAGAAACGTCTAAAATTTCCTATTTTAATCTTGCAGACTTAATCAAGATTTTAAAAAAAACACTAAAGCAGGAATGGCATGAATATGAATAAAATATGGTGCATCCACTAAGACTAAAAATGTATCCAAATCTTCCAGATAAGCATTAGTATAGACAATTCACATTTGCTAGAAAATCCGTAATAATTTTTCACTCGACCAAAAACAAACCCTGGGAAGTTTCCACTCCACGTAAATAAGATTAAAAAATGGAAAAAAGAATGTGTCCCAATTGTCGTTGTGGACAATTTGGAGATATTTTCTCGCAATTTTCTCGATATTTTAACTGCATATATAATATATTATAGTATTCATGGCCAACAATTTATGCGGACCATACGTGCCTTGAGTTATAGCAACCCACTTTGGCTGAACGAACTGTTGTCTTCCTACATAAACCTCTAATAAATATTCTCAAACAATCAAACTTAAACATATAGACAAATAAACATATATGAGAGTGAATGCGACAAAGGATTTCTATCCTTTGTGTTACCTTATAGTGTGGTCTCCCCTATCCTGGTTCTGACGGACCCCAAAACGTAAAAATGCATGTCCCTGCTATTTATATCGTATGAAAGTTACAATATGAAAATATGGCTTAAAAAAAGAAAACAAAAAAAAAATTGAAAAAATATAATTAAAAAAATTAATTGAAAAAATTAAAAATGTAATGAAACAAATAAAGATATAATTATATTAAAAATCGAAGCTTGGTAAGTAAAATGTCTAAAATTATAAATAATAAAACAAATTTTAATATTTGATTTTTATTTAGCATTAGATTTAACTTTTTTTGGGTTCACATTGTAGTTTATCATCGATATTGAAGTATTTAAATACACTCGATACCTACCATATTAAATATTCAATTTAATTACTAAATAATATATTAAGGAAAAATTACTTAGCCATTAAAATTTTCAGGAAAAAATGTACATATAGACATTTATATTAGAGGAATCAATTTATTAATATATCACAACCCACTGACATTTGTAATTAGAGAGGAATTCAGGTATTCAAAATAATAACAATCCCTGCACAGTTTCTGAATTTCAATCGTCATCATCCACAAGGTGAAATCTCTTGATTGGTTTGTCATCTTCTTCGCTGCTGTCGTCATCATCATCTTTTCTAAAAATGACGTGTACATTAATAATTATAAATATACCCCCCATTTAACTTTTTTGTTTAATTACGAAAAAAAAAATGTCGAATACAAAAGTTGATTTTTCATATTTATAGGGTGTTTCGAAAAAGCGTGACCATTATTATTAACAATTATTAAATCCGCATCTTTTTGGTGGTTACAAATATGTTAAGTTTCATACCTTTATCTTGAAAAATAAGTTGAGAACCGAAAATTGAAAAAAACACTATCGTAAGAGTGTGTTCTTACTGATTTTATCATTAACGTGTTAGAATAATATTCTGTCTCGCTCTCCTTTTCCTCTTACTTGTACTTTCTACTATCTCTATGTCTGCCTGCCTCTAGTTGAAAGTATCAAAGCTGTGTTTTAATAAGTAGTAGGTACGCTTTTATCCCAATAAAATCATAAATCTGACACATAAATTGTCAAAACCTATTGAAAATGGCCGGCATTCCGTATTCAAATGAACAAAAGATTGACATGTTAGCTCTGTACTTTCAATCATACAGAAACGCCGACGTTACCTCAGCAAGGTATTTGGAGATGTACCCCGAACGACGTCAGCCTCATAAAACACAATTCAGGAAAATCGTAGTTAATTTAACTAACCATGGTGCTTTCGAACAACCTAGAAGCGGATACAATAATAACAATGAAAATCGATACAGAAACATTTTACAAGCTATTAACGAAAACCCTAGTGCATCGGTAAGAACTGTAGAACAGGAAACTAATGTGCCAAAATCAACCGTACAGAGAGTTTTAAAAAAGAGTAAGTACCATCCATACAAACCCATAATAGTACAAGGACTTAAGGAAACTGATTTTCCACGACGACTACAGTTCTGTGAGTGGTATACTAGGAGATGTAATGAAAATCCTGATTTTGTAAATCATGTCTTGTGGTCCGATGAGAGCAGGTTCACGAATTGTGGAGTCTTTAATAGACACAACCGTCATCATTGGGCTATGCAAAATCTTCACGAAGTGGCAGAGAGACGTCTACAGATCAGATTTGGAAGTAACGTTTGGTGTGGGATCATTGGTACGTTAATCTAACCAATCTTTTTTAAATAGGCACCAAATGATGGTCTAATAATAATCTTTTTTTTGTTTAGTTCTTTAATGATACTAAAAGAGTATAATCTAATAAAAAAAATAAAACGTTCTACTCTAGTCAGTCAACTTACTTTTTTGATATTGTATTACATTTTTATTCAATCATTTTGTATTGTAGTTTCGAAGAACCTAAAAAAATAGAATTGGGTTCTATAAATTTATTAACACTTTATCTAAATTTCCTGCAGATTTACCTAATTCTTTAAAATTATTTTGATTGTCTGAATTTAATGATTTATTATTACCAGGGAAGCCTAGTACTTGCGTTATGAAAAAAAATACCATATTAATTAAATGTCGAATTATTTTTCGATTTTCATTATGATTTATGGAAAGGCATTCAGCTGTATTTCCGAATAATTTAAATTTTAAAGCGCAAGGGGTTTGTTCTTTTGATATTTTATGTTTTATTAAGGCACGGTGTACTTCTTTAAGATTATTATATCACTGAAATAAATTGATTTAGTATTTCCGAAATTAATATGCAATACAACAAAATAATTTATTACGGCTATTACTTCCCGCTAACCAAATATGTTTTTCTTTTTCATAATAAAGCTGAATAGGTTTCAACTGTATACAAGCTCATACGGGATGTTTCGATAATTATTTTTGGAAAGAAAATATCTACTTTTTAATAATGATAATTTTCCCTTTATAATTAAATACCTATTTATAAATTATTAATCATTTCAGGAAATCGACTTATTGGACCGTTTTTGTTTGACTATAACCTAAACGGGCAGAGGTACCTAGAGCTTTTGCGAAACCAGGTTGTACCAGCCTTACGACCTATTCTAACGAAAGATGAATTAAGAAGAACTTGGTTTCAACAAGACGGATGTCTGGCTCACAATACCATTCAAGTCAAGAACTTCTTAAGAGAGCAATTTGACGAAAGAATAATTTCATTAAATGGTCCAATATCTTGGCCTCTTAGATCCCCTGACCTGTCGCCCTTGGATTTGTACCTCTGGGGTCACACGAAGAATGAAATCTGTGAATTTGATCCCCCCGTGATCACAGAAATTCTGAGACAAAGAGTTCTGGACACATTTAGAAATATTAACCGAAATAAACTTACCAGGGTTGTACGAAAAACAGTCACTAATTGTCAAAAATGTATCGATGCAAATGGACGTCATTTTGCAGATTTGTAAATTAATGTTACCCACTTACAAAGTAGTTAAAACTCATTTAGATATTTTAAATCGTTATTTACGTTCATGTTGTATTGAAAATTCAATGCGTTCAATACATTACTTACTTATTAATGTAATCTTGTGACAAATAAATCATGGCCTCCTTTAAAAACATTGAAACCTAATTTACGTGTGATATTTTGATGACACTAAAATCTTTAATGCGCTTGTGAGATATCACTAGACTGGAAATTTTAGGCTCTTTCCAAAAATCGAAAAACCCAATATGGCGGTCATAAGAAAAATGAAATTTGAGGCGGGTTGCAGGTTAACAAAAAACAATGAAGACGTGTCGTGTACGCCATCTTATTTGTCTTAAAAATGTGTCCGAATAATGTCACATTTTGACCGCTGTCAAATTTACCGTTCTGGATATACTGGCGAAAAACGAAATCCGCCATTTTCGGTTTTTCGCCGATATTTCCCAAACTTATTGATCGATCGTAAATCTGAAGCCAGATATCGAATGCAATAAGTTTCCTCTAAAACTTTCCCCATTTAACCTTTGCTGTAGGTATAATAGGAGCCGAGATCCCTATATAGAGAAGCGAATCTGGGACACACTGTATACAGGGAGTTATATTACAAAATATAAATCGTTATGTGTCATACATTTTTAAAATACCCAATCTAAATAAAACTAGATGACAAATCTTACGAATTTTGTATCAGTTTATATTCAATCAGCCTGTACTAAATTTACTTGAATCGTGCTGAATTATAGGATGCGTGCTCGTAAGCAAGTGACAGCCGCTTTAAGAAGGAACAAGGAGTGAGAGTTAGTCTGAATCAGTGATAACGCCTCTAAATATGCATTAGAATTAGAAAATTAAACTCATAAACTATACAATCTCGAACACAATTTTACATTTACATCTTTAACACTATTAAATATTATGAAAGCTCTTCTTTTATGTACAGGGTGGTCACGTATATTGTTACCCCCTTTAACTTTGTTATTTTTAACATTAGCAAAAAATGTCCAATATAAAAATTTTGGAGCTCATTCTGAATTATTTTATGCACATATTTTCTTATACACAGGGTTTTACATAAAAACGTGATACGTCACAGTTATATTTTTTAATGGAACACCTTGTATATTTTGCATTTTTGGATTCGACGAAAAATTCTAGACATGTTCTATACCTATCTTCAACTATTTACCAAATACTGACAATTTAAAATTGACGATATAGACGAATTTTTTCAATTTGACAGGCTGTAAGATCTGAAAGGCTGTTGAGATCAAGAAAAACGGTTTGCACATTCCTATCTTATTTGTTCATAAGCTATCAATTGACACTTTAAATTAAATATAAAAGTGTCGGTTACATTTAAATAAATAAAATAAAATAAACTTTTATTAAATATCAATATTTACAGAGCAGGAATATAGATATTCTAAATATAGAGTTGTTCTCCATTCAGTTCAGTGCACTTTACTACTTTTTTCCTCATTTTTTCAAAGAGTTTCTTATCGACTTATCCAATAATTTATTTTATTTGTTTTGAGTAGTTTAAGGTGTTCGAGATTCCCTATATTATTCGTATTAACTTTATCGTTCAGTGGGCCCCACTGAACACAGGAAAGCATCAAACGGTGTCAGGTCGGCACTGTTAGGAGGCCATCTAATGGAAGGAATCACTTCCAATCCAGTTTCCAAACATTTCACTAAGATCCTTATCCCAATTACGTCTTGCTGAAACTATAGATCGTTCAAACGTGCTGAATGATCTAGAAAGTTTTCCAGGAAATATATATCTGAACAAATTTCAAATATATAGTTCCAGACTGACAAACAGGAACTTCTTTTCTGATGACCTCGTATTTTTCCGGTTTATCATGCCATTCGTTGCAAGGCTTGACTCGTCCGTCTAAAGAATATTTTGTAAGTAGTTGTTTATTTCCAGCATTTCACGAAAAAGTTCTACTCTTTTTCCTCTTTGTTGGGATGTTAATTTTGGAGTGGATCTAATTTTGAAAACAGCCAGCAATTTTCAGTGATTTCTGAATTTTTCCATATTATGTATTTTTCGGATTATCCTACATTTGTCTTAAATCGGTTAAAATGATTCTAACTCATGACATGTTCCGCCAACTCTGTGTCTTCATCGTATGATACAAAGAGAATGATAATAAAACGAACAAACCAAACCAAACAAAGAAATGTTTGTTTGGAAAAATTACGAAGAACCTTAGTAAAGTGCGGTGAATTAAATGGAGGTCCGGTGGAGACCTCTATATTTAGAATATCCATGTTCCTGCTCTGTAAATATTTTTTTTTTCTGATATCTAATAAAAGTTTTATTTTATTTTATCTATTTAAATAATTTTAATAAAAATTTCGTGTTGGGTTTAAAAATTATATTAAAAAAAAGTCAAGCACTTTCGGTCAACCAAACTATCATCAGGAAGACTACAAGTAATAAAAAAAATTATTAAATATACGTCAAGTTAAATTATTAAAAATTAAAAGACTTATTTGTGAAAGTACAGAGACAATAGTCGAGAAAAAATAAACAAGTACCAACAAGTTCATGAGATTATGCTATTTTACAAAATAAAAAAATGTATTTTTTCAATAAGGATTTTTCGATGGTCGTTGTAAGCCTGTAAATTGTGGACATCGGCCGTTGAACGGAATCAAATAAAATAATTTAAATAATTATGTCAAAATACTGATGTGTAGTTTTTTAATAATAAAAATAATTTACTTGCATATTTAAAACATTGGAACTTTTCTGGGAATTTCTACTGCTTTCAAGATCAAATATTAATAGGTTTCTTGTGGGTTCCAACGGGAAGCTTCTTAAATTTTACTTAACTTTTATTTATTTTGCTTAACAATATTTAAATCAGCTTGTGGTGCTCTTCAGGACAAAACTGTAGAAAGCAGATGTTTTATAAGAAAAGGGTTGATTCGAACTTTCATGAATAACATGGTCGGTCTGTATCTGTAGACCTGAACATCCAGTTAGTTTGGGAGTTTAGCGATTTTAACATTGAGATAATTTATTGTTTTGTCGGATTCCATTTCAATAGTGAATTTTATGTGTGTGTAGATTTATATTCTTAGCATGTGTAGACGTAGGAACTTATTAACTTATAAACTGAGACACATGTTATGAAGGCATGAAGGTATATTGTGGTAAATTTTTAGGCCAAAAAAATAAAAATTGCCTATTTTCAACTTTCGTCAACTTAAAAGAAAGTGCCTATAAATTATATTTAAAAAATTCCTAAAAAATTTTAAATGAAACATTCTTATTCTAGACACATAAAAGTATATTAAAAAATTTTGTTGACTAATTTCCTGCATTTCTCTAATTTGTGAACCAAGTTACGAATCAAAATTTTAAATTTTGTATTATTTCTTCATATATTTGTTAATTATTGTTCAATTTCTATGTAATTCAGTCAGATACTGGAATAAGCATTTAGGAAAAACCTCTGTAAGTGGCATCAAAACATTCCTAATATTTTGCGTTATAGGCAAATGACGAAATTAGGTCAGAGGTCAACTTTGCCATGTAGCCAAATGCAAAATTTTATTTTTTTTTGGCCTCTCTAGGTATCTATATATCTCAATATCTTATTTTTTTCTTCGAAAGTTGTGATAAAATTAGTTTCTGAAGATCTAAAAAATTCGAATTCGAAATTTGCGTCTCTTTTTTAAACGAAATTAATAAATAACGTTATTAGCCAATATCTCAAAAACGGTGTATCTGACCAAAATTGTGGATAGGTCGTTAAACGGCTTCCAAAAATATTAAGTAGTTTTCGAGCTGTTAAAGCGCAAAGTTTTACAATATATTACAAAATTTTAGATGCCTAATTTGAGCACTTTGCAATCACAAATTCATCCCGATATCTGCGGCTATGAGTTTTAGTGGTCAAAATGGGTAAGTATGCCAAATTTCAGATTCGTACAATATAGTGCAGCGTTACAATGTCGCTTTTATTGAGCTAAAAGCTGTTTCAGTGTAAACTAACACACAAGGTCCTATTTAAAATAACATAGTTGTCATAACCTTGAATAGTGATTACACCATATATAGATCATACTTTTAATAGTACTGCATTACATTTTTAAGAAAATAAAGAGGATTAGCTAATACATCAATCTTTTTTTTAGTAATAACGAGTTAAAATGTCCCAAAATACTCGCGGCCATTCTAAATTACTTTTGAGAAACAAACTAAATTGTCAAAGTTGTTTATTAAAATCAACGTCATTTATACTTCAGCTAAAAGATATAATCTAGACAAGATGAAAAAAGCCGGACTGAAAAAAAATAAAATTAATATATTTCGATAGTCACATAACGTCGCGTCTGTTCGGTCCCCCTCTCCTTCCTCGACATGATATTATCACGCTGAGGGAGAGAAGAGCTCTCCTCCCATTTTGCGTACATCTTGTATGGCCCTATGTAAGCAACTTGTTATGCAAATTAATGAAAATTAAAATTCTTAGTATTAGAAAATGATTACTAGAAAGCAAATATTTCAAAATTAATTCACAGTTGCTTTTCATTCATTTAAAAATAGTTTTTTTATTCCTATTTATATAACAAATAATATTCTAGATGTACCGTACCATTTTATAGATAAATACATCAGTTCTTATAAAAGTAGTATTTTCCAACGCACATATTTTTGATATCACTCTCTTTCCTTTCTCTTTTGAGGCACAACATATAGTGCAACATCCTAAAAATGTTTGGAAAAAAAAGGAATAATCACAAAACTCTATCTCTACTACACAAAATACCATCTGCAGTATTAACATACCCATACTTTTTCCTTCCATTTTTGTGCAGTCGCATAATACTGATATCGGCATTATTATCTTTTTTCTTTTGTTTTTCGTGCTGAAATTTAATACTGTACTTTATTTTCTTTGCCGGTTTTCCATTTTCTTCACCACTCTCATCGTCATCGGTGCAGTCGTCTTTTTTTCCACCCTTGGATTTTCGGCATGTTTTTTCTTTATAATCTTCGTCACTTTCGCTATCGTCATTTTGCACTTTATCTTCTTTTCTTCTTAGTACTTTCACCTTTCCATGTTCTATTCTACCTATAAATTTTTTTGGGGTTGAATCCTCTACAATAGATTTTCCTGCTCTTTTGTTTGTTGGTAAGCTAGTTTCTTCACTCGAATCTTCATCGGTTTCTTCTTTTATAAATTTGGATTTAGATTTTTTTGAAGATTCAACATTTTTTTTGTAGTTCTTCCCGTTATGTTTAATTTCTTCATCAGAATCTGCAATTTCTCTATTTTTAGGCAACCTTGTTTTTTTATTTTTATCGTTTGTATTTTCCTCGTCGTATTTCCATTTTTTGTCTGCTCTGACGGTAGTAATTAAGCAGCAAATTAATAATATGCTCCCATAGATCACGAGAGGCCTGCAATCAAAATAATTAACAATAATACAGGTTATTTAATTTAATATAGTCCCTAACAAAACAAAATCGTCCTAATAAAATTTTTATGAAACGTAATGCATCCTCGATAATCATATAAAGTGTACTTAGAATGGTTGCAAATCAAACATCATACATGGTAGGTCGAAAAATACTAAAATTAGAGTAAGTAAGTTTTTTTTGGACAAAATCAAAAAAGTTTTCGAAAAATTGGTTTTTTTGATAATTATCACAAACACTTATAGTTTAATCAAAATCAGATCAGAACTCAGTTCAAATTTAAGTATACTTGTGAAATTAACTCGGATTTTTAATTTTTTAGAGAATCACAACTTCAGGTTTGTTGCAACGATATTAAACACAACTTGGAAATTTCGCCAATATTCTTTTTAACAAGATGAAGTATTTCTGAAGAAAATATGCATATTAAAAAACTTTCATTTGAAGTGCAAAATTTTCATTTCAAATATCTATTAAAAAACTGTACACATAATTGATAAACTGGAAATCCTTGAAAAAACAAAAGTGAATTACATTGAATTAATATTAACAAAAAATCAAACGCACGAAATCTAATTGAATGTGATTCCACTAGTTTTACCAAAAATGTTTATTATAATTTAACAATTAACAAATCAGCAGGAAGTAAAAAAACATTTAAGGAAGTACATAAAAAAATGAAAATTATCTAAGCGTTTCTGTGTGCCCACCTTCTCGTTAAATTGTCTGGTCATAAAATTCACTAAAAGTAGATCGCAAGATATTTGCTGGAATATTTCTGCAATGCAAACGAATCAAATTTTCAAGTTTCTAAACATTATTAAGTGGTCGATCCTTTTTGCTTTAAATATCCCCATAAAAAAATCTAATGGGGTAAGATCTGGGGACCGAGGACGCCACCGTGGATCGGTATTTCTTCCTTACTATTTAGTAC
The DNA here is from genome assembly GCA_030620095.1 of Kuschelorhynchus macadamiae. Lineage (NCBI taxonomy): Eukaryota > Metazoa > Arthropoda > Insecta > Coleoptera > Curculionidae > Kuschelorhynchus > Kuschelorhynchus macadamiae. Next base: position 1,587,511 of record JAUTXW010002618.1, read on the forward strand.
CAAATTTCCCATTTAGCCATTCAGAAACATTTCTAGTAGAATGAGCGGGACATCCATCATGTGCAAACTATAATTTATACTGTTCTTGTAAAGTTATATTGTCCAAAAAATTCGATATTTTGTTTTCCAGAAACTGCAATTAGGTATCATCAGTTAGGTTTCGGTGAAAAAAACGGACCCAATAATTTTTCGTTGATAATACCGCACCACAAGTTTGTTTTTTGGTAATACTGGCTTCTATTGTGAATAACAAAATTTGGATTTGCGTCCGACCACCACCTACAATTTTGGGAAGAGACAGTGCCATTTGTTGTGAAGGTAAATTCATCCCCAAGGAGAATGTGTCTATGAAAATCACGCTGATCTTCTATTTGTTTCCTGGTGAATCTTCTAGGGTTTACAACGGCTGACTGAAGTACCGCTAATTGATTTTCTTCAGTACAAACAGTTTTAGCACGTTCATTTTTATATTTATAGTCTAAAGATCCTGTCTGTTTGAAGTTTAATAAAATTCTACTTACAGTTGAGTAGTGAACTGTTTTATAATTAACCCCACATATCAAAACTAATTCTGCCTTCTCGACTAGCGTTAATTGTCTTGGAGGAGACATTTTAAATCAAATAAAGTCAATATGTAATAATATAATTGTTCTTCTAGAATGATATATTAACGCCACCGAACTGTCGTAATTTTTACTTCTAACCCTCATTTATTTTTTCTATGGGTATCCGCAATTATCTTAGTATAGGATTTCAGGTTTGTCAATTAATGTATACAGTTATTTAACAACAATTTTATAATTTTGTAACTCAAATGAAAGTTTTTTAATGAGCATATTTTCTTCACAAATGTTTCATCTTGTTAAAAAGAATATTGGCGGAATTTTCAAGTTGTGTTTAATATCGTTGCAACAATTCCCTAAAAAATTAAAAAATCCAAGTTAATTTCACAAGTATACCTAAATTTGAACGAAGTTATGCGAATCTGATCTGAATTTGATTAAACTATGAAAGTGTTTATGATAATTATCAAAAAAATCAATTTTTCAAAAACTTTTTTGATTTTTTCCAAAAAAAAAAAAATTTTTTTCTCAGAAGGCTATGTTTTGGTATCCAGGTATAACTTTTGATGCTAAACAACTTTTCTTAATAACATTTTGCTGAATCTTTTGAAATAAGGGTACTTTACACTTTCATGATTACAATACCTACCCTGTATGCTGTTTGACTTGCAACCATTCTAAGTACACTTTATATGATTATCGAGGATGCACCAACTTTTGGCAATATTTTTATTTTGATTGTGTAGTTAATAAAAAATTTCTCATATGTTGCGCACTTAAATGACCACACTGTATATATATATATATATATATATATATATATATATATATATATATATATATATATATATTATATATATATGTTGAGATGAAAGTAAGAATTTTATGTCTGGCAAATTTGGTCCTAAAGGTCTCAAAATCATTGAGATGCTTCGTATGCATCTCTTTTGCAAGATAAAGTGAATTGCAATTATATACCCAGGGGGTGTAGGACATTTCAATTAAAAATAATAAAAGTCTGCTTAAAATTACACACATTAAAAACAATTTTACAAAAAAGTATTAACAAAGACAAAAGTTTAAGACAATTTTAAAAGAAAGTTCTTCAGGCTTCTAATGGAAGGTATCACAGAAGTACCAAATGCATGGTAAGACCTCTTTACAAGAAAAATCTACAACAAATTGCCAAGAAACATTTCTTGGCAATTTGTTGTAGATTTTTACTGGGAGAAGTGGTTTCTTTTACAACAGACATCATCAAGTATCACTAAACTCGTTCTATCGGACTCGCATGATCTTTATAATTTTCGTGTCACAACGTTTTTAATGGTAACTATATCCAATCTTTTTCAAGTGTCAACTAAATGCTAACTCTAAAGCTACCAGTTTATATACTAGTCGTGTGCGATGATGCGTGAAGTCTCCGCCCCTGGTTATCTGAAGTGTGAGGTTTTTCAAATATCGACGATAGACTTACTGAATATGCCTTGATTTCTTTCTGTGAAAGCTGCTTCTATATACTTTCGTTCCTGCCAGTGCTGCCCCTATACAAAATTTTAGCCTCCGACCACTACATCTAGGGCTTTTTACTAGTTTATTAATAAATTATTTAAATCGGGAGATCCACTATCGTTAAACACTATGTAAGCAATCCTAAGGTGTAAGTCTAACTGGTTTATTAAGCGAATGCCATAAAGAAATTTTCATTTAGAAAATGTTTTAAAAAGTTATACCGATTGTTCACAATACGATTAAGTTGAATTCGGGCTGTCATAACTAATCAGGTGTAAATAAGTCCTTTCATAAGCAAGTCATTTCTTGCTCCTATAAATAGTATAGGGGCATTTTGAAGCTGAAAGACTTTTTCTCAGTTATATAAGGTCTATGTATATATCTATACTAATATATAAAAGACTTAGTTGACTGACTCACTCATCACGCTCCAGCTCAAACTGCTTGAGGTAAAAGGCTGAATTTTGCATACAGGTTGATTTTAGAGTGTATAAGAAGGTTTTGTTCAAAATTCAAATTCCGAGAGGGTGAAACCACCCTTTAAATATTACAATATTTATTTAAAAAACGCTCAGTTTTTCGGAAAAACGCTTGAACACGTATCTTTTAATTTATTTTTTTACACATTTCAGGATTTTTTAAAAATTCATACAGGGTGTTCAAAGGTCTGCAACCACTACTTAACTAGTACAATATTTTTTTATTTATTTATTAATTTATTTTTTTACATATTTCAGGAATTTTAAAAAATGTATACAATGTGTTTAAAGGGGTAAAACCATCCCTTAAATATTATAATATATTTTATTTAAAAAACCGTTAGTTATTCGGAAAACGCTTGAATATAATATGCTTTATATTTTATCTTTTTACACATTTTAAAAATTTCTAAAAACCGAGACAGGGTGTCCAAGGGGCTCAAAACCACCCCTTTATATATATATATATATATATATATATATATATATATATATATATATATTATTTAAATAACAATTAATTATTCAGAAAAACACTTGAACACGTGCTTTTTATTTTATTTTATTACATATGTTATTATTTTTTATAAATTCATAGAGAGTTTTTAAAAAAAACCTGATCTTTTTCAAACTGTTTGCCGTAGAAAGCGGAGCATGTGCAAACAGCTTGATATTAGAGTGCAGAGGTTCGATAAGAAGGGATTCTTCGAAACTAGTTTCCAAGGGGGTGAAACTACCCCTTAAATGTTTATAGTTGGAGTGGAAATAAAACCGCTTCTTGGTTTAAAGAACGAGCTATACTTACTCCAAAAAATAGCACAGCAGATAGAAATAAATCTAGCTTTATTGGAAACAATTACTTCTCCACAATTAACATACTACTCAATAGATGTAGTTATAGACCAAGAAAATGCGGTTAATTATCCTGTCGAGTTTCTACACTCTCTAAACCTTTCAGGAATCCCTCCTCATGACTTATGTTTAAAAGTAGGGGCACCAGTGATGCTTTTTCTAAATTTAAAACCACCAAAATTGTGTAATGAAACTCGGCTACAGGCTAAAACATTACAAAACAATGTAATAGAGTCTACTATTATTTCTGGCTCTGGTCTGGGAGAAACAATTTTTATTCCACGTATCCCTTTAATTCCGTTAGACTATCCTTTTCAGTTTAACCGTGTACAGTTTCCATTAAAATTTTGTTTCGTCATGACAATTAACAAAGCTCAAGGGCAATCCTTGAGTAGAGCTGGAGTAGATTTGCTCTACGATTGTTTTTTCCATGGTCAACTCTATGTCGCATGCTCTAGAGTAAGTTCGCGTAGTATGTTGGCTATTTTACAGCCAAAAAATGCAATAACAAACATGGTTTATAAAGAGGTATTCAAATGAGGCGATTTAAGTACCTCTTTATATCCTTTTCATTATAGTCATATATACGAACGAAGTCGCGGATACCCGCTAGAATATATATATAAATATTTTCTTGAACCGTTATTGTATACGAAAGTGGAAAATTCTTGGGTTTAGGTTCGAATTAAATACCAAATTCTAATTTTTCATTTATTTGACGTTTCGCCCTGTAATTTAGGGCATCTTCAGAAAAATTTTTTGATGCTAAAATTATAAAAATACAGACATTAACATTTAAGAGACACACTGTATATAAAACAATATTACCACGTTAAAACATATTTACAATTATTAAAATCACATTATCAACAAATTGTTTTCAATATAAAGAAAAATTCTACCAACAAATTGATGGCTGCGCAATGGGTTCTCCAATTTCTTCAACAATGGCACAGTTAGTAATGGAGTACTTTGGAAGAAAAACTAAATTTTCAACCTATATTCTTTAAAAGATATGTTGACGATTGTTTAATAGCAATTCCAAATAATAAACTAAATGAAACTGTACATGAATTCAACAGCTTTCACCACAAACTACAATTCACGTATGAGGTAGAGCAACATAATCAAATAAACTTTTTAGATATGACCCTTATAAAGAACAAGAACAAAATTCAAACGAAATGGTACAAAAAAGATACTTGCTCTGAGAAATATCTGAATTATAATTCAAATCATTCAAAAAATCAAAAATTAAGTGTAATAACCGGTTTAGCTGATCGAGCCTTACAGTTAACATCACCAGAATACAGAAAAGAGTCTCTAAAAAAAGTAAAAAACGTATTACTAAAAAATCATTTCCCAGAGCAACACATTAATAGAATAATTAAACAACGCACACACAAGTTATATAACACGTCTCGTTATAAGAATAACCGCACTCCAGAAGAAGATACAAAATATGTTGCCTCCACTATACAGAGGGACTTTCACAAAAAATCAAACACATTCTTAAAAAACATAACATTGTTACCTGTGATAAATCACACAACTTAATAAACAAAATTTTTACAAAACTAAGAAGCAAAGTTCCCTTAAAAAAACAATCTAACATAGTATATTCTATACCATGCACCAATTGTCCAAAAAAATACATCGGAATGACAAGTCAGCTTCTGGAAAATAGAATAAAAGGACATAAATACACAAAGAATGCCACAACAGCATTAAACAAACACACACAAACCGAAAAACACAACATCAACTATGAAAACAGCAAAATACTAGCTAAAGACTCTAATTATAATAAATTAGCCATCAAAGAAATGATAGAAATTACTAGAGAAAAAAACTCCATGAATGACAGAACCGACATAAATAATTTAAGCCATATGTATATAAATTTATTAATGTGACACCTTAATTTCAATTTTATATTAACTCTCCACACTTAAAAGGTATTCAACATAAAACAACAAAAAAGCGTTCCGTTTCTTTGACGAGAGAACAAAAAAAATACAGTGATAAATATTTCATTACTGCTCTAATACAAGTTCTGGCAGCATAAACCAATTTGTTAATAAATATCTGCTTATTTCAAGGTACGTACTTTTATAGTGTTGAATATAAATATGTTTTAACGTGGTAATATTGTTTTATATACAGTGTGTCTCTTAAATGTTAATGTCTGTATTTTTATAATTTTAGCATCAAAAAATTTTTCTGAAGATGCCCTAATTTAATTTAATTTAAAGCCCAAATTATGGATTCGTTATGTGGATGACATATTTATTATATGGCAACATGGTCATGCTCGAAAAATTTCTGACTCACGTAAATTCAATCCACACCAGAATACAATTTACTCTAGAGTTAGAGGAAAACAACAAACAACCGTTTTTAGATGTTTTGGTCACAAAACTGCTTAACGGACATTTCGAATACACCGTTTATAGAAAACCAACACATACAGACAGATATTTAAATGCAAAATCACACCATCACCCAGCACAAATTCAAGCTGTGGCAAATACTCTAATATCCAGATCCGTGCGATTAACTGAAACACAGACGAGACAAAACAAACTTAAGGTACCATCTAGTGCTTTAAAGAAAAATGGCTACACAAATCGCACCATAGAGAAAGCTATTAATGCACAGGTTTCCCGAACAACGAACAACAAAACTTATGAACCGGGAAAGCAATAAGTAGTCTTACCAAATGTAAAAGACACAACAGACAGAATCGGAAGAATTCTTAGGAAACACAACGTACAAACAATACACAAGCCACAAACAACTATAGGTAAACTACTTGGAAACCCCGTATACAGTATTCCGCGCCAGGACTGTGACAAGTTGTACATGAGGCAAACTAACAGGCGAATATCAGCAAGAGTGGATGAGAATAAACTCAGCATCAGAAATAAACAAACAACCTCAGCTTTATTCCTACATCATCAGGAAACCGGCCATAAAATAAATTTCGATGGGTGTAGGAGATTGCCAATATAGAACATTATAAGACCAGAATAATCCGAGAAGCCATAGAAAGCAAGCGCAATTAGCGCAACAACAACAGCACCATCCGGGAAACATAAATAACGACCAACGCCTGCGTAGATATAACCCTCGGCCCCGAGTGGGGGTATAAAAGGAAGCGTCGCAGTCACCAACATTTCAGTCTCTATTCGGACGCGAGAAAGAAAGCTTCGAAAATGCCAAATGTGTTTTTGGCGAAACGTCAGCAAAACTGTTCTTTTCAGAACGACAGTAGTGAACGGATGTACACACGGAATGAAAACACATTGTATTTTTCCATCCGTGAGGACTAAAAATCAACATATAAATATATATATATATATATATATATATATATATATATATATATATATATATATATATATATATATATATATATATATATATATATATATATATATATATATATATATATATATATATATATATATATATATATATATCTATACCAAAGTTCTTGTATTACATTTAGTCAAAAACAAACTTCTATAAAGTAATGACTAACACTTTATGAGTGAGTGCCGTAATTCAATTCATCACAACATTATGGACAGCTAGTATACCTAATTGACAGAACTTTTTGGTGCAAGATTGATGCTAAAATTACAATTTATGTTTCTTTTATGACAAGTTTATCTTAGAAAAATAATTTACGACATAGTAATGCTATTCCTTGAAATTAAAAAAGTAGTAATTTTACACAAAAAATACAGTTTTTTTTACTTCCCTCGTAAAAGAGATGTATTGTAATCGTGGAGAAAGCACCCTATAACATTTTTACAAATTTTCACGTTTCGGGGTCCCTAGATGCCGAAAAACATGTTTTCCCACTTCCGTCGGTCTGTCGGTTTGTCTGTCAGGTAAATAACATGTTTGTAATCGTGAAAAAATCACCCAATCTCTCTGTCATTTCGCGATATAGCTAAAAAACTACTTATCTGATTGGCTTAAAAATGTGGCCAGAAATGAAGGGCCATATGCCGATGACCTGATAACAGTTTGGTAAAAATATAATACGGCGGAACAAAATGGCGGCCTAGTGGAATGTTCAAAAATTATTCCTAAAAAACTAATTTTCCAATGTACATCAAATTTTGCACAAAAATCAAGTATTACGTAGAAATCAACTGGTAAGATTTTGGTATAAAACCTATACGGCAAAGCAAAATAGCGGCCTATATAATTATTTAAAAACTCAGCCTGGAAAAAAATTCTTATTAGATTGATTTCAAATTGTGTGCAAGAATTATTTAATTAATGTTATAGAGATGAACTGGTATAATTGAGGTATGAATTGAAAATGGCGGATCAAAATGGCGGTAAAATAAAATGCCTATCTTAGCGTCCCTAGATGTCAAAAAACATTATTTTCTCAATTTCCTTGGTCTGTCTGTCGGTATGTCTCTCTGTTTCTCAGTTCGCGGCATAGCTAAAAAACAGCCTACCCAACTGACTTCAATTTTAGACCAAAAACAAAGTTTAAGAGTTTTACGTTTTTTTGCACAACATTAAGTGTTTGATAGAATTGAACTAATAACATTTTCGTATGAATCCAAGATAACAGAACAAAATGACGACCTAATAAAATATTTAAAAAAATAAGCCTGAAAAAAGTGTTTATTAGATTGATTTCAAAATGTTTAAAAGTATAAATTTCGATATAGAGATAAACTGGTAAAATTGTGGTACGAATTCGAGAAGATGGAACAAAATAGGGGTCAAATAAAATGTTTAAAAAATCAACTTAAAAAATTTCTTATTCAATAAATTTCAAATTTTGGACAAAAATTAAATGTGATATAGTAATAAATTGGTACGAATTTAACATGACGGAACAAAATGGCGGTCTTAAAAAAATTCTGTATAAAAACTAATTATTCAATTATATTTTAAATTATTATTATTACCAAAATCAGTGTGCAGAGGTAGAAACTGCTTAGTATGAATCCAATGTGGTGGAACAAAATGACAATAAGATATTCGAAAATACAGTATATAAGTGTTAATCAATGTCTATGTGTGGAACTAAATTGGGTCACATTTCACTATTCCTTATAAAAGGAAAAATTCATAACGAGAAAATTTCCGGATAAAGGTAATTTACCGATTTTTTTAACTTGCAAAAATAATTTAGACATAATTATATATATATATATATATATATATATATATATATATATATATATATATATATATATATATATATATATAAATAAACAAAACAATTAAAAGAACCTTAATGTTTAATTAAGTAACAATTAAGTAATTTATTAAAGAAGATGTAGATTTTACCTCATTTCTTCTAATTATTTGGACGTTTTCACTACACAACACACATCAAAATCGAAAATTTCCGATTCTCTGGAGGACAACATAATTTCCCAATAACTGTTTACATTTCTTCGACTCTCATAAATATTCCAAGAATAACCATAAATATCAAACGTTTCACTGCCGATTTTTATTATCAGAAGCTTTATTTATAGATTTTTAAATTGGTTCCTTTGTGTTTGATTAGCTATCCAAAATATTATGTGATCGAAAAACTAGCCTATACAAAAACTTAAATAAACTAAAAGGTATATTTAAGTGTACGAAGTGTTTAATTAGTCTTACTCATTCTAAAATAACACAGTCATAGACGTGGCAACCAGCCTTGTAATATATTGTTACTAATTATATCGTTGTTAGGGGTATAATAGATATGAGTAAATATTGATGTACTGATTTCTACTTCCCTCGTAAAAGGAAACTATTGTAATCGCGAAAAAATAACACTCCCAAGTTTATACCTACAGATATTCACGTTTTAGGGTCTCTAGAAGTCAAAAAACATGTTTTCTCAATTCTTTCGGTCTGTCTGTCGTTTTGACTGTCGATTCGAAAAAAACTACTTACCTGATTGACTTCAAATTTTCGTGAAAAATTAATTGTCATATGGGGATGACCTCTTCGTAAAAATCCATTATGGTGGAACAAATGGTGGCCTAGTGAAATGTTAAAAAACTATTCAATTTACCTTTTTCACAGATATCAAGTATTACGTTGGAATAAACTGCTGTTTTGGTACGAATCTAAGATAACGGAATAAAAGGGCGACCAAATAAAATGTTTGGGTATCGTGGAAAAATCACCCAATATCTCTGTCATTTCGCGGAATAGCTAAAAAAACTACGTTCCCGATCGACTTCAAATTTTGATCAAAAATTAAAAGTCATATGAGGATGACCTGGTAATATTTTAGTGAAAATCCAATATGGTGGAACAAAATGTCGGCCTAGTGAAATGTAAAAAAAATTATTTCTAATAAAATCAGGATAAACCACCAGTGGCGGCTCCTCCATTAGGTCAAATGGTCAATGACCCCCTTATAAATATTTCCAAACAGAAACAAATAAATATAATAATACATAATAATAATAGATTTTGTTTTGAATATTTTACATTTTGTTTGTTGATTTTGTGATTTAAATTAACGTTTTAAAGAAAGGTAGCCACAGTATTTTAGAATATTAAGACTTTATAATCCGTATTCAATTATATTCGCGAGCTAAACTTTAAGAAACGACTCAAATTTAAGACCACAAGTCGACCTTTACCGAAATTTAAAATTCAGCAAACAGGTCAAGACAAGAACAAAGAAGTAAATCGTTATTTTCGTAGAAATATGTACGATTTATGTGTCTGGACATGCGGTTACGAAGTAACAAAGGCATTTTATTGTTTCGTGTGTCCGATTTTTTCAGATGACTCTTTGTGGTTTATATGTATTGACCCACCTGAAAAATTGACCACGAGCCGTCACTGTAAACCACTACTTATTAGATTGATTTTAAAATTTTGTGCAATAATTAAGTGATATAAAAATAAACTGGTAAAAATGTGGTACGAATTCAAGATGGTGGATCGAAATGGCAGCCAAATAAAATGTTTAAGGAATGAACGTAAAAAAACCTTCGTATTCAATTGACCTCAAATTCAATCAAAGATATTATATAGGGATAAACTGGTAAAATGTTGGTAATCAAATTTCTAAAAGTGTAATTAATCAAATAATTTAACCTTACCCTGAGATACATTCCCCCCTGGAAACTATTTTTGTAGTCAGGTTATTTCAGTTAATTTGGGGTCCTAATTTAATAGTAATGGAAGTACCTACCAAGTAGTATATCCGTTACCATTTAATTTATAGTAATATATTAACTAATTCGCCCAATGATTATTGTTTAATAATTCTATGCCCAAAAAATTATGTTAATTACCTAGGTACCTAATTTTTGTTACTTCTCTTTCATTCATTGGCGTAACTAGAAAATTTACCCCTCCCCGCAGTTTTCATCAAAGGGCTCCATGCGTTGCAAATTATCATTGCGCCCCCTAGAAGTGTCGCCCCCACCGTATTGTGGGGGATGACGGGGGTGTAGCTCTGCTTTTAACCTAAATGTATTTAATCTAACTTGATTATTAAATAAAAGCCCGTTATAAACCTGAGTAATGAAATAAAAACGAATACAAAAGACTAATTAAAACTTCTCTATCCTGCTTTCGTACTTCCACGTGTTGTGCTTATTTTCTGCTACTTCGCGTATTTTTTTTTTCAGTTAGTCAGAAAAACTTTAGGGGCTGATCTTAAAACAAGATATGCCAACTCATTTTCCCAAAATAAAGAAAACTAATCGAAGACTAACGAAACAATAATAAACTAGTTTGGGTCGATCAGAAAAAGTCAGAGAATTTAAAAAAATTAATATTTGTGAAACTAAGAGAGCCCTAACAAAAACGAATTAAGCACTAAGGCGCACTAACGAATGACACCGAATTAGAGCGAGTCGGAAATAATTTGGGGGCTAACTACACGGACCTGACGTCAGAGCTAACTAGTTTCCGGTTGACTTATCTCAAAAACTATCGTCTGCTGGGCAATTTTTGTTCGAATCACCTGCATTTTTTACATGCATTTAATAATTGCTCTACTTGCAATATTTTGGCAGATATGGGCAAAAAAACGAATTTGTGCAAATGTTTTCCATTTTTTTTACGTGCAGAGGGTCTCATAATGTAAGTTCTGTCCAGTTCAAGAAAACTCTATAAGAGCCACAGTACGATAAAATTGGTCTGCTTTCTAAAAATTTAGCCCCTCACGTGACTGGAATAGATTAACACTTTACAAACTGGACTATATTAACGATTTTTTAGTGTTTTTTTTTAGACGCTTGGTCGAATAGTGCTGAGAAGTTCTGACCCTTTCAAATTGAGTCTCTGGCAACGTGCCTGAATAATAATAACGCACCGACCCACTAAAAAAGTCGAAACGTGACAAAAGTTCACGTTGGTCACGTGCCAGATGGTTCAGATTTTATTGGTCAAAAATTGGTCGTGCGGTTGTCGTCTTGGCAAAACGTGCTGTTTACTTTTCAGTAGGTATATCTCGAAGACGGTTTCAGTTTGTTACTTCCCTCGTAAAAGGTATTGTAATCGTTAAAAAAGCACCCTCCGAGATCGTTTCAGATATTTACGTTTCAGGGTCCCTAGATGCCGAAAAACATGTTTTCTTAACCCCGTCAGTCTGTCTGTCCGTCTGTCGGTTCACGGCATAGCTAAAACCTACTTATCCTATTAACTTCAAATTTCAGTCAAAAATAAAGGGTACCCCTAAAACAATCTAAATTTCATTGTTTTAGCGGTCTTCCCAAAAAATCCTTTTTCTACTATATAATAGTTCTAACCGACGTTCTAAATGACTATGTACTGAACTAAATTGGATCACACTTCACTGTTCCTAATAAAATGAAAAAGTCATAACGAGGGAAGTTCCCGGTAAAAAAAAATTACCGATTTTTGAAAATTTTTAAAAATTTTTTTTTTATTGATGACTGTCGAAAAAAACTGAAATATTAATTTAAAATTTTTAAAAAACGTTTCTCTCTACGGTCTTCCAAACCCTATTTAAACTGGGAGAGATAGAAGTTTAGATAGTATATTTTTTAAACTTTTTAGGTAAAAAAAAAGTCAACTGAATGGTCTCTGATGCCAGCAAAAAAAATAGCATAAATCCAAGTTTAAACAAATTCCATTTATTGTAGCGTTTTTAAAAATATTCAATTTTTAAAATTTCTTGTTATGATTTTTTCGATTTATGATTTATTGATCGTTCGCCAAAAATGAGTTCTATTGAAAAATAACATAAGATAAATAAAATGAGAATGCTAAAAACTAACAAATTGCGCTTAAAGTCTGAAGCTAATTGAAGTTCTGAGGTATTTTTGTTCGAAGTAGAACAAAAATTGCCAGGAAATTCGCCCCTATCGAATAAAAAATAAAAAAGGTACGATTTATTTAAAAAAACTAAAAACCAAACTAGACACATTATTTACACAAAGCAAAGCTGATTCAAACACTTCAATCTGTTTCCCACAACCCTCCGAAATACTTAAAAATGTCACTTGAAGAAAAATTGCACAGGTTTTGTATGTTTTTTTTATAAATTAAGAAACTTTGATAAAACGTAGGTATTGCGCCGCCAAAGGTAAATGAGTATGTATTTAAATAAATTTGATTTAAATGTAAGGACATAGAAACGATTTCTTAAGTATTTTTGAGGATACTTTCCCCAATCGGTGGTGGTAATCTGGGCACAAAAGCATCTTCCTTATCTATTTATCCACAAATATTGGTATTTATACAGTTAAATTGGGCGGACGAGTAAATTTTATAGCGATGAAACAAACATTCATGTTTTAAGCAAAGCTGATACATGGTACATGGACAGAATATTTTCTTATTGCACAAAGTTCTTTTTTCAGTTTTTTTACAATTTATGTACTCCAGAACAAACATTATATTAGTTTAGTGTATTGCGTATTATCAAGCAAAACTATCCAAGCTTACAAATCTTGTTAATCTCTATTAAATCGTAAAACTTTTGAAAAATATCACTTTTTGTGAAATCTGAATATTTTACATATTTTGATAATCCTATTCATTACTCTGTATCTGGCCTAGGATTAACATAAACGGCTGACGATTTAATTTACATCAATCATGGAACAGAAACACTGAGTCTCTTGGATTAATTTCTGAATACAAATAGGAAACTAAAATCGGAAAATGGTTAAAAAATATATTTGGTTTAACTTATTTAAGTCTTTTTGAAGTGTCAGATTGCTTTGTATTTGATCTTATGTAATACAAACTACAAAACGAACTAGTCGATAAACATTGTGATTATTTATTAGAAACATATAGAAGAACATGCTTTGTTTCCCCTTTCTGTGTGGACAAAACAAAGGACATCAGTTACTTGAATAACTAATGCTTGCGAGTCGTTCCATAACAAATTTGATTTATTTTACTCGTCTGTATTGATATATATGTAAAAATACAAATTTACATATTCCTGTGAAAGTGAAAGACAAAACCGTAAAAGTGAAACTGTAATCATCTAAAAAACTTGTTCGTAACTATAATTTAGGTGAAATAAATAGAATAGATTGTGTAAAATGTGCAACACATTTATCTTTATATATATTATATATATAATTATTATATATATATATATATATATATATATATATATATATATATATATATATATATATATATATATATATATATATATATATATATATATATATATATATATATATATATATATATATATATATATATATATATATATATATATATATATATATGACATGTGTACTTATAATTCTTTTTTCAATAATTATTACTGAATTTTTTAACCCTTATTCGTCATTTCAAATGTATAATTAATGGCGATATTAGTTTCAAATAACTCCTACTCGATTACCTTATTTGAAGTAATAAAGTCCATGAATAACCTTTATAAACAAAGGATAAGTATGAAGACTTGTTCGTTACTATTGAGACAGCGTTCATAGTGGTGTTGATATTGGCATTACTTATCTATACTACTGCAGTGTCAGACTATGATTGTATTGTCTTTACAGAAACCTGGCTTAGCGATGATTTATCCAGCTCCGAATTATTTGGAACGCATTATTCTGTCTTTCGGGGTGATAGAAGATATGCGGAGTTGAGCTGCGAGAGAGGGGGTGGAGTTCTGGTTGCATTAAAAGCAAATTTTAAGTCGAAAGTCTTATATGGTAGTGCCTGCCCTACGTTTGAAGAGCTTTGGATCTGGACTGAAATGCATAATACGATTTTGTTAATATGTGCAGTGTACTTCCCACCGAACTCCAGTATTGAGGCGTATCAGACGTTCTGCGACACCGCTGAACGTCTGCGTAGAGATCATAAGAATGCAAGGATGATGATCTATGGCGACTTCAATATGCCCAAAGTGATATGGGGACATGAAGACAGTCACCTCACTCCTCTTCAATTTAACTCGGCAGAAGCTGAAACACTGCTGAACATTATGTATTATCTGGAACTGAAACCTGTCAATGCAATAACCAATAAATATGGCAAGATACTGGACTTGGTTTTTGCTGATTATTTTGATCAGGTGGAAATACGTGAGGCAGATAATCCAATGTCAAGGGTCGACACACACCATCCCCCTTTGGAGATGGATTTCATTTTGAAGTCTGTACCAGCGTTAGACAATAGAGAGAATGTAACAGTGCATTTGTTTGAGAGAGCGGATTACCAGAGCATGGAAGAATCATTATTGTCGGTGGACTGGAATTATGTATTTCACTTGGAGAGTGTAGATGACATGGTTCAAAGGTTTTACGATGTTGTGGGGGCCATTGTGGACCAATTTGTTCCAACTAAAACTATCAACCATGAAAAATTCCCAAAATGGTATAGTCCAGAATTAAAAAGGATGATATCTTTAAAGAATAGATTACATAAAAAATACAAGAAGAGATTGTTGATGCCTTTGCGGATCACTTTGAATCATGCTACACTGACTTTTCTAACGTCCCGATGCCTTTGATTTCCGAAAATGTTCACAGTGTTTTAACGGGCCAGAAGTTTACAACTGAGGAAATACTAAACAAACTCAATTCCCTCGACACTAACAAGGGTGCTGGTCCTGATGGTTTTTCCCCATATTTCCTTAAGAAATGTGCATCGATGATAGCTGAACCACTCAGGATTATTTTTCAGAAGTCCTTTGACGGGGCTTGGTTTCCGACTCTTTGGAAATAGTCAACGCTTTTTCCGGTTTTCAAGAATGGATCTAAGAACCAAGTTACTAACTATCGAGGTAACTCTTTACTTTCAATAATCCCCAAGGTATTTGAGTCAATAATCACCGATGAATTATTTAATACATTTAAACATTACATAAGTCCCAAACAGCATGGTTTTTACAGAGGCAGATCTACAGCCACAAATTTAACAGAGTTCCAGGATTACCTCAACGAAAATATAGAGAACGGCTTTCAAATCGATGTCATTTTCACTGATATGACAAAAGCATCCGACAGTGTATCACATGATTTGCTTCTAATGAAGTTAGAGGCACTGGGATTGAATGGGTCCTATCTTGGTTGGATTAGATCATACCTAAGTAGACGAACCCAAAGAGTGAAGTTGAGTGGTGTCACTTCAAAAGAAATTAAGGCTACCTCTGGTGTACCACAAGGATCGCACTTGGGTCCAGTACTATTTTTGTTGTTTGTGAACGATGTTGTCTTTACGTTTGAGAACTGTGAGTGTCTTCTTTATGCAGATGACTTAAAAATTTTTCGTGTTGTTAATACTGTTGAAGATTGCGAACTTATACAAAGTGACATTAATAATTTTTACTCATGGTGCCGCAATAACTTTCTAACTCTGAATACGACAAAATGTAAAATGAGTTTTTCCCGTCGTAAAGAGCCACTTAAACTTCATTATCGACTCAGTGATGTTTTTTTGTCCGAAGTGGAAAGCTTCAATGATTTGGGAGTAATTTTTGACTCTGAACTTAATTTTAATGCACACGTAGATAACATCATACTTAAAAGCTACAGAATGTTAGGTTTTATCAGAAGAAACTGTGATAATGTTAATGACACCAAAGCCTTAAAAACCTTATATAATTGTTTAGTTCGTAGTATTCTGGAGTATAATTGTATAGTGTGGTCTCCTTATTATAACTTACATATTAAACGCCTTGAAAACGTACAAAATAAGTTCTGTAAGTTCCTTTTATTTAAGATGCATTTTCCTTACAAAGATATTCCTTATCAAACAAGAACTCTCTTGGTTGGTTTGGCCACTTTAGAAAGGAGAAGGCGTAACGCGATGATGTTTTTCCTTTTTAAACTGTTAAATGGAATGATCGAAAGTAGTGAACTTCTATCGCGCATTTATTTAAGAGCTCCGATCCGGATAACTCGTAACAGACATCTGTTTTATGAAAGACCACACCGTACAAATTATGGCTTTAGAGGAGCAACTGACCGCCTGGTAAAAACCTACAATGATTTCTATACTAACTGTGATATATTCGGCTGTTCCTTTGCAAATTTTAAAAATATTATCTTAAACACTTAATTTTTTTTTCTCATTAATTTATTATTGATATTAACTATGCGGTATCGTTTATATATGTTAATGCCTTGTACTTGTTTATGCATATTGGTTCATCATCGTCCAGATTTATAGTATATTAATTTTATATGTATATTGACTAACTGAACTGTTTTGTATGTTTTTGTTTTATATTTAGTTTCTGTTCAAACGTTTTATGACATGTAATATCATTTGGAATTTGTTGCTCTGTAGTGTATGATTTGATAAATAAATAAATAAATAAATAAAAGACTTAGTTGACTAACTCACTCATCACGCTCCAGCTTAAACCGCTTGAGATAAAAGACTGAATTTTGGCATACAAGTTAATTTTAGGGTGTAGAGGTCCGATAAGAAGGGATTTTTCAAAACTCAAATTCTAAGTGGATAAAACGACCCCTTAAATATTATAACATATTTTATTTAAAAAACCGTTAGTTATTCGGAAAACGCTTGAACATAATACGCTTTATATTTTATTTTTTTACATATTTTAAAATTTTTTAAAGACCTAGACAGGGTGCCCAAGGGGCTGAAACCACCCCTTTAATATTATATTTTTTATTTAAAAAACGGTTAGTTATTCGAGTTCCTTAAGTAGAGATGGAGTAGACTTGCATTACGTGGCACTACGATTGTTTTTCCCATGGTCAACTCTATGTCGCATGCTCTAGAGTAAATTCGCGTAGTAGCTTGGCTATTTTACAGCCTGAGAATGCAACAACAAACGTGGTTTATAAAGAGGTACTCAAATGAGGCGATTTAAGTACTCCTTTACATCTCTTTCATTATAGTCATATACGCGAACGAAGTCGCGGGTACCCGCTAATCTTTATATATACTTAATCTAAGGTTATAGTGTAAAATTACTTTCTTATTCTTCTAATTTTCTCGGATATTTCCTTCAGACTCTGGGTTTTTGGCAATTAATTGTGATGGTAATTCTTAAATTTCGAAATTTCCATATCTAAAATAGTTCCAGAGCAACCATTCTTAAGCAGATGAATCTTGATGTTTCTGGTTTTATTATTGAGATCATCTGCATCGTTACAAATGTTAGGAACTTTATTCTATCCTTGACTACTCTAGACGGGTTTCGACTTTTGATTGAGGCATCAGGTATTATGTATCATATGAGTAGGTTTTCTATACACTGCACTCCAGATGGGGCCTCCTTCTGAACGCTGGGGAATCATTGCCAAGGCATTTTTTGTACTTTTTTATTTTATACATATATTCGTGAATATGTGTTTGTGTAAAAGCCCATTCATCTCCGCCCCTGGTCATTGGCGCTCGTTATATACGACCAGACGCGTCGTCACTAAACGCGAGATATTTATAAACGTTGCTGGCAACCATTTTCAAAATGACGTGTCGAACGGACGGCCATTCAAACTTAAAGTAAAGTTACTCCATCTTTTAACACCTTCGAACCAATTTATGACATGATAATCTTGACTGATATTAATAATGCTTAAAATCTGGAGCAAACAAGGCCCTTTTGTTACGATGACCTCAACTCTGTACGTGTAAATTGAGATTTTCTCCGATTTTCCGTCCCGCTCTGGCACACGTAAACAATACCTGGACTCTAAAAATAGGTTTCCAGGCTTCCAATCTGGCTAAATTCTTGACTAAACTCGTCAGTATTCGATAACGATCCGTTTGACCAATAACCGAGTATTTTTTTGTTTAGACTGATTTCAGTAAGTTGATTTTTCAAATTATTTTTAAATGTCTGTCTGTGTCTTTGAACTTAGATTTTTAATCAAATTTCCGCTCGCCGGTTTCTCTTTGCTAGACAACAAAATTAAACGGCTGTTAACAGATCAGTCAGAGTTATTTTTAGTTGGTTTATATCTTGATTAATGTATTTATTGGAGCATTAAAATAACACTGGATTAATTACCAAATTACCAAGCAAAATAAAGCCATTTTAGTATTTCTACGAATCGCGGGAAAATCTACAAACTGTTTATTTTTCGGATGCTAGTTTTATTTGAAGGTAATTTTTTTTGGTATATTTAGCTGCAACTGGTTAAGTGTACTTTCAGATTTTATCGTTCAGATAAGAAATATTATTAAAATATATGCAGTACAGACGAACCCCGTGAAAGCGGAACACTGTGAGTTATCGTTTGAAATATTTTAATTGTGTTTGAAGCTCATATAATTAATTTTTTGAGATATATCGTATCAATATCTTTAAGTACAATCAATAAGTTTATGTGAATTATACAGGGTGTTGCAGTTAAAATTTCAAACGCCATTTTCCTAAATTAAAGAGGATATATTTGGTAAAAAGTATTTATTTAATGGAGTAAAATGTAATTATTTACGACTAATATAAGATAGACGCCATCTCTAGTATAGTAAACACTTAGAAAACAAAATTTTTATTAGAAAGTAAGAAAGCTTTTACATCTAGAATCAGTTAAGAAATGATGGTTCTTGGATTTGGACCGTGTAAAATTGGAATTACTTTCCGATGTTTCGACCTCGATTGCACGAGACATCTTCAAGAATCTTGACTGGGCGAGATGAGAATAGTGAAAGAGTGTTTTGAACTGGTCCAGCGAAAATCCCTCGAGCAATCGCAGACGAAACATCGGAAAGTAATTTTAGTTTAACACCAACAACCACGATTTCTTAATATTTGTAAGTCTTTGAAAATCTCAAATTTGACAAAAACGCCTATTTCTAAGGCTTTTTTGTTATTTGCACCAATAATATTGATATACTGGTTGGTGAGTTATGTCTTTTAGTTGGGAACATATTTTCGAAAAATATTACCATTGATTAATAGACCCCTTTAATATCTTATCTTATAAGATACCTTAATTTAGACTTTGCGGACATCCGCAGTCATCTTTAAGATTTTTACCCGACTACGCATTCATAAGTGGGTAATGTGTTCAACATTCATGTATATTGGTTTGTTTGTCATCAGAAAATTCGTCTGTTTCTCAGTGTTCTTAGCTACGTTTACAACAGAAGCAGTGAGCCGTTTTGTTCAACAAAAAAATAAAGATTTCCGCTCGTGATAGGGAAACTGAACAGCTGATCGGGGCAATAAATATATACACAAAAAAATTATTCAGATAGGATGTCTCAAATAGAAGCAAATTATTTTAAATAGTGTAACCTCATAGAACCCGAAGGACTAAACGTACTTTAGTTAGTGAGGTGCCAAAAAATTTGTAATATTCTCTGCTAGATAAATTTAACAGAAATGTATTATGACGGCTATCAGGGGCATTATTGTGCTGCATAAAAAAACATTTTTCGAATTAACTGCGTCAAATCTCAGGTTGAATGTACAGGATGTTCAAAAAATTAAAAAATTTAAAAATTAGACTAGAAGATTCGTAAAATTTAAAAAAATAAAAAATGCTCTACAGCAGAGTTACATAACAGAGACATTTATATATATATATATATATATATATATATATATATATATATTTATATACAGTGTGACCCATTTAAAAAATTATATCTCAAAAATTAACTAACAGGTTAGTTTCAAATTTTGGAGTTGTGTATGGATTTAAAATATAACTATTTTGACATATTCAACTTTGACATCGCTCATTGGCATGCGAGCCTAGAGGGAGGAAATTGTACGATTTTTAAGGAAAAGATGTTAGCGATTTTTTTGAGGAAATTTTGATCCTCGATTCTTACTCAGCATCATCAATAAATAAGATTTAGAAAACAAAATAGTTCTAAGACGTACTGAAAAATGTTCGAGTTCTTCAGCTCTGCATTGTGTATCTTAATTATTTTCATTAAAATTATGAAAAAAAAAATGTCAATTTTTCTACTAAAATTCAATAAAGATCGTTAAAATAATAAAAAAAGTGTAAATCTAAATCTAGTGTTTCTTGATCAAGACAATATAAGGGGGTTCTTGATGATGCTGAGTAAGAATCGAGAATTAAAATTTCGTTAAAAAAATCCCTAATATCTTTTTCTTAAAAATCGTACCATTTTCCCCCTCTAGGCTCGCACGCCAATGAGCGATGTGAAAATTGAATGCTATAAAAGAAGAGACATATTTTCATAACTTAAGTAAGGAATTTAAACTAAATACATTGTGGTCAAAATAAAAAGGGATATCGATATAAGCTGGTCGCTTTTATAGAAAGACAAAGTGTGTGATTTAAATTAAAAAACATGTTCACAAAAGGAGAAATATCGACAATTATTAACAAGGCACCGGATGAAATATATCTTTTAATAAATTTCTGGGCTTGCCTATGCCTGCAGAAGAGAAGCAATCACAAAACTATGCATAAATGATTTCGAAGATAAGGGCAATTTCATTATCGTAAAAATTCGGGAAGCAAAAAATTATACTCCCAGATTTTTCGGGATATCGGAAGAAATTAGTAAATGGGGCATATTTATAATTGTATAGAAAATACACTACTTTACGACCATCAAAGACACCAAATCAACGTTTTTTTCTAAACTATAAGAAAGAAAAATGTACCATATAATGTGTTGAAAAATGCCCTCCAAAATTTCTGCCTATTTAAAACTTCCGAATCCCGAACTCTACATGGGATATAGTTTTAGACATTCATCAGCAACTTTTCTTGCCAATTCGGGAGAAATAATCACCGAGATAAAGCATTTGGGAGGCGAGAAATCAACTGCAGTAGCTTAGAGTTACATCGACGAATCAACAACATACAAAAGAGGGCTATTCAACAAGATCTTAGATCACAGCTCTGAAAAAACTGATGAAATACTCAGAAGTTCCTCAAATTCTGTGTCCCTCCCATCTCATCCTCTCACTTTTAATATTAAGAATACGATAACCCTGCCATATTGCCAGGAATAAATTACTAATTTCAGAAAAAATCTCTATTTTATTATTTACTCTTTTTGAAAATAAACCAGAGTGGCATTCGTTAATTCCCAGAGTTTCTTTTAGGATTTAGTAGTAAGTAGTAAGAGACAATGTAGAAGAAAATAAACATGCCAGAAAAATCATATCACCGGCTAGTAATAAACGAAGGTAGTGATAACAAAACAAAATGTAGCGGCAACTATGATTACTTCTACTTCTAAATAATTCCTTCCCATAGCAACAAAACTGTAAATAATCGAACATTTATCCGTAGTCACTATTTCATTTGTCAGATTTTGGTCCTGTGTACAACTATGTGATTCGGTATTGTGGAGGACATCAAACTTTATAAAAGAAATATCAATTTTGAAGGAAGACCGAGTGTAGAAATTACCCTTATATCATCCCCGTAAGAAAATATTTGAAATAAATATTGCATAGACGCACAAAAAATACATAAAATTTTTAATAGCGACCGCATACGGGAAGAAGTTCTTCTAAATTGAGACATGTTTTATTTTTTATCATATAGGTAATACAAAAAAATACTTACAAATTAATTTAAGGATCTTTGATTCTCCCTACCTCCTAGGCTTTAGGATTTAAAAAAACATATATTAACATTGATATCTAAAAAAAAAGAAATTAAACTTTTATAATCTACGAAAGCGTAGAAGTACGAAAGCGTGGAAGGGCCACAATTTTTTTATTTTTATTTTTGTAATAAATTCCGACTTCTAACTCGGAATTCCGACTTCTATCTCGGAATTCCGACTTCTATCTCGGAATTCCGACTTCTAACTCGGAATTCCGACTTCCATCCGACTTCTAACTCGGAATTCCGACTTCTATCTCAGAATTTCGACTTCTATCTCGGAAAGCGTTGTAGTTAATACACGCCCGCTTACACGCGCAATCACTTTTTTATATGCTTTTCACGTCAAATGAAGCGTTCATTCTAAATGTAATTAATATTTTAATAATAGGGATTAGGATGAAGCTAAGTACAACTACAACTTTGCATAAAGTCCAAATTAAAAAAACGACTGGGTCGGTTCCGATGGCTTGAATATGGTTGACATGAAAAATAAAATCTTGTACTTTGCTTTATCTTTTTCATAAATAGTAGAAATATTAAAACGCCATTTAGTAAGAACATCTGATCGATACTATGTTAAAAAGATGCAATAGCATGAAGAGTGGTGCACGAATTTTCGAAAAACTCGCTGTCCATCAAGTCTTATCGTCATTTACTCCCAAGTATTGTACTTTTCTTTTCACAATTTACCAACTATTTTCTATTATACATAAAATTTAAATATAATAATTATTGTTTTTCTATTAGGAGAAAAGAAATATATTTGTTTAAAATAATATGTTTTTTTTTTGAGTAAATTGCACCTATAAAAGGTTTATGCATCCTCCATTAAAGTAACTTAAACTTCATTAAACAGTTATTTATTAATCTTTATTTTTCAATTCGGTTATTATTCATTCAGATTAAATTTCATCAAAGTATAAGAGATTTTAGCATGACTTTTTCAAGTAAGGACAGGAACATAACTAATCAGTTACATTCTGTGTATAATGCAAAACATAATAATTAAAATAAAGTCAGAAAACCCAAGTTTCCCTGATTATAATCGATGACCATGCAATGATTTGATAAGTTTGTCCCATTATCTTGAACAGGATTGTCAGGATAACAAAATTCATTTCGGAGAGGGACACTGGGAGGAATTGGTTACTATATAAAAGGAAAGGTTTTCCTATACGCAGTCCAAGATTGCTGTAATCTCAGCCTGATATACAGTCGCATACCGTCTAATCATCATCATCTTGCCCTGGGTCTCTCCCCATAGATTTCTGCCCCAGATCCCTCCTCCATTAGAGAGCCGTCTGTAAACCAGACAAGGCCCTCCGGTTTGAGGATGGAAGGGCAGGGATCCCTGCATTGTTCTCTCTCAGGAACAATTACACGAAACCTCTTAGAGGCTCAGGACAGAAACTTACTTTGTTTATTTTCATATAATTATATTTTGGTTACTGATAGTTGCATTTATTTACTTCTGCTTAAAAAAAACGCAGCTAATAAACAGCAATTTGCTTAAATCATCGAACGCAATTTGTGAAATATAAAATAAAAATTATCGAAATCTGTACTCTCTTTGATGGCACATTAGATGCATTGGCGGACTTAAGCCCCCTC
Source organism: Kuschelorhynchus macadamiae (assembly GCA_030620095.1). Taxonomy (NCBI): domain Eukaryota; kingdom Metazoa; phylum Arthropoda; class Insecta; order Coleoptera; family Curculionidae; genus Kuschelorhynchus; species Kuschelorhynchus macadamiae. The sequence goes on from JAUTXW010002618.1 coordinate 1,611,529, forward strand.
TTAAGTCTCCGGACCCTCAAGTCTAGGGTGCTCCATTTAGAATAAATAAGACAAGGCAATTGATAATTATGTTTTCAAAGATTGTATTATTCAAATCTACAAAAACTCTTTTATAAAGATGCCAGAATAGAAACGCTGAAATTCGGGTTGTTTTCTAAAATCTCTTTTTGATGAAACTGATGCTGACAAGATAACGTATATTTTACAGGAACTATAAAGATCAGATGTTCTGTTTCGATAAAATTGCCGTAATTCAAGGAATAAATTGTGGATTTCAAAAAAATAGTTAAATTGTGCAAATCAATGCCTAAACTTTTCTGGAGTATGTTTTTTCGTCTGAATCCCTTCTAGCGTTATATGTTTTGGCACAACAGAAAATTTAAAGCCTGTAAATTTTTTAATATGTAAAAAATGTATTGTAAAAAGTTTAATGAGAAGTTTAAAAGTATTATAAAACTAGTAAGAAGCAATATAGAACAGATAGAAAACATGTAAACTTGTAAGCAAAAAATCTTAACACAGACTAGTAATGAACGAAACAAGTGACAATAAAAAGCAGATTTGAGGCGACTATACGTCTAAATAGTCCTTTCTCTGTGTATTTACTTTGCCTCGTACCAACAAAAGTATAAATAACCGAATAATATTTATTCGTTAGTCACTGTTCCGTTTATCATGTCTTGGTCCTGTGTCCAACTGTGAGAAATCTATGAAAAATATTTGAGAATTTTAGAGTGTTTCAATTTTAAAGGAAGGTCGAAGGATTCCACCCTTACTCTTATGTACCTGATGTACCTGTAAACAAAATATTTCAACAAAAGTAGTTATATTTCCCCAGGATTGTAATTCTTATGGGTTGCTGACGAGGGCGGTCAACTCATTTTATTAAAAGTAAAGAACAATATTTGAAATTTTTTTTGTAGTCGTTGACTTTTTAAGTGATGCTTGGTTTAAACAGTAGTTTAGTTCCCTGTATAAGTATTTTTCCTTCAGATACAGACCATGTTAGATTGGCTATAATAGTAAAATAGAATAGTAAAATACGTGTTAAGACCTTTCTGCGTCGTTTTCAGTCACCAACTGAATTCAGTCATCTACGTTCATTAAGTATTTCAAATTATATGTCATACAAGTAAATTCAATATATTGTCCTTTAAGCTCGACTCGCTACCTTGAGTAGAGACGAAGCAAAAGATGATTCAGTTTTGAAAGAGGCTGGATCTTTCATTTGCTCTGTATAATTTTCCTCTAAGGAAAAATTAATAACCTAGCGGATCTAAGGTGGTTGATCTTCAGCAACATTGTTTTAGAGATAATAGTCAACCACGTTAGCAGCTTAGAGGCCAGGAGTAAGAAAACTGAATCTAAATTTATCATTCGCAATTATACATGTAAACATGATGAATAAGATAATTATTTTAAAATGTTAAATAAAATTAATAACAACTATAGTCAAAGATATAAAAGTGTTTTCAGGATATATCCTGCAGAGATACAGCTCAATATTACCGGTAAATATCACATATATACATATTTACATTTGCTTGTTAGTTGTTAGGCAAATTGTTGCAATGTATGAGGAAATCAAATTGTTGCCCAAAATGTGCGTTATTTTGAAATATATTTTAAAAATCATTTGCCTCATAACTTCCTCTGAAATATTCAACATAAATATTATCACGAGTTTTTTTTATTTTCGGAATGGACAGAATATTTCAGTTATTTTTACTTACATGTGTTATTTTGGTACAATATTTTGAACCTTGTTACACTTAGAGTCTTAAGACTTCTCGGAGATTGAAATGCAATAAAAAATTTAATTTTTTCACAGTCACACAATTATTGCAAACTCAGTAATTAAAGTACTTGAAACATTGCTTTCCTTTATTCTTGTTACATATTGCGGATACAATGCCGATACATAAAAATCCTACCTTTGTTTATGACTAAATACGATATAATTAGAACATTACTCACAATAAAATTATTGTTAAGTTAGCTAAATTGCGTTATTTGATTCATTTCTCGTTTTATGTCTTACTTTGATGTTTTAGTGGTTATGTTAAAAAGATATCGGAGTAGCTTTCAAACGCAAAGAGTTTTCAATGTTTTATTAACCGACTGAGAAAACAAAAATGTCCCAATAAAAGTATGTGGTGTTTTCACGTCAGTATTTTATTTTTTCTCTGTTTAAAAAGGGGTTTTTTGTTTATTTAAAAAACTTTTTGATTACTGAAAAACTTCCTATATTATGTCCAAAGTTCCGGTAAATTTTATTTTAATTTTTTTTTCAAGAAACACAATAGTCTTTTTAGATCAACCGCCATATTTGCACTTGGCTGAACATCGAGCTCGTTTGCTAGAGTAATGGGGTTGCTGACTATTACGATGTGACCCACATTTACCGATTACATTGCAGAGATCATGTGATTTATGTGCAGGAGCAGAATCGAGAATGTAAATTCACTCGGGTATCATTTTAAGACGTAGATACATTACATTTTCAACAATCCAAACAAGAAATTTATTGGATAAATATCGTTTCAAATATTAATGTGGGAATAAATGAATTGCTATCGTTTGCACCAATTACTGAATTTAATAGTTACAAATATCGTTTGAAATATTAAAGAAGGAATAAATAAATTTTTTTACCCAAATTACTTAATTTAGTATTAATCATATATTAAATATTAAACCCAAACCTTATGGCTGTGCTAATATAATCATAAAAATAATTATTCTGTGATATCCCTCCATCGTACCACATTTAGAGCATGGTATCAATATTAGTCTGGTAAAATCTTACTTTTCATTATCATGGAAGCAAGATTTTGAACTTCCACTGTCTAAAATCAGTCAACCAATTGAATTCAGTCATCTACGTTCATTAAGTATTTTACCTGTGTTGTCTAAACTTCTTGAGAAAGTACTGGAAAATCAATTAAATCCAATATAGTTCTCTGTAACAACCAGGATTGAGGGCACTTGATAATCAAAATATGTGTATTCTAAAACAACTCTAAAGCTTTTGATCTCCTAAATCATCACATTATGGTTTCTTTTTTATATCGCACTATGTGGGTTTTAGGCAGGGTTTATTCCTCAAAAAGGACACAACGCACCAAGCTTAATGGAAAATTATCGTCGATTCTTTCAGTATCGCAGGATGGTCTACAGGGAAGTATACTAGAACCACTTTTTTATACATTTTATAGTTGTGTTTAAATTCATTCTTAAAATATTGTGACTATCATGTGTAGCCAGATGATACACACATTTACCTACCACCCCTTTGTTAAATAAGAAACCACTAGCTGGCCTGGCAGACCTTGTTCTGCCTTTCTGTTAGATTGCGCGATGAGTTTCCAGTGGAATCATAAGAATATGGGGTGCATTCACCACATTATCCAGAAATGTTATTGAAGAAAAACATATTGGTTTTATAGAAAAGACGATTATTTTTAAAAAATCATGTAAATTGGTGCCACAAACTCTCTAGCTTAGTGTTTTAAATATATAGATTCCAGCTATTGAAAAAATTAACCATGAAAAGATTTGAAAGTTTTCACATCTTAAATTAAATCCAAACAAATCCACCGCTCTCTTTAAGAGTGATATCGTTAGTACATCCTTAAACATGGCCAATTAAATATAACTCTAGATGGAGAAATTATTCTTTTCACTGACAGCTGTAAATCTTTGGGATTTACAATGGACTAAAGGTAATGATAATTTCTTCAGGAAACTGTGTGGGTACTGATACGTTACGGATATCTATAAATTGTCAAAAGTTCCGATTTAGATCTGTTAAAAAAGCGTATTGCTCATTAAAATTAATTTTTAGTCAGTGAAACTATTTAAATTTGAAAAAAAGTAGGGTTATATTCGGTTTTAGTTCGTCACATTTATCATTTTCGATGTGGTGTATGGCCCTTGCAGTTGACAGTAGAGAGAAGGTAGACAAAGACTTGTTTATGGTATCAGAAGTCTTAATATTGTGTCATATAAGTTAAATGATATAAGCGGCTCTCAAACTGTGGACGTGCGCCACGCTAGTGATGAGTCGATGTTGTGCGAAAAGACGGGGGCGAATTATTAAATTTGCTGTAATATAAGCATTAAAACTAAAACAGAAATACTTATAACTTATTGTAAAGAACTCATGCCTTATGTGCCTGCTTTAAAATATACAGGCTATCCAAATTTGGCGTCATATTCGAGATAACACACTGAGCTAATTTTCTATCTGGAACTTGCTTCAATATTTGGACTTTGTGATTGATATTTGTTTAGTGGAAAAAAACAGTTTCACAAAGGTAAGAAGTAGTAAAAGGCAACAATATGGGGAACGCTTTTGCTTTAATAAGAGAATATTTACAAGACAGTTCACTTCAAAAATCTGTTAACTCCTTATTACCAATATTTGATTTCTCTGTGCTAGTTGAGGAACAATGTATCAATGGTTCTTCTTCTTGAAGAGGTAGGCAGGTACAGGTAATTTAAAATAGTTTTTTATGATTCTCTTCCGAAGGGTCACTCTGGGTAAATTCACACATTGTTGGAAACATTTACCCTTTCACTTAAATCAAATATATTTGATATTATTTAGCTCAAGTTAAAAATTAACAGAATTAAGTTTTTCCAATATATCTACTAAGAAGAAGAGCTTCATTAGAAATAACTTGTCGCAGAAATCTCTATCATATTTATGACTGTCCCCTCTCAAGAATATTGCCAATTCATTTCTTAATTGATAGACGCGCTTGAACACCTTACCTCGCGACAACGACCTGGAGAAAGAATAAAACAACAATGATATATATATCCCATGTCTTAGAAAATCTTTAATTTTAAAGGTCTGGTTTTCACATAATTAACTAGATAGATAAGTACTAGCAAAAGAATATTTATCACAAGACTTGTTGATTTTGATGCTAAAGTTTCCCGATGAATTATACAATGTGTCCAATCTACTCCTGAAATAAGGGAGTAGATTCTAAAATTATAGTAAAATATAGGTTATACTTTTAAACATTTTGGATATATTGATTTATATTAAGATGTAATTTAAGACAAAAAGATCAAAGTAGAAAAAAATGTTAATACAAAATAATAAAAAAAGTTCCAAAACAAATCAATGAAAAGAAAGATCTTCTACTGAAGGGCCTGCTATATCTCGTAACCTAATATAGCAATCAATTTGATGCAAATAAGAAAGTAGTCTTGCCAATAGATGTAGATTTAAAATTTAGACATAAAGTTTCTAAAATTGTTTTTCTTTCTTGACGTCGCAAAGTTTTTATTGACGACGACGTCGATTTTGTTTTAGCTAATAATAATTACGTTTTACTCAATTAAAAACAAACTTTTTACCAAATTCTGATACACTTAAATTTTTTTCGAGAAACTGCAATTTGGAATTTATGTAAAACTTCCTGTATTTCTCAGTAACGAGAATAGTAATTGAGTTAATGCAAATAATAAAAATATTTTAGAGACAGAGTTTTAAAACGCTTGCAATTGTTTAGTTTTTCTTGGCGTCGCACTATGGGAAATGGTATAACAAAGGCATATCAAAAATGCATTCTGGCAATGTAGCAACGAAGCTGTTTTGTTCATTTGATTTACTAGTATGCATATTAAACTTTAATATAATGTAGGTCTTTTACAAAATATAACTAAAACATTTAATTTTTTCAGTGTTAAATGGAGATTGTTGTCACATATCGCGAATTCGAGTATTTTATATGTTGTTTTAGAAGCAGATATCTTACTGGATGTTGTAAACAGATACGCACTATTATATAGTCTTGGAAAGCTTATCTCATGTAGATTTTACAACAACTGATTTTTTTGATCCTATAGAAAAATATCTGCATGAATTTTTAGAGAAGCAAGTGAGGAGAAAAAACTTAAATTTTAAGTTGAACGGCTTGACGTTGAACCCGACCTTCAAAAAAAGTGTTTCCAAGTTTTTAAAGTAAATATAAAAAAAAATTCTTCTGAAATGGCGAATGGTCGCCATATAGAAAATAAGTTCAAATACAGAAGCTCGAAGGTTTCTCTTAAATCGTAAGAATTTGTTAAGAAAAGAAACAAATAAACGTCCCAAAGCTGTTTTTTTTAATGGTACACCCTGTACATTATGGTACATTTGAATTCTACGGGGAATTCTAGTCATATTTGATATACATACACCAAGTTTATCTATCTCCGTTTCTGAAATATTAACATTTGAAAAGTGTTTCCAGTTTTCCCTCTTTGACATGCTATACAACCCAAACGATATAACTTAGAGCAAAACGGTTTGCAGGTTCCTATCTTAGTTTTGTATAAACTATCGAATGACACTAAGGAAATACAAATTGTTTGTCTGAAGGTTGCGTCGTTTGAACTCTGTAACATATGAACGAGGAGAAACTGTCTTTTTGCAAATGTCATTATTTCAGAAACGAAGATAGATAGACCTGGGATATGTTATAATAAATATGTCTAGAATTCCCCGTAGAATCCAAATATGGCATAATATACAGGGTGTTATATTTAAAAAACACATACTTGTCAACTTTTGACAGCTTTGCGACGTTCATTTGTTTCTGTTCTTAACAAATTCTTACGATTTAAGAGAAACGTTACAATTTTTGTTTTTGAACTTATTTCCTACATATTATAATAAAACCGCCAGAGTTTGTCCAAATATAAGAAACTACCCTGTACACACTGTACATATATTACAATATATCACGAATCGGCTTCACATTATATAAGTTCGTTCTTTCTTCTTTTTCTCAAGTAGAAATACTCGGTTCCTTTGGTAAATCTGAATAAATGGCGAGGATGCTTAAATAAACACACGGTATATGCAGGCAATTAATTTTAAGATAACGTTCAGAGTGAATTTGAATAAAAGGTTAAAAAAAATTAGGAAGATCTACAAACGCAAAATTCAAAAGCTTTTTTCCAGTAATATTAAAATATATCGGTGCATTATATTAAAATAAATCGGTGTGGGCAATAATATTTGTTGAATCTATATAATAACTTTTACCCTTATATCAACTACTATGTTCATGCAAAGTTTGAAAGCAATTTCTCCAAGATCAGACAAGTTATAGATTTTTGATATGAATCAGATTCATATTTTCCATAGTGCGTCGCGGCGCCTATAGTTATATATAGCGGCATCGCTTTATCTTAGTCATAAATAATTTAATAATAATAATAAAGTAATAATATTACCTTATCAAATAAACACTTTTTACCTACTTTTATTATATTTGTTAATTCCCGAAAAAACGTCAGGCGAGGATTGGGGGTAGGACTATGGGGGTTGTAACCTCCATAGCTCCACACGCGGGGTTTTGCGAGGATTTACCATTGAATTGTCCTAGGGTCCACATGAACACTTTTTTTTAGTCATCAGTTATTTGCAAAACTTCACGCAGTTCAGTGGCCCCTAATTTTTTAAAAAAGCCCTAGCCTCATCAGCGGAGTACAAACCCGGGACTTTTTTTTAGTCATCAATCTTGAGTGAAACTCTTTGTATATCTTTTTATTTAATGTTCAATTGTTTGTTCGAAAATAAATTCGAATTATTTATAACAACCCCAGTTACTTTTATACTTATCATTTTTTCAATGACTTATAACAATGGAGATATAAAGCATTTTTACTTTTCTTTGGATCACCCTGTACTTCAATACGGAAAACAAGTTTTATAAAAAAGAATAAGAAGTAAAACATATTTGAGTGGGTGTATTATTTACTTGGCAAATGGCGCAACCTTTTCACTTTATGGCGAAATATTTACCAAATATTTCTAGAATACATAAACATACAGCTTATTAATTTCGAATTCGTCGTAAAAAACTGTGTCGCATTAACGTTACATCTAAATTTAAATATTTCTTGTCATTGTTTAATTCCACGTATTAAAACTTCGGCTACGAGTTCGTCTACTCGCCGATTTCCTTTAAACTCTAAAAATATCCGTGCACAAAGCAAAACCAAAACGAATACCTCTACGCCTCGAACTCGTGAAAATATTTCAGTCTGACGAAAACGCTTTCTTTGTAAATAACCGTCAAGTTTTTCAGATAAATCTTTGAAAATGGGAAATTTGGCCAGTGCTCCCGCCGTGGAGGAAGATATTTGGTGGACAAATGGACAGAGGAACATTAGTGAACCTGTTGTAGAGGAAAACAGCGGTGCTGTTTCAAGTAAATCTCAAAATTTCGTGACTCAGACTCCCTGTGACATCAGTCTAAATCAACTAAGCGAGAAAAAGACAGAAGAACTGAACCAGTTCAGATTCGAAATGGAACGAAAACACGAGAAACGAAGAGAAATTTTAGCTGCAAAGAAAAAGGAATTCGAAGACTTGCGTGAAGAAGTGAGAAGATTAACAGAAGAGAACGAAACAATGAAGAATGAGAAATGTCCAGAGACATTGTCAAAAGAAATAAAACGGCTAAATGAGGAAAATGAGCACATGAGGTTACTGCTATCGACCAAACAATCAGGCAGCGTTCTTATGGAAGAACTGGAGAAAGTACTTCGTGAAAATGCTAATTTAAGAGGCGAATTAAAAGACAAAGTGGAGGAACTGGACAGGGCAGCTACTCTTTTGGACAAGAACAGAGAATTGCGAATAAGCATTGCGGAAATGCAAACAGAACTACAAAATTTGAATGGTGTAGTGGTGGAATTTGAAAAAGAGAGAGAGGAGTATAAAACACATGTAACAGCTCTCAAAGACGTAATAAATGTGTCGAAAAAAATGCTATTGATCAGGGAGTCCCAACTTAAAGAGGTATGTTATGTTTTGCCATCAGATGTGAATTATTTGTGTTTTCTTTTGAGATTAACACTTATGTGTTTTGTCTACGGTCCTAGAATTAAAATGCTAGCCAAATTATATTTAAAAATGACGCTTTTGGCAAACCTGTAGATATATATAAAGTACAAAGGCAATCTATTCTAATTTAGATATAACATAATTACATTTTATTTATAATGACAGTTGCAATGTTTGTTTTCTGTTTACTAATTTTATTTCCAAGAAATTGTTCAAATATACCTAATTCAAAAACATTTTTTCACCTTTAGCTTACAGAAGTTTCAGTTATCAATCCTTTAGTTTTGCCTGTTTATCACCAACGGAGTTCGCACTTTTTTCAATATACTCTAATAGTGGAGCCTATCTAACGAATACTTTCTTCAAAAATCGGTAAATTTATTTTACCCGGAACTTCCCTCGTTATAAATCTCTCCTTTTCTTAGGAATAGTGAAGTGTGTCCCAATTTAGTTCAATACATATTTATTTTGTAACACACACACACATATATATATATATATATATATATATATATTTATTCGGCGCCATTTTGTTTCATCATATTGGATTCCTATCAATATTTTACCAGTTTCTACCTATGCCACACTCTAGTTTTGGGCATAATTTAAAATAAATTCAATAAGTAGCCGCCATATTGTTACGCCATGTTGAATTTATTTTATGTCTTTAATTTGTACCACAACTTTACCAGTTTATATATATATATATATATATATATATATATATATATATAACACACACCTTGTACATTTTGTTGTTTTTTTTGCGATGAAGTTTATATATATATAATATAATATATATATATATATATATATATATATATATATATATATATATATACACATATTATACATTTTGTTGTTTTTTTTTGAAGTTTATAAAAAATAAGAAAAAATACAATTTCAATTCATGTGCTCTAAATGAAAACTACAATTTTTTTAAGAACTTCAGTAGCGAGTATTTCCTCCTCTGGCAGTGATAACAGCTTGCAAACGACGAGGCATGCTTCGAATTAGATTTTGGATCATATCCTGCGGAATATTGTTCCATTCCTGCACCAATATGTAGCAAAGCTCTCTAGAATTTCCTGTGGCCGGCACATGTGTCCGTAAACGTCTCCCCATCTCATCCCAAACATGCTCAATGGCATTTAAGTCTGGGCTGCGAGGAGGCCAAACAAATCGCGTTATTCCAACCTCGTCAAGATAAGAAGTAACTAACCGAGCAGTGTGGGGCCGTGCATTGTCATGCATGAAGGTTGCGTCTTCACCAAGAATAACCATAAACGATACAACTTGGTCTTCTAAAACCTCTGTCAGGTACCTATGTGCGTTCAACGTCCCATTCTGGATAAAGACTAACTCCGTGCGAGCTTCAAAAGATATACCTCCCCATGCCATAACTGATCCTCCACCAAATGGAAGTCGCTCGGCAATACACGCTTGAGCATATCTCTCGCCTTGTCGTCGCCACACTCTTACACGTCTATCTGAGCCTGTCAGACAAAATCGCGATTCATCGGAAAACAACACGCGACTCCAATCCTCTATTGTCCAAGCCAAATGTTCTCTTGCAAAATTCAATCTTGCAATCCGGTGTTCACGAGAAAGCGGCGGGCCAGTAGCTCTAGTTCGAGAAGATAATCCAGCAGCATGAAGTCGCCTCCTAACCGTCCACTCACTTATGTTTACATTTCTCACTTCTTGAAGATGATTTCGAAGGGAAACTGCCGTGACCGTTCGGTTTCTCAAAGCATTAGAAATGACAAAGCGGTCATCTCTAGCCGTTGTACTCCTTCCTCGTCCTGAACCAGGTCTTCGAGTGAGGAAACCAGTCTGTTCGTACCGTTGAAATACTCGTTGCACACTAGAAAGACTTACACCAACATTTCTCGCAGTTTCGCGCTGACCGCGGCCATCTTCTATAGCCGCCACAATTTGCGCCGCAACAACAGGATTTATGGCCATTTCAATACGCTTACTGCAATAGCAATACTATACAAACAATTTGCAATAGACAGATAAAGCCACTGAAACGAAAAGTATGCTGTTAATGATTTTTATGAATTTCGGTCAAGGACCCTTTTTTTTCCAAACGCCTATCAAAACAACAAACATTTTTTTTATATTCAAGCAATCACGACAAAATCATCACAAAAAGTTAGGAAACTATGTTACAACAAAAAAACAACAACAAAAAATAAAAATTATTAAATTAATTTTAAAGTACAGGGTGACCCTAATTTTATGCCCGGCAGTATGTATATATATACCTATATATATATATATATATATATATATATATATATATATATATATATATATATATATATATATATATATATATATATATATATATATATATATATATATATATATATATATATATATATATATATATATATATATATATCGAGGGGCAAACCGCTACCCTAAATTTTGAACACTTACTTCCCCATTGTGCAAAAAATTCCTCATACATTCCTGATACTTCTCGTACATCCTTATTACATCCTTGTACGATGTTAGTACTTCCTCTAAATTTTCAATTTATACATCCTTAATATATCATCCTACACCCTTAATATGTCCTTATACATCCTCAATATATCCCCGTACATCGTTAATACTTCCCCATTAAACCCTGGCAGTTCATCTCTAATATATAGGTAATAGGAAGATTTAGCTACTAGTACCTAAAATTATGTATGTCAAAGAAAAGGCCTAAATACAGCAAAAGCTAAACACTGAATCAGGAAAATTGAGCGAGTAATTTAATACTATTGGCTCGGAAATTACTAGGTAACAATTTCCGCTTTCGGGTTTAGATAGGTTCAAAAGAAATATTTTAATAAAACTCATTGAAACCATTTATGAATAAAGTATATTTTTTAAGTACACTTGACAACTAGTAAGTCCAATAATTAAATTAAGGTTTTTTTCATTTTTTGTAGATATTCTGTATTTTCACTTTGTCATGCCTGCTTATCTGAAATAATTCGTTACTGAGGTTACCAATTAGATTTATTGGGCCGTAACAGATATATTTCTCTTCTACTATATCCACATCTTTATTTTTCGGCCATTTATGTGTGTCCAAGTCTGGCTTGGCGTTTTGCTGCAAAAATTTAAATTTATGCTTTTTATTCTCTATATTTCTATATTCTGCCTATATACCACCTCTCATCGTAAAATACAGCGTAATATTTTCCAACCTAAAATTAGAGAATATAAATGAATTAGTCTAATAGTAGACGCATGTATCTAAAAAAACACTGTATCTGTAGCTCTTTCGAGTCGAATTTCGTTTCACCATTTTCATCCCAATCTTCAGTATCTGTCTCCGTATCTATTGAGTCATCAAGCAAAACGTCATTTACTTCATTCGAAGTCTTGTCCGAACACTGTTCCTCCTTCTTCTTCCTTTTTGAGGCTATAGTCTGTTGCTAGTTATTGTCCCTGTTCTTTTTGATCCCATAAATCTTCTGAGATGGTCCGTACTTACTCTTCATTTTTCTTCTTCTAACAACCAATAATGCAGGGTGTTACAAATTCGAAAGGAAAACATTGACATTTTAACAACCGCAGAAAATATGAGGTTAGTTAATTAGGGCAATTTAATGTTTAGTAAAAAGTTTAATGTTAAGTAAAAAGTCGCTGATGAGGTTGGAAAATTCGGAATACTTCCTAAGATATCCGTGAAACACCGAAAATCTTATTTCACTTTTTATTTTTTGCAAGTTGGAAGAGAGCTAAATTTTACATCCTCTTTTAAAATCCGACTTTTCGTGTTCGAGGTCTTATCATCAAATGAATTTCTTAAATACGGACCTGGATTTTTATTTAATTTTTAACAAGCCCTTGACTTCTCAAAACCAATGGTATAGTGCACTCATACATTTGGAGCATTTAAAAATCTCCTTCGTGAATTTGGCAAGATTTTTGTTTTCCGTCTTTGTCTAACACTTGTCTCATATAGAAAAATTCGTACATCGTTGGTTTTTGGAGGTCCAACGCCCGGTAAAAATGAAATAAAAACTGCAGGCCTGTATCTTTTAAAGATATTAAGTTGATGATGAGACCCCGAAGACAAAACGTCGGATTTTAAATCTGATTTAACCAACCTCATATTTTTTACAATTTTTAAGATGCCAATATGCTTTCGAATGTGTAACACCCTGTATATCGATTTAAGACTAATCTATTTTGAAATGCCAGTGGTCAAAATAATAATTAAATAGGTGATTTGTGACAAACATCACGTTCCAGACCGCCGACATTTTATCCAACATAACCTCTCCGAATGCTACAGTGGGTAATCAGGGTGGCAATACTTAGTCAACAAAAATTAAAAAATCGGTAATAATATATAGTATAAAGTTTTTATTTCCCTTGTGCGCATGTGTCTTTTAAAATTTTATGTCTCCCTCAAATATTCACTTTCAAAATATAACTGGATGACGAACGTGAGACTACAAAGTTGTTGATAACTACAGCAAAAACAACAACGTTGCCAAATTTATAGAGTATTTCCTCTACAATTTTAAATGATATGAACTGGAATAATAATTGTATCGAGCTTACTTGAATGAAAGTCACCTCAAAATTACTTTATTAATTCTTTTAATCAACCTGCAGAAAACTATGCAAAATGTAAAAAAATATCAATTGTTTTACTTCTAAAATAGTTTATGAATTATTTTCTGCATGAAGTAGGGCCAAAAAAGGCTTGATAAGTTGAAGCAGAACACGACTTCTTTAAACTCATTTATATTCTGGATAGATAATTCCTAATGTTCTCCTAAAATTCCTTTATCGTTCTAAATAATTCCCCAAACTTCACCGTATTTCCTCGATACTTCCTATAATTCCTCGATATTTCCTATATTTCATGTACTTCCTCCATATTTCCTGTACTTCCAGATACTTCCTCGCATACCTCCTCCCTGTGTACACCAACTTCCTCAGCGGTTTGCCCCTCGATATATATATATATATATATATATATATATATATATATATATATATATTAAGATTTTAATATAAAGGGCACTGTAGTGTGGAGGCATATATCTCCTCGCTATCCATCAAGTCTTATCGTCATTTACTCCCAAGTATTGTACTTTTCTTTTCACAATTTACCAACTATTTACTTTTATACATAAAATTTAAATATAATAATTATTTTTTTTCCATTAGGAGAAAAGAAATATATTTGTTTAAAATAAATTTTTTTTGAGTAAATTGCACTATATATATATATATATATATATATATATATATATATATATATTTTTTTTTTGCTTTGTGTTCTTTGACCTTTTTTTTCAATATATATTTATCCTAATTTTTCTTGGTTTGAGGTCAATACATTAACAACAAAATTAGTACATATTTTTAAACATATATTTCGCTTCTAAGGTGACGTTTCGACCATAGTTTTGGTCTTTTTCAAACCTAAAATTTGTTTTGCACTATTTTTTTAAGTTTATAAAGTATTAAAAATTTAGGACTTACCATAGAACGTAAAATAGTTGACTAAAAAGTATACATAATCCACATATCTGACATATACTACACATATTTAATTTACATTTTACAAATATTGTGGACGTTTATTACAGACAAATTACAAGCGACTGAGCGAACACTGTTATAGTAAAGATATATACAATTTATTTAGGTTGTTTATGTCTTTTTTGTCATTTATGGCGTTTTTGTTTTTTTGAATTTCAGCCATCTCAAAAAATTCTCTTTTTTTCAACTGAGGTTCGGATTTTAATACTTTCACTTGTTCGTAGTTGAAAGTATGTTTTTTGGACATCTCATGGTGTGTTAATGCGGTGCTGTTCTTTTTATCATATTTGTGACTTTTCAGTCTATTTTCTAAGTATTGGCTTGTTTGTCCAATATAAACACCGTTACAATTATTGCAAGGGATCTGATAGACTATATTGCTTTTTTTATTAATTGGCGTTTTCGATTTTAAGTTGCTGAAGTTCTTTGATAATAAGTTATAGGCTTTGTGACTTGTCGTGATGTTATATTTTTTAAAAAGGTTTTGAAATTGCTGGGATAAACCATTTATGAAAGGCAGAGAAATGTATTTTGTTTTAGGTAGATTTGATGTAATAATGGCATTTTCAGAATTATAATATTTATGTATTCTGCTTTTGAATAATTTATTTATTAATTTTTTAGGGTATTGATTTAGAGTTAATGCTGCTTTAGCCTTTTTAATTGCTCGTTCTCTGAATTCAGAGTCGGACAGCTTAATTGCCCGATCTGCCAGACCAATAATTACAGATTTTTTTTGAGACATTGGGTGACAGGAGCTGAAATTTAGGTATCGAGAGGACCAAGTTTGTTTTGTGTACCATTCCGTTTTAATTTTATTTCCTATATGATGTAATGTTAGGTCTAAAAAATTGATTTTGTTGTTCTCTTCGCTTTCAATTGTAAATTGTAGTCTTTTATGGTATTGATTAAATTGCTTTAAAATAATTTCTGTTTGGCCAGATGGGATTGCAGTAATACAATCATCGACATAACGATAAAAAAATGGTATATTAAATTCCACATTACTTAGAACAGTCTCCTCTAAATCTTCCATAACTATTTGGGCAACGACGCTTGATATAGATGCTCCCATAGCACAACCTTCTATTTGTTTATATAACTGATTTTCGTATATGAAATATGTAGAATTTAGTGTTAATTCTACTGCTTTAAGAAATTCATCTTGAGGAATATCTGTGTATTTTTTTATTTCAGACCATTTCTTTTTAATTATTCTGGTAGCCAATGAGATTGGAACGCTGGTATACAGAGAAACAACATCAAGCGATATCAGTTGGTAATTTTCCGGAATTTCTAACTGTTTTAATTTTTCTTTAAATTGATAGGAGTCTTTGATATAGTAATTATTTTTATGTACAATATTTTTTAAGATTTTTTTTAGAAAATTTGATAGTGGTGTAAACGGGGATTGAATGCATGAGACAATTGGCCGTAATGGGATATTTTCTTTATGTAGTTTAAGCAATCCGTAAATTTTGGGTGGTACACTATTGCGGATTTTTAGTTTTTTAGCAGTGTCGGGTGATATAAAAAGATTTTTTTCCCAAGAGTTAACTAATTCATTATTTCTTTTTTGATACTGGTTTGTGGGATCTTGTTTAATTTTTTTATATGTTTTTAATATTAAATGACACTAAAACATATAAAAAAATTAAACAAGATCCCACAAACCAGTATCAAAAAAGAAATAATGAATTAGTTAACTCTTGGGAAAAAAATCTTTTTATATCACCCGACACTGCTAAAAAACTAAAAATCCGCAATAGTGTACCACCCAAAATTTACGGATTGCCTAAACTACATAAAGAAAATATCCCATTACGGCCAATTGTCTCATGCATTCAATCCCCGTTTACACCACTATCAAATTTTCTAAAAAAAATCTTAAAAAATATTGTACATAAAAATAATTACTATATCAAAGACTCCTATCAATTTAAAGAAAAATTAAAACAGAAATTCCGGAAAATTACCAACTGATATCGCTTGATGTTGTTTCCCTGTATACCAGCGTTCCAATCTCATTGGCTACCAGAATAATTAAAAAGAAATGGTCTGAAATAAAAAAATACACAGATATTCCTCAAGATGAATTTCTTAAAGCAGTAGAATTAACACTAAATTCTACATATTTCATATACGAAAATATATATGGAAGATTTAGAGGAGACTGTTCTAAGTAATGTGGAATTTAATATATATATATATATATATATATATATATATATATATATCGGGCAATTAAGCTGTCCGACTCTGAATTCAGAGAACGAGCAATTAAAAAGGCTAAAGCAGCAGCAAATCTACCTAAAACAAAATACATTTCTCTGCCTTTCATAAATGGTTTATCCCAGCAATTTCAAAACCTTTTTAAAAAATATAACATCACGACAAGTCACAAAGCCTATAACTTATTATCAAAGAACTTCAGCAACTTAAAATCGAAAACGCCAATTAATAAAAAAAGCAATATAGTCTATCAGATCCCTTGCAATAATTGTAACGGTGTTTATATTGGACAAACAAGCCAATACTTAGAAAATAGACTGAAAAGTCACAAATATGATAAAAAGAACAGCACCGCATTAACACACCATGAGATGTCCAAAAAACATACTTTCAACTACGAACAAGTGAAAGTATTAAAATCCGAACCTCAGTTGAAAAAAAGAGAATTTTTTGAGATGGCTGAAATTCAAAAAAACAAAAACGCCATAAATGACAAAAAAGACATAAACAACCTAAATAAATTGTATATATCTTTACTATAACAGTGTTCGCTCAGTCGCTTGTAATTTGTCTGTAATAAACGTCCACAATATTTGTAAAATGTAAATTAAATATGTGTAGTATATGTCAGATATGTGGATTATGTATACTTTTTAGTCAACTATTTTACGTTCTATGGTAAGTCCTAAATTTTTAATACTTTATAAACTTAAAAAAATAGTGCTAAACAAATTTTAGGTTTGAAAAAGACCAAAACTATGGTCGAAACGTCACCTTAGAAGCGAAATATATGTTTAAAAATATGTACTAATTTTGTTGTTAATGTATTGACCTCAAACCAAGAAAAATAGGATAATATATATATATATATATATATATATATATATATATATATATATATATACTATTGCTAGTTCATTCCTATATAACACTTCATTTTTGTGCAAAATTTAAGGTAAACTGGATAATTAGTTTTTTTCAGTAATATTTTTTTTTAACGTTTCACTGGTCCGCCATGTTGTTTCGGCATATTGGATTTTTACCAAAACCAAAATTTAACCAGGTCATCCCAATACGACCATTAATTTTTGACCAAAATTTGAAATTAATCGGGTAAGTAGTATGCCGTGAACAGACAGACAATCCGGCAGACGGGCCGACAGACTTGATAAAACATGACATGTTTTTCGGTATCTAGAGACCCTGAAACGTGAAGATCTGAAAAAAATTTCGAAGGGTGATTTTTTCCCGATTACAATACTTTCCTTTTATGAGGTAAGTAAAAAAGCACTGCTCTTTCTCTTGGGCTTATTTTATATACACAAATTGCACTGGTTTCAGATGTTTCAGACATTTGTCCAATATGTCATCTACAAATAAAAACAAAAACCATAGGAAACAAAACTTTCCTTTAATTTCCATACCGGAATTAAAATTCTGCAATTTTCAGTACATAATCATAGTATATATGTGTTACATATGTTGTGTCTTCATTTTGTTGGGCTCCATTTTTTTTCATCATATTGGATTCCTAGCAATATGTTTACCATTTACCTTCTAGCTATGCCACACTTGACTTTTGGGCATAATTTAAAATAAATTCAATAAGTATTATTGAATTCACATTTAATTTTTCTGCAAAATTTAAAATCAGTTGAACAAGATTTTTTTACGTTGATTTTTTAAAAATTTTATTCTGCCGTCATTTTGTTCGCCATCTTAAATTGAAGCCCATATTATCAGTCTTTACCTATTCCATTGGTCCGCAGATATCCCAGATATTAAGTTTTTCAATGGTTTTACATTTTTGCCAAAATATTACCAGATCATACCCATATGACCCTTAATTTTTGGTAAAAATTAAAAGAAGTCTTTAAACTATACCCCGAACTGACAGACAGACAGACGTACCGACAATCGGACCGACGGAATTGATAAAACATATTTTTTTGGCATCTAGGGACGCTCAAATGTAAAGACGTGTAAAACCTGAGAGGGTGATTGTTTCACGATTACATATATTTTATTTGATCGCCATTTTGTTCGGCCATCTTGAATTAGTACTAGAATTTTACTAGTTGATCCCTATACCACAAATAGTTATGACATACTATTTCAAATCAAATCATTGAGCAGTTTTTCAGGCCGAATTTTTAACTATTTTATTAAGCTCCAATTTTATTCCGCCATCTTAGATTCGTATCAAAATATTATCAGTTAATTCTAATATAAATTGGATGAGTAGTTTTTAATTATATGTTTTAAGATTTCATTAGGCCGCCATTTTGTTTCGCCATATTGGATTTTTACTAAAATGTTACCAGGTCGTCCCTATTTGACCCTTAATTTTTGACCAAAATTTGAAGTAGATCGGATAAGTAGTTTTTAAGCTATGTCGCGAACTGACAGACAGATAGACCGACAGATAGACCGGCAGACAGAGAGACCAACAGACGGACCAACGGAATTGATAAAACATATTTTTTAGCATCTAGCGACGCTAAAACGTAAAGATGTGTAAAACTTGAGAGGGTGATTTTTCACGATTACAAACATTTTAGTTGGCCGCCATTTTATTCGGCCATCTTGAATTAGTACCACTATTTTATTAGTTGATGTCGATACCACAATTAGTTATAGCACACAGTTTGAATTAAACCATTAAGCAGTTTTTTCAGGCTGAATTTTTAAATATTTTGTTATGCCTCCATTTTGGATTCATAACAAAATTTTGCCACTTGATTTCAACATAATATTTAATGTTTTTACAAAATTTGAAATAAATTTGTTGAGTAGTTTATTAATAATAATTTTTTAAACACTTCACTAGGTCGCCATTTTGTTTCGCCATATTAGATTTTTACCAAAATGTTACCAGGTTATCCTCATATGACCCTTAATTTTTGACCAAAATTTGAAGTCTATCCGATTCACTTCAAATTAGTGAAGAATTAGTAGTTTTTTAGTTACGCCGCGAACAGACAGACAAAGCGACGGAATTGAAAAAATATGTTTTTCGTCATCTAGGGACCCTGAAACGTGAATATCTAAAAAATCTCAGAGAGTAATTTTTTCACGATTACGATACGTCCCTTTTAGAGGGAAGTAATTACAACTTATTCTCCAGTAATAACTTACCAGAATTAGCCTATGTATACTGCTTTCAAATATTTCTAATAATTATCCATTCCATCGGCAAACCTAAACAGTTTTTAAAAGATACCCTAACCTACCAATATCAGATTTATGTTTAAATAAAATAAACAAAAGATAATTCGACAAACAAAAATCTTTTTTGGCTTTTTGGGGGGTGTATAAAAATATTTAACTTTAAATTATTTGAAGCAAATATTTATTATAATTACATACCTCAACATGTAGACTAGTCTGTCTACGGAATGTTTCGATACATAATATAAACAATATTATTTAAGCCAGCATAAAAAATTATATCATTTACCTTAAGTTTTTATAGACACATAGTAATATTTGCTTCAATTAATTTAAAAAGTTAAATATTTTTATTCAGTTGCGAAAAAGCCAAAAAAGATTTTTGTTTGTTAATCTATACGCAACAAATAATCTGAACACATTTAAAAGATAATTCTATATTTTAAGAACGCCAAGTTTTTCAAAAATAAAACCCTCAGGAGGCCTGTCAATTTTATTTTCACTTTAATCTTTTTTTTTTTTTTTTTTAAAGCTAGACATGATATTTTGGTATAGCATAGTATAGTAAGTAATAAATAAACACCTATGTTATGAGTATCTCTCCATCTCTTTAAAGAATGTTTTAAAAATTACATACTAGATCCTACATCTTTTGTGTTATTCTTGTTTTAGATATCAACAAAAAAAGGTTTAGTTGTAGTGAAACATTAGTATGCTAACTTTAATATTATTGTTTTTAGAACTAAGTTAATACAAATTTAGAACAATGAAAATAAATCCAAGAAACTGTTTTTTTCTTTTGATTGCAAAAATATGAAAACTTCATTTCTAAACAAATCGTTCGTAATAAAAATTTTGTCATTTTTACTTCCCTCGTATGCAATCGTGAAAAAATCACCCATCGTTTCAAGAGTTCCCAGATACCGAAAAACAGGTTTTCTCAATTCTGTCGGTCTGTCTGTCTGTCTGTTGGCAGCATATGTAAAAAAACTCTTACCCGATTGACTTTGGTCAAAAATGAAAGTTCATAAGGGGGTGACTTGATAACATTTTGGTAAAAATCCACTATGGCGATACAAGATGGCGGCCTAGTGAAATGTTCAAAAAACACTTACTAAAAAACTACTCATTCAATTTTCCTCAAATTGTGCACAAAAATCACGCATTAATCAACTGGTAAAATTATGGTACGAATCCAAAATGGCGAAACAAAATATTTAAAAATTCAGTCTACTTAATGGATTGATTTTAAATTTTGTATAGCGAGTAATTGTATTATAGATATGAACTGGTAAAATTGTGGTAAAAATTCTAGATGGCAGAACAAAGTGGCGGCTGAAGAAAATATTACAACCGTGAAAAAAGATCACCCTTCAGGTATTTCATATCTTCACGTTTTAGCGTCCCTAGATGCAAAAAATAGGTATGTTTTATCAATTCCGTCGGTCTGTCTGTCAGTTCACGGCATAGCTTAACCTAACCGATTCACTTAAAATTTTAATTAAAAATTAAGGATCATATAGCAATGACCTGGTAATATTTTGGTAAAAATCCAATGCAAAATTGATTATCCAATTTACTCAAATTTTGAACAAAAGT
Organism: Kuschelorhynchus macadamiae; assembly: GCA_030620095.1. Classification (NCBI taxonomy): domain Eukaryota; kingdom Metazoa; phylum Arthropoda; class Insecta; order Coleoptera; family Curculionidae; genus Kuschelorhynchus; species Kuschelorhynchus macadamiae. The sequence continues at coordinate 1,632,968 of JAUTXW010002618.1, forward strand.
CAAGTGTTATATAGGAATGAACTGGCAACCAAGTATGAATCAAAGATAGCAAAACAAAATAGCGAACTGATAAAATATTAATTGTGATATAGGGATAAACTACTACGAATTCAAAAAGATGGAATAAAATAGCGGGGAGAAAACTGGTAAAATATTGGTGATATTCCTAATAAAAGTGTAAAACTTTTATACTTTTATTAGGGCTAAAGGAGATTTGCCTTTTTTTATTATTTCTTTACCGAGTCACACAATTAAGAATGAAACTAAAGATGAGAAGGATTCTACTGAAATAAAAAACCTAAATGGAGAAAAAATCATATATAACCCAAAATTATCGAGGTGAAAAAACTCTTAATACGAATTTAACGCTGTTCTGAAGTCTCGCAATTAATTTAAACTACTTAATTGAGGGCTGAAGGTGTTTTTCTGAATCGGTCGTTTTTAACGTCCCATATACCTATGTTCTATAGATTTTAAGGCAGAAGTTCTTAGAGGTCAATTAACTACGCCGAATTTCCCACCGTAAATTTTATTTTTAGACGTCTCATTTGTATATAAAATTAAAAACTATTTCTGTATCCAGGAAAAGGTAAATTAGAAGCAGACAAAGTTCGCGTGATATCTATGAGCCATTTCCGAATTTGCTTAAAGTTTGAAGCTCAGAACTGTTGAAAGTATGTCATGTTATATATGTTAAGTAACTCAAAGTGTCATAACTTAAAAATATTCATGTTTATGCCAAAAAAAAAGTATATTTAACTAGAATATGTTAACATTATATACTCTATCTACATTGCTGAACAATAGGTTTGTCCTATGCAATTTTGTAAAGCAATTTTTAAGACTTATATTTCCAAAACAAATAAAGATATCGAGATGAGGTTTTCAACATGCTTTTAAGAATTTGATATAAAGTGACGTATTTTAGTGATTTTTTTATCTATTTATTTAATCACAAATAAGATGCCTACAGACCCAGGGCCCATAGGTAGCACCTACAATTTGCAAGTTGGTGTACAGAGAAAAAACTTAATTTATACTAGTTAAAGATGCATCATTGATGAATTTAAAGAAAAGAATAAATTAGTCTCGGTCTCAGGCAGATATATAAAATGTTTTACTTTAAAATTTACTCCATGACACGTATTTTGACCTTACGGTCATCAGACCTAAAATATATCCGAAAAACCTTAATTATATTTACAAAAAGGACAAAAATGTTAATAATAATTATAACTAGATGACCACTACAAATTAAAACATAAAACGACTACACAGAACACATATGGATAGTACGTATTGTAGAAATTCCAAATACATTTTATTAATAGAATTATTTAAAGTAATAAAAATAGCCAGATTTAAGGAAGTAGTATAAAAATCCTTTATCTTTGCCTAGGTGTCTTCCACTTTACAGCTGTTTACCCAGGTAGGCAACTGGTGCTAAAGCACCGGCTCCTTCGCTCGAAAGTTCTTAAATTTGCCGGTACCATTAATGATTTTTGAGCATAAATTATTAATTTTTCTACGAGCGAGCGGAAAGTGGCACTTTTGCCGGACAGTGCAGAAAGTAAGTTATTTTCAACACTACTGTGGAAAGCACGAAAAAATAAAACCTCCCGAAATTTTAACATTTTGAATGAATTCTATTTATTCTTTTACAATTTTTATGCTTCCACAGATTAGAAATAATCGTTATTTTTTGAAATTATCTCTTTTAATCAATATTAGATCAGGTCCGTGAAGTTAGCCCCCAAAGTATTTCCGATTCACTCAAATTTGGTGTCATTCGTTAGTGCTTCTTAGTGTTTTATTTGATTTCGTTAGTGCTTTCTTAGTTTCGCAAATATTAATATTTTTTAAATTTCAAGTTCAGCCCCAAAATTTTTCTGATCGACCTAAACTAGGTGTCGTTCGTTAGTGCTTTTTGGTGCTTCGATTAATTTCGTTAGTGCTTGGTGAATTTTGGAAATATTCGTTTATTTTGTTTCAATGTCAGTCCACAAAGTTTTTCTGATCGACCCAAACTTCACAGGCACTGGATATTGGGGAAATGTTTTCTTAGCTAACAGTGTCAGTCATTTTTAAGGCAAATCGCAGGTGCCCATTCTGAATACGTAAGATTTTACAACAAAAAACAAAATTTACAAGTTACGACGTCAATCCTTCAAATATGATTAAGTAACGGCAAACGATCTTGGAAAATTTCTGTTTCTGTGCCCTAAGTTTAAGATCTGAATATATGACAACAATTGTATACGACAAATTACATTTTCTTGTTTTTTGTGCCTTTCTTTGACAAATTGTCCATCGTCCATTTGAGTCAAACGATGATTGGGATTTCGCTATTTTTACATCATTGCTCCTGCGTCATCGCAGAACCAGGACATGTTCCAGAAAGAGATCATAGTATCCTTGTTATGACGTTGGAGTAACGTGAAATGAAAATATATTAATATTAATTTTCCCAACGAAAGTTAGGAGACATCTGTATAATTCAAGGCCAGTAGTAGTGTTTTGCGTCAGGCAGAGTCAGCTAATTTTTTATATATTTATATTTAATTGAACATTAAACTCTCGCTGACCTTAGTCTAACAAATGGCTATTCTTCTAGGCCCTACGTTTTAAAAAATGTTAGAAGTTGGTATATCCATCCTTAAAGAGAAATATGTTATCTTTTGTGTTCCCTCAAAATATGTATTTTTGCGAAAATATTTAAACGATAGCTTTTTAATACATATGCGGCACGTACTAAAATTCTATGATGAAATAGATCAAAATACAAGAGTTCTAACCATACTACACTACAACTTGTTACGTTCTGAACGCGCGTTTCGCTAACCAAGTTAGCATCATCAGCGGATGATCTAAACTGAGTTTATATCATCCGCTGATGATGCTAACTTAGCATCATCAGCGGATGATCTAAACTGAGTTTATATCATCCGCTGATGATGCTAACTTGGTTAGCGAAACGCGTGTCCAGAACGTAACAAGTTGTGGTGTAGTGTGGTTAGAACTCTTATATTTTAATCTATCTTCCACCACAGGTTCCAGTGTTTGGGATGAAATAGATATTAAGAATGCTGCAATGACTACCCCATTGAAGATATTTTATTTAGTCTTTGGATTACTTTGCCAATATTCAACTTGACAATCTCGTGCAATTATGCAAAATCAAGCAATAATTTCATCGTGACATTTAACTCAACCTCTACATACAAGGTAAAAATGTCCAAACCTTCAAATAGAAAATAATCCAATTGACTATATTGCTTACTTTTTAGGATGTTTAATATTTAACAGGTGATAAGTTTTGAAATAGTAAAGTTAGTTTTCTAATAGAAAGAGTAAAAACGGAATAATAAAAAAAGTTGTAAGAAAACCTCAGTTAACTCTACGTTTTCCTCAGCAACACTAAACATTTAACTCTCTCATTAATAGAATTATATAGGAGTTTATTATTTGTAGTTGAGGGAAAAAGTAGAAAGTATTGAAGAATCTCTGTCTGCGAAAGAGATGAACATACTTTCGCAAGATCTCAGAATGGAATACGAAAGACAGTTGCAAAGTATTAGAAATTTGAGGACTTTGTACGAGGAACGACAACGGTCTGATTACCGTGAAAAAGAGGAACTTAGAAAATTACTGAATGAAACCAAAAAAGAACTACAAACTGAACAAAATAAAAACAAGTAAGTATCCCAAAATGTTTAGAAATTAAATCAAATAAGAACATCAGTCTAGGGGTAGATGAAAAAAACTACTTTTAATAGTTAGATTAGGAGTCACGGAAAAATAAATAATTCTGCCATCCACAAGGAACGCGTAACCCCCTAAATAAGCAAATTAGTTACAAGAAGTTGGTTTTTGCGCGATAAATCGTTTTCTCGTTATCATACGATAAAGATATGTATACATAAAATAAAAGTTTATAAAAATCTCTACAAAAGAGGTCTATACATCTTTCATATTCAACTTGACAAGGCGTTTTTAGCAGTGAATAAAAACGTCTTGCAATCATACAAAATCCAAGCAATAATTTCATCGTGATCTTTAACTCTACCTTTACACACAAGGTAAAAATGTTCAAATCTTCAAATAGAAAATAACAGAAATGTAACAATCAAATTGAATATGTTTCTTGCTTTTAAGAATATTTAATAATATTTAACAAGTGATGAGTTTCGAAATATTAAAATTTAGTTTTAAAGGTGTTCAACAACTGCATACTGCTTTACAACCTTCTGGACACTTGCAGAATGAGATTGTCTTCAGAAATTCGGGTGAAGCACTGTCTTTCATAGTACGAATGGGGTCCTGGCCTTCTAGTATTTTACCAATCCCAGTTAAAAGGATCCTTGCTCCTGCCATACCATTTCTGAGCTTGATAATAAGATCTGAGGAAATGATGACGTACTTCTGCGTCGGTCGGTGGCAGGGGTGTGAGATTGCAAGCATTCTTACTGACCAATTCCATCATTTAATGACCTATCGTCAGGAGTCTGTAAGAGCTTTGATAAACAATACTCCTGCTGCATCCTCCGATCTTGATCTTGAAAAATCTTTAACATTTTCTGCAAGTTGATGTTTTTCTTTAGCATCTCGATGAATTTTATCGAGGTGAATAGTTTTTCCATTGTCGCTGTGAATGTTTGACTGCTTGAGTGTATCGACCTCTTTAAGTCTGGAACACAAACGAAGTTTGGTGAACGTTTCAAGTAATAACTAAACATAAAAAAGAAATAAAACTCACTTATTTTCACAAGTTATTTGTACTTGACGCGCATCAGTCAGTAGTGCTATTGTTACACACGAAGTATATAGCAATTTGTTTTGTAAAATATTTAATATGCCTTTATTTTCTATTCCACCACATTTATCGTATGACAGAGAAAAAAACGAGTTATCGCACAAAAATCTGGTTCTTCTAACTAATTTGCATATTTAGGAGGTTGTGCGTTCCTTGGAGGTGGTAGAATTTTTGATATAGACTCCTAAAATATTACAAAAAAATATACAGTTTAATTTTTTTTATGGTGTTTTGACCTACACACCGGTTGGACTATACCTAACGTACTCTGTATGCGTACGATAGGATTCAGTATTTGACATAATTTAACTAAACAGTGTCACTACAATGGTGTAAAACAGGGTAACCCAGGAACATTATCGCAGAACTTTTTACCACCCGGTATATTGTTTTTTTTTTATTTTATTTTATTGGCCAGTTGATTTGTCAAAAATTTATTTCCTTTAAAACTTCCTACAGGAGGTTTAGTTTTCGAAATATTTTCACTTTTTTGCATCAATGTAGCTAAATTAATTCCAGTTCAGTCAAAATTGTTCTTACTTAATTAGTTTTGAAACCTGTTGTTACAAAAAGAAGAAAAACAGTTCTAATGACACTAACGACTAATGGTTCTTCATTTACCATAATTAATTAATCGGTTGGTAATATTTCCTGGACCTTGCTTGTCATGTAGGTCCGAATCAATTGCTTTTAATATTCGCCAAGCCGATATTGGAGCAATTCCAGTCTGCGTTGAAATCGTCTGACCCTTTCTGGATTCACTTCCACCAAATTCAAAATGGCTTTTTCATTTAAATATATTTTAAATAGGACCGGAATAACGAAGTTGAAACTATGTAAGTATTGTAAGTAAGTAGTAAATAAAAAATGTAATGAGTGAATGTTATTTTTTTTATAGTAACTGAATCACCTGTCAAACTATTACTTAAATTAATTTAGTGTTGAAAATAACTAGTAAAAACCTGTTGAAAGATTAACGACATTAAAAAATTATGGCACTTAGTTCTTGGGGAATGTCAAGGGAACTCAATAAGAACAGTAAGGCTCTCTTCACAAAAATATCCTATGCGAAATCTGAATCTACCAGTTAGCTGTCGTCCGCTGCCTTAGAGAGAGTAGATCGTTTACACGTTCTGCACATCTTCGTGGTCAACGAACCTTTGTAAAGACAACCAGAAATGAAGAAGCTATTTTGAATTTGGCGAAAGTGAATCCAGAAATAAGCGCCAGGGGAATTTCAGTGCGTACCGGTATTACTTTAACATCAATTTGGCAAACATTAAATGCAATGGAATTGCAACCATATCACAAGCAAAAGGTACAGGAATTATTACCAACCAATTATGAACCCCGTGTTGATTCCAGTGATTGGTATGTGCAAATGTGTCAACAAAACAATAACTTTCGATGAACAGTTTTATTTAATGATGAAGCGTGTTTCACACGAACTGGAATTTTTAACACTCATAATGCACACGTTTGGCAAAACGAAAAACATCGTGCCGTACATGTAATTAATATTCAACACTAATTTAAAAGCGATTTTTGGGTAGGTCTAATAGGAACCCGTTTAATAGGACTCTATTATCTACCAGAACATTTAAACGTCAACAGTATTTGGACTTTCTCAGAAACCAAATAGATAGATGCACAGGGGCCGCGCGGTCGCCGGATTTGAACCCATTGGATTACGGCATTTGCGGTATTTTAAAAGAGAAAGTGTATTCTGCCCCAATTCTCACTGTTGAGCATTTAACTTTAAGAATTGACGCTGCCTGCAACGAAGGGTTTCTTGCTAGGCATTCACTAAAAACACTTCCTTAAAACTGTTAGGGAATGCTCGAAAATGTAATGAAATAAACGGTAATCATTTTCAAAAACTGTAGTGAAGACTAAAGTATCTGTTAAAATTTTAGTTAAGTTGCGTAGTTATAAAAATAACTAGTAATATTAAAGTTACCTTTTACTTTTTTAAATTAATCTAATTACGGTAAATAAAAAAACCATTTGTCGTTAGTGGCATTAGTATTGTTTTTTCTTCTTTTTATGACAAAAGGTTCATTTAGCTACTTTGATGCAAAAAAGTGGAAATATCTCAAAAACTAAACCACCTATAGGAAATTTAAAAGGGAACAAATTTTAGACTAATCAAGTGGCCAATAAAATAAAAACAATATATCGGGTGGTAAAAAGTTCCGGGCAATAATGTGCTGGGGTTACACCTGTTCTACGCCACTGAAATGACACTGTCAAGTCAAATTATGTCAAATAATTAGTCCTCACGTACGCTTACTCTAAATAAAATTTTAATTTGCTATCTTGCTTATCTATGGAAATATAAAAGAAAATACAGTTTTAAACACCTACATGTCAGACCCTGTATCTTTTAAAACATTACGACTTAGAGAGAAATTCTGTTTAACTTTAATTCATACTTCGTCAAGTTCTAGCTACCGTCAAATTTAATGTACTCATTTCTGAAACACCCTATAGGTGTGAAGGTAGAAACGAATTTTTAAAAGTATGACTCAACGGATCTCAGCTTACAACCCACATCACCTCTGACGTTGTTATGAATAGATTTAAATATACCAAAAACAAAAAAAAAGAGAGAATGCGAAAGACATCTAATAAATGAAACAAAACTTTTCTTTAAGATAGTTAAGGAAAACACTTTTATTTAGCTTAAACTAGGACCCTATGTATCGAATGTTGGAAAGAGACGAAAACTTTACTTGAAGTTTTATTTTTGCTTTCTTAGATGCGAACTATGTTCACTTTTTTCTTTATTTTAGGCATATTTGATTCTTACTATAGTAACGCCAGAGGCATACAGTAAAAACTTTCCCTAAAACAGCTCGTAATATCAAAAAAGCACACAGAAAACACTAATTACTTAGCTTTACTTGGAAATTAAGAAAAGAATATATTCCATTGTCATATTAACTTCAACCAGGAATACCTTAAAGCGTTTTCGACATATAAGCAAAAAATCAATTAAAATACTTAACACACTGTATCTTAGAAATTAATGTTTTTGAATTTTTATTTTTTTAGTTTAGTATTATACACCTTTTAAATTTAGAATATTTTTTTTTAGAGAAGCAGAAGAACGTATCAGTGAACTTGAAGATCTCAATTCACAGAAATACGACCAAATCAAGTCACTGGAATCCAATCTTGGCCTCTCTAAGGCTGAATCGAGACAGTTCCAAGCAGAACTCACTGTTATCAATCAACTTTTCTCAGAAATTTTGCTCGGCTTTAACAGTTCACAGGTGAGTTCTTGATATATCAGACATGAGATTCAAGTTGTGTCAATAACACAACACAGGCCAAGCTCATTATTTTCACAATGGAAATACCCTCCCAATATTAAAAAAATATTCGGAAAGCCCTAATACGTACCATTTTTTAATAGCCTAATTAGAACCTTTTATATTGGCAGGTAAACAATTTTATTGTGGGGCGGCTAAAATGGTTCCATTTTACAACGGAAAAATTACCTAGACTGGGTTGTTTACAACATTAGACATAAAATAAACGTTAAACATCACTCTTCTGTTCAGTTTCGAATTGAGTGGTTCTCTGTGTATCGATAAGCAAGTGTATCTGTATATTTGTGGAGAATTTCTGGTGAAATCACAAGCCAGGCCTTTTTCCGAAAATGTGAAAATAATAAAGATTTTGGTGTGTTTATTGGGTATCAAGATAAGCGGTGGGCTCCCCATGTGTGCTGTGTTAGTTGTAGTGTATCACTGGTGCAGTGGATGAAGGGAAAGAGAAAAAGTATGCCTTTTGCAGTTCCAATGGTATGGTGAGTACCCACCAATCATTCTGACGATTGTTATTTTTGCCTAACAAAGACTGAAGGTTATTCCAAAAAGGGAAAGCACAGTATAGAATATCCAAGTTTGCAACCTGCTATACGACCTGTTCCTCATAATGCAAATTTGCCAGTACCGATTGCGCCTTTAAATTGGCAAGCTATTGATTTAGGAGATAATGGAGATAACGCGTCATCAGGCAGCTCAAAAGAACAGTGCACCGATCGCACTTTTACCACAAGTCCCAGTTCCGGAGAGCCACATTTGATTGTTCAAAGTGAATTAAATGATTTAGTACGTGATTTGGGGTTACCCAAGCAACAGTCAGAACTTCTGGATTCTCGTCTTAAGGAATGGAACCTATTGGCCAAAGAAACCAAAATTACGAATTTCAGAAAAAGAACTGCTATGTTTTCTGAATTCTACTAAATGGCAGATATGTGGGGACTTAAAAGTTATAGCGATTTTAGTGGGACTTCAGGGGGGATTTACAAAATATTGCTGTTTTCTTTGTTTATGGGACAGTCGTGCAATAAATCAGCATTATGCAACAAAAATTTGGCCAAAAAGAAGCGAATTTTAACAGGGATCTCAAAATGTTAAATTAATACCTCTTGTTGATCCCAAAAATGTCCTTTTCCCTCTTCTTCACAAACTTGGGCTGATGAAAAATTTTGTGAAGGCTTTGAATAAAGATGGTGATGGATTTAAATACCTAAGACAAATTTTTCCCCAGTTAAGTGATGCCAAATTAAAAGAAGGCATTTTTATTGGGCCACAAATCAGAAAATTGCTGGACGATGTCAATTTTACGGAAAAACTTACCAGGCAGGAACTCAGAGCATGGAATTCATTTGTTAATGTAGTAAGAGGATTTTTAGGCAACACTATGGATGAAAAGTATGAACAATTAGTTAATGAACTCTTAGATGCCTATAAAGCCCTTGGTGAAAGAATGTCAAAAAATTAAAAATTCACTTCCTCCATTCCCATCTGTCACTTTTTCCTAAAAATTTGGGAGCTGTTAGTGACGAGCAGATATCAGAACAATAGAAATTCGGTACCAAGGACGATAAGATCCAGCCATGATGGGTGACTACTGTTGGTTTTTGAAGAGAGAAGATAAACGGAAAAATAAAGTTTAATTAGTGTTTTAAGCTAATATTTTTCTCGTTTGCTTTTCTCTTAGATGTATGGTATGTTTAATAGGTGAAAACTGTAAACATAGTTAATTAACAGGGTTAAGAATTTTCTGAAATTCGATATGGTTCTACAACTCTAACAAGAAAACCTTACGTGCTACAACTTTCTATTTGTCATTTTCGTATTTGGATAGGTCCATTCTATTAGATTATGCTATTCTGATTTGTGTTACAACAAAAAAATTTTTTTTGTCGGCCAGTAAATTAATATCAGCATAGGTAATAATAATAAAAATAATAATAATACTAAATTGTTTCTATAATTATTCTAGGAAATTGATTTGGACACTCTCACAAGGCACTTAGAAGACAACCATGCCTTATTACAGAACATTGTTAGAAACGAACTATCGCCAGAAGCATCTTTTGCGCTACCAAAGGTGCTACTAGATTTGGTTTATCAAGTTCATAGTGAAGAAGAAAAAAAACAAATTGACGAAGGATCCAGAGAAGGAAGCAGACTCGAAACAATAATTGAAGAATCAGGTAAAAAAATTATATATTAAATTGAAGAGTCAGGAAAAAGTCATACTGGGTGATAAGAACGTTTCGATATTTATAAGGGGGTGATGGTTGTTTGAAACAATCTATGTAAAAAATGTATATTATTGTATGTTTAAACCGTTCCGTTTTCGAGATACAGGGTGTTAAAAACAAGCTTTTGTTCATATTTGGAAAACAGTTAAAGTTATTTGACTGAAAGCATTATAAGGTAATAATACTTTATGCACTACATTTTCCTACTAAATATATTTGAAAACAACCTTAACCAAGGCCGTACATAAAACTAGCCATATCAGAGAGAGAATGGGTAGTACGCCACTGTTTTTTGTTTTGAAAAAAAATTCTCAATATCTGACAGGATCTTATTTCGAGATAAATAAAATAACCTATTCAGTCCCTGTGCATAATGAATGCTAATTATTTTTCAGAAAAAGTAATTCTGGTTTTTTGTTGGGCCTATTTGAATCTTATAACGCAGCAGTAAAACAGTTTTAACTTTTCTTCTCAAAACCAAGCGTCGTACCGAAAAACACCTGAAAATTAGTGAGTATTTTAAGCTAGACAGTAAAATCCTTCCCTAAAAAAACTGATATGGTTGCCCTTAGACATGTAGGTATCTCGAAAACTATGCGGACGTACGTTTATTTAAAATTTTGTTTTTAAAATAATCCAAGCAATCACTTTCCAGAGTATCGAAAAGTACTTAGGGAACACACTCTAAAAATGTAATAAATAGCAAAGATACACTAATAAGATTCGTGTTATGTTTTTCCAGAATCTCAGACTTCTACAGACCAAATCAACAGTGTAGAGGAAATAGTTGAACTGTTGCCAAAAGTGTGGCGAGTTCTAATAGAACTCTTATCCCACCACAAAGTACCGCCAAATAATATTGAGGAAGGTTCAGCTGACGGCGATCCGTGTTACAAAACTGTACAAACACCAAAAGGTAACAACTTGTTTTCTTATGAGAGGTTGCCGAAATTTAAAACCTGAAATTTCAAAAGTACACTAAATTCAAAGAAGTTTTTGTTATTTGCTCCAGTTTCATATACGTTAAATATATCGGATGTTTTATCACAATTTTTGTAATAATTGATCCTGGCTCTCTATCCCAAAAGAACTTCCTTTAAATTTCTACCCTTGAAGCCATTCTAGCCATGTTCAAAGTATTTTGCAAAGAACTAAATAATTTACAGATTATTATTATTATTACTACCGAAATTAACAATCAATCTCTCAAATGTTGGGTTCCAAGCCCATCCCGGATGCATGCAACAAAAGGAGTGGGCTGGTTTCTATTAGTTCTATATGTCGCTACATCTGCTGTATCTCGATGGCCAGCTCCGTATATTTGGCCTTTTTCTCTTGATATTTATCCAACACGTTGTTATTGTTGGGTACAGCGACATCTACCAAATAAGCTGTCTCTGTTTCCTTAGTTAACAGTAAAACATCGGGCCGATTATTCGTCACCCTCTGTCGGTGATAATTATCTGGTCGTAGTACAGTTTGAAGGCATTATTTGCAAGTACTGAACTTTGTTGTTATGTATAATAGGACACAAAGGTGTTCGGGAGCCCGTATATATTGACAAGCTTCTGGTGTATGATGTTACACACCTGGGTATGCCGCTGGAGGTAGACCGTGTGTGCTAGGTAAGAGCAGTCAGATGTTATATGCTGTATAGTTTCTGATTTTTCGCTACATTTTCGACACTTATCGGCTTCAATGGACCGGTCTTATTATTATTATTATTTGTCTTTTTAATTTTATTTAAAATTATATATATAAGTATTTAATATAAAGATATAATTCGTTTAATCAGATCTGACAGGATATTTCTCAAGATAAAAACGGGAAAATTCGAATAAAACATGTTTTAAACGATTATCATCAATCAAACAGATGTTATCAAAGTCTGATTATACTTCATACAGATTATCCATCATGCAGTTTCATTAATTTACCACATCATTCGCTCGTGTCGCAGTTGGCGATATCAGCTCCCTTGCAACAAGTTTTCACATGGTGTTTTCTGGTTTTCAGTAGCGCGATTTGGATCTACTTGCTTGGTAAAGTTAAAACGGAAAACTACATTATGAATTAAAGAAGCAAATAAGATTATAAGTGCCGTAATATGAGATGAGATTAGAGATATCAAGATCTTATAAACGTACCATTAAAAATTGCACTATACCGGGTGACAATGAAACTACTACCCAGGGCGCCATTTGACAACGGCTAGAGATAAAAACATCGAATTTGATGTGTTGATAGGGTTGAATATTGTAAAAATTTGTAACATAAAAACAATCGAATATCGTTTCCGGTTTCCCTGGAAATGACCGCGACTTCGTTATTTTAAATGGAACACCCTATATATTTTATGTTTTTGAACTCTCTTAACAATTCTAAACAACTTTTGTATACCATAACTTATGTTATGGTTAAAATGTATAGTTTTCCAAATAGAGCCACTTAAAAATGTGCCATAATTCGCACTTATTTGTATTTTATGGAAAAACGGAGTAGGCCAGGATAACAACAATCGCGGTTATTTACTCTTTATTCAAGCCTTCATCCAACAAAATATTCCGAGTTTAAAAAAAAATGTGTTTTTCGAAAATCGATTTTGCAAGTTTTGATCAGACCCTGTACCATAACGGGTCAACTGACTAGAACAAAACCTTCACTACCCAAGCCTATTATTTTATCCTTAATCCACATATGACAAATTCAACTTCCATAGACCGCTGTAAACTTGAAAATTTGATACCCTATTTTAATGTTGTTAATGCTCATCTAAAGCTAAAATCAATATTACTAGCACTTATTTAATTATCGCACCGGCAAAGTTGGCCATGGATTCAAAATAATCTATTGTTCAAAGGAATCCTCTTTTAAATTTAAAAAAAGAAACGGATATGATAAAGTGAAAACAAATGAACTTTATTATACCTAGAGATAATTAATATTAACTAATAATAAAAGAAATAGAAAAAAGAACGTACTTAATCATAAGTAAGATTTTCAAAAACACGACGTTCTTGTTCAATACAGGTCTCACATTTTCCAACAATTTTCCGTAATACATTTTCTTTTTGAGTTATACTAATATTATTAACAGCACTAATAATTCGTTTTCTCAAAATGTCCAAATTTTCAGGTAGAGTTAAATAGACATTTTCTTTCATATGACCTTAGAAAAAAAAATCTAGAAGTGTCAAATCAGGCGAACGTGCTGGCCACTTTGCAGGTCCATTCGTTCCTATCCATTGGTCCCCAAACCTATCATTTAAATAATTTACGCAAATTCGAGCATTACGGGCCGGTGCAGTAGATGTCGGGAATTTCTGCAAGAAGTAAATTGTCCAAAAAATCGGTAACTGTTCTTTCTAGAAAGATCAAATAAGTTTGTGCTGTAAGGGGTTCATTAAAAAACATTGGACCCACAATTCTCGTTCCTAAAAGACCTAGCCACACATTAACACCAAAGCGTTCTTGGAAAGATCCTTCATTAAATAAATGTTGATTTTCATTCGCCCAATTAAGTAAGGTTGTTCCTGTTGAACATTCCGAGATTCGTGAAGCAAATATTATTAATCTATTAAAGTTATTATAATGGTTAGAATTTTCCATAAACCATCGACAATATTCAACTCGCCGAACAAAGTCATTAACACCCAAGTGTTGGTGGATTTGGTATTTGTAGGGCTTGTACTTAGGTATGTTTCTTCAAAATGTTCCTTACACTCTCTTTGTTAACTCCAACTTCACTTTTAATTTGGCGAGTAGAGAGAGTAGTTCACACATGCCAAAACGTTTATTTCAGCTTCTTCACTAATAATGAACGTTCCTTCATTTTCATTTTGGGGAACGTCTGCGTAGAGTGTTTGAGCCTGTCTTTTATTTTGCAAGCACTCGCCATAAACGAGAAGCATATCTATTTGTTCCTCCCTTGTAAAACTTGCCATTTTAAAGAGATTACAAAGAACTTTTAGGCTACACCAATAGGGACACGAAATAAAGCACGAGAATATACAAAAAGTGCAACAATCTGCCAAGCCCACAAGTGATAAAAGTTCCTTGTCAAAATTCAATTGTTTTTAAAAACCATAGCAACAGCCTGTCAAGGCTAATATTATTATTTTAATTTTAGCAATACTGTGTTTATAGGTAGTTATCACACTAGGTTAAGTTATCATTAACATAACTTTCATAAACAACTGCAAAATTGAAAATTAGGTATCCTATTTTTATGATGTTAATATTTATCCAAAGCGAAAAACAGTCAGTTGACCCGTTATGGTACAGGGATGACTTGGTAACATTTTGGTAAAAATCCAATATGGCAAAACAAAATGGCGGCCTAGTGAAAAGTTAAACAATTATTACTAAAAAACTACTCATCCAATGTATCTCAAAGTTTGCACAAAAATCAAGTATTATGTAGGAATCAACTAGTAAAATTTTGCTCTGAATCCGAGATGGCGAAACAAAATGGCGGCTTAGTAAAATATTTAAAAATTCAACCTGAAAAACTACTTAAAGAACTGATTACAAATTGCGTGCCATAAATAATTGTGGTATACATATGAACTAGTAAAACTGTGGTACTAATTCATGCTGACGGAACAAAATGGCGGCTAAATATAATATTTGAAATTCCGTCGGTCCGTCTGTCCGTTTGTCTGCCAGTCTGTCGGTTCACGGCATAGCTTAAAAACTATTCATCAGAGTGACAAATTTTGTGCAAGTATTAACTGTGATATAGGCATAAACTGTGTACGAATTCAAGATAGCAGAACAAAACAGCGGCAAAACAAAATTTTTAAAAAACCAACGAAAAAAAATCTTATTCATTTGACTTTAAATTTTTTCGGAAAATTAAGTGTGATATAGGGATAAACTGGTTTCAACATGACGTAACAAAATGGCGGTGTGCGTTAATATAAAAACTATTTATTGAATTTATTTTAAATTATGCCCAAAAATCAAAAAATGAGCATTAACAGCATGGAAATAGGGTATCAAATTTTCTAGTTTGCAGCGTTCTATAGAAGTTGAATTTGTCATATGTAGATAAAGGATAAAAAAGTAAGACTGCGTAGTGAAGGTTTTGTTCCAGTCAGTTGATCAGTTATGGTACAGGATCTGATCAAAACTTGAAAAATCGATATGCGAAAAACACATTTTTTTAAAACCCGGAACATTTTCTTTTTTGATATTTTTTTGGATGAAGGCTTGAATAAAGAGTAAATAACCGTGATTGTTTTTATCCTGGCCTACTCCGTTTTTCCATAAAATACATATAAGTGGGAATTATAGCACATATTCAAGTGGCTTTATTTGGAAAACTATACATTTTAGACATAGGTTATGTTATACAAAAGTTGTTTAGAATTGTTAAGAGAGTTCAAAACACATAAAATATACAGAATATTCCATTTAAAATAACGAAGTCGCGGTCATTTCCGGGGAAACTGGAAACGATATTCAATTGTTTTTATGTTACAAATGTTCACAATATTCAACCCTATCAACACACCAAATTCCAAATTTTAATCTCTAGCCGTTTTCAAATGTCGCCCTGGGTAGTAGTTTCATTGTCACCTGGTATAACCGTTTAATATTTCCATTAATCTTTTTTTTATTATTTTTGGCAGGTCCAAGCCTGGTATTAAGCGTCAGTCAAACATTTATAAGACTGAAAGATCTTATTTTGGAGAAAAAGTCGTTAGAAAAAGAGACTGGACATTTAAAACAGCTTAATACCCACTTAGAGAGTAGGCTCCAAGATCAAGAAAAACGTTTAGAAACGGTTTCAAATGAATTGAACAAAACTTGGCACGTGGTAAGTAGAAACATACTTGATTTCATTCACTGCATACCCAACTTTGATCAGTTTCACGTTTTAAGTTCTATACAACAATTACCAAATCATTATTTCTTTTATTATTGGTATCATTAGTTATATTAAATATGCTAAAATAATTTTAGTTTATTTTTAATGCATAATATTTCATAAACATTATTTTAGGTTGGGAAACTCCAGAAGGAACACCAACTTCTTCACACCCAGGAAAAAATTTTACGGTACGAGTTGGCGCAAAAGAGGAAACTCCTCACAACTCTCAGGGAAGAGTTAGAATATTCCAGAGAAAAATGGCAAGAGGCTAGGGAAAAAAACTCCAAAACGGAGAAACAATGGAAACAGCTTAGAGTGGAATTTGCTTCGCGAAGAAATACATTGACTAGCAGTGACGACTTTAATAATAGCCAGGAAAGTGGATACAGTGATGAAAGATGTTCTTCCAGTGAAGACGAACCAGGGTATGAAACGGATGTGTCTGAATGTGCTCCAAAACAGAGTGAAGAAGCTGCCAATATAGACGAAGATGAAGCTGACCAAGAATTACTTTATGATGAAGCTGACCCTATGATTGAAACTCCTCACATTGTAACTTCTACTGAAGCTGTAGAAGATACAATACAAAGTAGGGTCAGTATGGCTGAACAATCAATTGAGTTATCCAATGTTGCTATTAGATCACGACTTGAAAATAGTCCAACAATCGAAACAGCTTCTAATGTAGAAGAAACCTCTTCCAGTCTAGTTTCTTCCGTTATAGAAGAAGCTATCTCATCGATTTTGCAAAACTTGCCAAGTGAAACTGACAACCACAAAGAAACTAGTAAAGAACAATTACCAAGTTCCTCAACATCAGCAGAACCCAAAATAAGGACGCTAGAAGAACACTTAGCAGCCAAAGAAGAACGTTTAAGGAGATTAGAAGGTCAGTGTGGACAACTTATGGAAAAGGTAACTAATACTACGCAAAAAAGCGTAATCATTTCAAATAAACTTGATGATCTTCATGAAGTATATGGGGAACGCTCTGGAAACCAGTCATCAGAAAGAACGTCGTGTGAAACGGTCGAAAAAAGTTTAGATAATACTGAAACTTCTACCGACAATCAAGAATAAAGTTACATATCGAAATATGCCTATATATTGATGTTAAGTAAACGTTATTTTTGTACTGTATAATTGTAGGTTTAAATGTATACGTGATGATATTTAATACAGTTGATCAGTTCATAATGACTGGGTTTAGACTGCCGAATTAATGTTATATTGTATATTAAAAAGTTGTATGCTAGCGATATAGACAGTAATACAATTAATTATACGAGAGAGAAATATGTAAGTTATATTGTAATAATAATCGCAAGATTGTAAAAGAAGTCTAAGTAATTATTGTAAGTAGATGGTACCTGGATAAGCCGTATATACTGATAATGTTCAATCCAACGTGCCTGTCATGGTGGGTTAAAGAGCATATAGTATTTTATAGATTTTGTACAGCAAATAAATATATTATTTTTATGTCAAATATTTTTCTTTTCTTTTTTTTAAATAACACACTTAGAAATTGTATCTGACGTCTCAATCCTTAGCAATGATAGAATGATCAACACTAAATATAGCAAGTGAAAGCTTTAACACAGTTGGTACAATAATAGTAACTTCCTATCAACTATAAGCATCATCGGTGAAAGATTTTACATACTTAATTTGTAAAAGGTGTGTAATGTCTTAAATTATAAGTAAAGTATACACTAAAGAAGAATTAATTTATTGGCGGAACTAAACATTTTTCTATTACATACTTTTAATTTTTTAATGTCTATACTAGCGATATTTTTACTTAAATCTTTATACAACTTGAAGTCAGTTAGATCCAAAAGATATCAATATTTGATCAAAATAATCTTGACAACTCACTTTTAGATCTGTTTGAAGCAGGTCCACATCAAAATATTTCGTTTTTCAAGAAACATGAAAAAAATCATGAGACGCCACGGAATCTCCACTGATGCCTCCTATAACAGCCAATATATTCATGGAAGCTTTTGAGGAGGACGCCTTAGGGTCGTCTTTTTTAAAGCCAAAACCGAGGTTCGATTTAGATGATACTTTTGCCATATGGCCTTATGGTCAAGAAAATCCCCCTGTATTGATCACCAACATCCAAATATAAAATTCACAATGGAAATTAAATATACGATTCCCTTTCTTCGAAAGAAAGAAAATGGTATCTTGGGTCATTCGAAAACCGGCACATATGAATAAGTACCTAAATGCAAAATCTCATTATTATCCGGCACAGAAGCAGTCAGGTATTAACTCTGGTTTATAAAGCTCTCGTAATTTGTAATCAAGATTCTTTACAATAGGAAACCGAGAAACTGACTCGAGCTTTAAGAGTGAAAGTATATTGCAACGAAGATATTAGACAATCATTCATAAAATATAATCCCTCTCTACCACAGGAAACTAATAAATAGTTAGCGATAGGTATACGCCCCGTGTTTGATTTTTCACATTTTTATAAACTTTGTTATATATTATTTATTACTACCCCCGAAGAGGGAAGTATTGTAATCGTGAAAAAAATTTCTTCCGAATTTTTTGCAGATCTTTGCGTTTCTATTTTTGGGTCCCTGGACCCCGAGAAATATCTCACTTCCATCAAACGGTGTGTCTTTCTATCTTTCTAAGAGTATCAAAAAACTGCTTATCCAATGGACTTGAAATTTTGAAAGAGACTGATACATTTTTAGTACGAATCCTATAAACAAAATGGCGGCCTAATAAAATGTTTAAACATTCGGTAACATTCCATGACCTGGAATAGAACCATATTTTTATGAAGGAAAATAATAAAGGACATAATTTATTTTTGTAGTTTTGGATTCTGTACAGTGTATGCCGAAATATATTTACTAAAATTAAAGAGGAAAAAAGAATTTAAAAAAGTGTGCATTTTATTTTGTTAATTTAGGATAATTTGGATCTCTAACGTCGTCCCGCACAGTCCTTTCGGAGGAAAAATACCCTTAACACCCACGCGGATTTTTGAATACCGGCGCCTATTTCGATAGGAAGAGTAAATCTTCCATTTATTCACGGAACCACGGACAAGATCGCAAGATTATTTCGACGGTCAAACATACGCACAATTTTCAATGTTTTAAGGAGAATATGCAGAAGTGACGATGTCTATATAGGATAGGGCTTGGCGAGACCACAAGACTAATCTTGGTCTTTTCTTGGTATCAAAACCTGTAAATCATCTCAAAACCAATACTAAAGACTTGACTTTCGAGACGAAGACTCTTGTCCGAAATTAGAAACCGCTTGTACCATCGTCACCAAAAGTAACTGGGAGTAAAATTATTCACCAAAAATTTAAAATCACAAAGGTAAATTCGTCCCATTTAACCCAAAATGGATAGTTTTGCAACTATTTGACACTAAAAATTGTATATATTAGTCCAAGAGCTAATATGATGCTGTCCCCTTTATTTTTGGTGACGATAAATAAATAATAAACATAGTTTCGTATTAAGAAATCACGGTTCTTGAGATTAGACCGTGTAAAAATGGAATCATTTTCCGAACGTTTCGTCTTCGATTGCACGAAGCATCTTCAGGGATCTTTACTTCACGAGATCGGAACACTGAATCATTTTGACAAGGTCTAATCCCGAGAACCGTGATTTCTTAATTGACCACAGCTATGAAAGCTTTCCTTCTGAGATAGTTTCATTATATTTATATGAATCCCGGAAATGTACGTACGAAAACCACTGTTGACATTTTTTATGATCAAAACCAAGGACCAAAACTAAGGCTAGGCAAGTTTTGTCTTGGTCTTGCGAAACCTTATACAGGAGAACCAAGACGATTCCTATCGACTAAGCTTAAGGAACATAAAAGATATATTAGAAAGAAACAAATTGTACAATCAGCTGTATCTGAACACCAGCATTCCAATGGAGATTTCTTTAGTTAGAAATAACTAACAGCTAGAGTGCTGATCTAGTTTTATTCGAAAGGGTGTTAAGTAAATATTGTTATGCTACCTAGTGAAATGAGCATAAATTCTGTTGTGTTCATAAATTGAAGGTAAAAATAAGGTGAATCTTGATGATGCCTGGACGAATAAGGGGAGGGGGAGCACCGCAGGTTAAAAAATAAATGTTCTGGTAGTTTCTCTGGTATTTCCTCTATAAAAATAACAACTAGCACTATGTAGTCCTTAGACTAATAAAACACAAACGATGCTACCCATTCATGAACAGTAAAAAATATAGCGCCAACAATCCTAAACGTCTGGCCTCGCCTCAATAGAATTTGTCAATGAAAATAGCTTCAGCCATGTAGTAGAACACAGGCGTAGCGTTTAGGGGGTCATAGATTAGGGCAGGAGTTGTATTGAAAAATATGAAACCACTTATTGGGATGTAATATTAGTTAAACAGAATTGCATTTCGTCGGCTTGGTTAAATAAAATATAGGTAACCTTAAGCTGAATGAGTAAAGAATATTGCAATGTATATTTCTAGAATTATCTTAAATTTGTTTGAGGCACATCGAAATTTACAAATTCAAAATTCATCAAAAAACCAGGTTAATAATTATTATTTGAAACAGGATTAATATCTATTAAACATCAGAGCGACATTTAAGCACACAGATAAATTATTTCTCTGCCAAAGTAAGTAAATTCGTTTTTTTTACCACCACAGGCCGTAATATAACATTACTCTCGGCGATTGAGGAAGTAAAATTAAACCTTTTGGCCATAGAATGCAAACATCCCTTTTGAACCCAAAACTATAGTTAACACATTTAAAAAATTTTTGCTTCTGGTTTAGGGTGATACAAATTTTTCTTTCGTATTTCAGGCGCGAAATACCATTTTGGACATCTAGTAAATTGGTCTCCTGTTTTAGTTAACATATCACAGTATAAATATATGTGGATGCATTTTTATACGAGACGCACACGTTCTATTTAAAAATGAACCACATGGAGGCAAAGGGTAAAACTGTTACAGCATATAATAGCTCGGTATTTTTTAAAAGTTTTTAATATTTTTTTTTTCTTTCATACTCTAAGATGTAGTCGACACAAGCCGTTGACAAAAAAGTCTAAGCTGCTTGTTACATACCAAATATTTGATTTTTTACTATATAGAGATAAAAATAGCATCTTTATGGAGTTTACGGAATTCCAACCCTTTACTCGAAAATTAATCATTTTTTATTAAATTGAACTTAATCAGACCTTGTTTGACGCAAGAACAAAATATTTTAAAATTTATTATTATTATGAAGGTTTTTGGCAGTAGGAAAGGAACAAACTCCGATGGCAAGGTATTTATAGGGGATATATTAAAAATACATGAACTAAACTACTGAGCACTTGCTAGCAATAGGTAAACAGATTTTTACTTTATTTTTCAACACCGAATATTTTTGTTTTAGATGAAGCAAATCGAATTAGTTTTTTTTTTAAATAGATTGTTCTATTACTTAAGCCAAAGCATAAGACTATGTAAAAATTGTCTCTGCTTGTTATACAGGGTATTATAAAATATCGCTCATAACTTAAAATTTTGCAATATCTATATGTACCTACTTAATTTTTTCCTTATTTAACCATACCATAATATTCTGCAAACGTTTCTCTCGCATGATTTTAACATTTTCGTTATCTCGATTAGCAACATTTTAAAAAATTGACAAAGTGTAGAAAAATTTAAAAAAAATAGGTTTATTGCAAAAAATCTATAGCAAAATCCCTTTTCAATAAGATTCTTGAATACAATACAATAAACGAAAGTTTTAAAAAGCAGTTGGCCCAATAAACCATAGCGTATCTAAATCTTTCAAAAACTGCTACACGACGATGCAGAGCACAGAACATGATTCTTGGTATGGCCAAAGGTAAATTTACCACTTGTGCATTCTTTAATAGAAAAAGTGAACACATCTGGAGCCCAATTTTCGAACCGATTATCGATCACATCATTCGATCAAAATATCGTTTTATTATTAGATGATTAAAAGTGCAATTCTGACCTCATTTTACCCTTACTGTATCTCTTAGTGTTTATCAGATGCCAATAGTGAGAAGCGAATTTATTTCACCTTGTATATGTATGTTAAAATACGTGTACAAAACACACTTTTTTAGCAATATTTACAAATTAAATTAAAAAAATAACAACATTGTTTAATTTTTAATTTGTTTTTATTGTATAATGAGCTAATAAATAATTTAACAATAATGAATTAAAATTCCTACACCTATAAATATATAACTTACTAGAAAGATTTAGATTAATTTACGTTAAACCAGTAACCTATATTTTTTTCTTTTTCTTTGATTTGATAATTAAAGTCTCGATCTAAAACCAGGATATCTTATTTAACGACATTTTTAGAATAGTACATTCCCTAATTACAAAACCGTTATAATACTGAATCTACCTAGCAGCCATTAAAAACGCTATACAGATTGTGTAAAAAAACGGAACGATCGAGTATTTCCGAAACCATCAACCCTTTATCAATCAAATTATATAGCTCCAAGATGGACGTGAGCAATCGACTGAACCACAAACATGTATTCCAATTATAATAAACAAGTTAAGAATGTTTACATACAAATCGGAAATTCAGTGCTGATAATTCAACATGTTTCTGAAATAATCGACCATTTCAATTCTTTATATCGGCTATATAATATCGAAACAATAATATTATTTACGAATAGTATGTATTATATAATATGCTATGCGAATACAACAATCGCATTAAAACTGGAGAACGTCAATGAATTTTTATGGTGTTAACAACTATAAAATTTCCCTTTGAACTGCAATAAGTTTTTTTGAGATCACAAATTGCTTCAAACAACTTTAAGAAGGAACTAATCTATTATGTTCGTCAGTATGTAGTCAGGATTTCATTAAAAAAATACGATCGTCGTGTATTTTTACTAAAATCATGTCTACATGCTAACGAACATGAACACCTGTTCATGTCTTAAAACATGTATGCCTGTGTAGGTGCCTTAAAAATGTTATCTAAATTTCTAAATAATTATTTAAAGTAAATCTTTGGTTATGTTCCTTGAAGAAGATTTATTAAATATTAATAACACATTAAGCTAGTATCGAGCGGTATTTTTGGCTGTTGTCTCATTTTTGGTTCCCTCGTAATTTCTTTTCCTATCGGTAATCTTAAGCCTTTTCAATTTGATACCCTGTATAATTCGCATTGGTTTGAAAGATTTGTTTCCCCTGCTCTGGTTTGTCTACATTCATACAAACGTTTATAAGCAAACTACTTTAGATTTATTGTAACGAGATTCAAAATAAATTACAGTTTATTAAAGATTCTGATAGAGTAAATCGAAAATAAATCATAAAGGGTTTGTATAAATGTGGATGAGCTAATTATTTTTGAACGGAAGAGACAAATGTTTCAAACCAATGGCAAATATACAGGGTGAGCCGTTAAAAAACTTACGTTGGCACTTTTTTCAAACCTTCCGTATCTCTTATAGAAAAACCCTGTTTGTACGGGTAGTAGAAGTAATCACCAATTACGTCTTGGTAACCTCGGTAGCTCAGTGGTTAGAGAGCTGGCCTTCCACGTGGAAGGCGCGGGTTCGAGACCTGGCGTAGCCGGCACTTTTTAAATAAAGAATGCTGGATATGCCTGATCCGGTACCTTCCCGAGGTGCCTTTAGTCGTCGGGATAATAAAATAACGACCCTGTGCATAGACTTGGGGTCGACTGCGAACAGTAACAAGGCCTCTTACCCAACACATACACTACACGACACAACTGCGTAGAAGGCAACGGAAAACCACTACGTTGAACACATTCCCTTCCCTAGTATAATGGTCTAGTGTAGTGCATTTCAAGAAACCATATACATCTTAAATGCCGAACTAGGAACTCTGGAAACTATCCACTTTTTAATCTGCTATAACATTATTTTTCAAAATTATCCAAAAAAACAAATTCTCTGGTTAGTTCAATTTTTTTTGTAAAATTAGGAAAATATAAATAGTATATTAACAGTTAAAGATATAAATATAAGAATTTTTAAATGGAACACACTGTAAATTTTACTTTCAGTCTCTTTCCTGATTCTAAATATACCGGGTTTGATATCTTTATCTTTAAAAATAAACAAGGAAATGGAGAAGAACTTCATCTGGTGAAGAGAGAAAGAATCTTTGTCAAAAGCATTGATCTTAAGGCGTAGTTTTTCTTAATTTTCTTCTTTAATTGTCTAGTTTATTTTTCAAGATAAAGGTATCAAAATTAGAATCAAGAAAAAAGAAATATCAACTGAAAGTGTAATTTACAGTACTGTCATTAATATCTTTGGAAATTGATATTTTTTATATTTAAATAATATTAGAAAAAAATGTAGTACCCTGCCATAGAATTTATTTTTCGGGTTATTTTGATATTTTGCAATAAATTAAAATGGCGCCGCTGCACAAAGAAAAACAAAAACGGGCTAGTTATCTGGCACTGGATGACCTAACTAGCTTGTAAAAAGATTAAACAACAACACTGCTGGCAAATTTAGTTTTATCTCCAAAAGATGCCAATAGACAAAAACTACTAAGACTAGAGATATCGAGTCCAAGTCAAGAGTAGTAAGATGTATTCATAAAGTGAGATTATATCATAACCAGCAAATTTTCTCAGCAATCATCATATGAAAAATATAGTCTCAACGGAAACAAACAATACCAATCTAGAGCCTAATCACTAAACGTAATTAAAATGTGAAACATTCAACCACTGTCCATTACTCCCGCCTCTCTATTACGTTCAAGAGTTGAACCCCGCAATTTATATAAAGAAAAAAACGTAACTGAATAAAGAATTCTTAAGCTTCGAGGTATGGAGAAACCGCTGACTGAAGAAATGAGATCTAAAGAAACATGCCGTTGTTCAGTAGGAAAATTTACATTCAGGCACTTCACTGTACTGTACATCAATTTAAAATCCACTCAAAGCAATGTCTGAAAAATCACTGCTATTCAAAAAGGCCAGACGGTACTGTACGGCGTCAATGTCCCAGACTGTTCATATAAACCAAACGAAAATACGATCCAAAGAAACACGCCATTGTTCATCGTTAACTGACTTTCAGAAGTTTCACTGTCACTATTCCAGAAAAAAATTCTAATTTCTTTTAAGTTGGAGAAACGCGTACATAAAAATACCTTATAACAAATCTACAATTATGTATCACCACTATATTTTTGCGTGACTAGAATATAGAATTATGAATTAGTATTTCTTGAAAACAAAAAAAAAATGTTTTCAGAAGAACTATTAATACATATATTAAAACAAGTGTTAAAAGATTAATTAAGTTTGAAACGTCATTATCCGACCAAATTTATGTCCACTACAAGTCTTAAGTTTGGGACTAGAAACAACAATCTTCCTGTTGGAAACCGATATAAAAATAAATAATTTGTTTGTGTGGCAAACTGTCTTGAAAATATCTAAAATATTGCAGAAAATAGTAAAATCTTGCAGATAATCGAGAAGTCTAGAAAGGCAATCATGTTTGCCTTCATTATTAATGTAAAAGCTGTCCTCAAAACACAAAGAACAGATGTTTCTGGACTTATTATGCTATCATCAACGACATGATGAATACCATAGACAAATCTAGAAGCGCAATTATGCTAGCTTTCTCTATTAATGTAAAAACTTTTCTCAAAACACAAAGAATAGATATGTGCATGGAATGATGTCATCAACGACATAAGATTACCTTCTTAGACCCTTAACTAATGTTATGTAGCTCTACTATTATGCTGTTTTGAAAGAGGCTTTGATTACCTTAAAAGTTATTTTTAAACTTGTCTTTGCGTCAGCAACTTTTGCGACTTAACATAGCCTTTTGACTAAGTCCAACAACATCGGCACCCAAACTTGGAGGTGTAGTTGGACTAAAACATGCATTAGTAAAATGTTTAGAGGTGAAGTTAATAAAACCACACCTAATATGGATTAAGGCAAGCGTTCCCTTTTTTTCCACCACTGGATATACCTTACTTGTATGAAGATACACCCTAATACAGAATAAGATAAAGACATGAGTTCTCACATTTCTTAAAGAAAATAGTTTTTGGTTAAATTTGCTACCTTTTTAAAGAAATGCAGTTCTCGGTGTCCCGATCAGAGGTTCTCATAGGCACATTCTAATCCTATAATTAGTTTTTAACATATATATTCCAATATAAAATACATGGAGAAAACACCAATTGAGTTTTTTTAACATATTTGGCGTACAGTACTTCCCAAAATAAGAAATAAGCTTTATGATAACATAGATCCGAAAAAGCTTTGTTTCTGAGATAAATAACTTTTACATTATACACCCTGTATTCCGAGAACGAAGCATCTGCGGACCTATATTAATGCAGAACTTTTTTCTTATTTTGGGAAGTACTATATGTTAAATATGTTAAAAAAGCATTCTATCTTACAAACATTTCATAGGACTAGGTCGTGTCCTTAAGAAGTTTTGATCAGTACATCGAAAACTGCAATAAAAAAAATTGCGAAACCCATTTTTCATAGGAAATATGGCAAAAAGTTTTTTAAGAGTTGAAAAACCTACCAAAACAATAATAGCACTTTACCCAGAACGTGTTATAAAACTCCCTTAATTTGACCAAATAATGACATTGCAAACATTCTTTTTATAGGTATCGATTAATTAATAATTAACTCGCCATGGGCGCTGGATGAAGGGGTAACGAGGCAATGAAGGGGTAACGAGGCAAAGAAGGGCAGCTGCCCCTCCTCCGTAGGAAGTTAAGTTCTTAAAGTAATCTTACAAACACAACAACAGACCAAATATCTTTATTTCTGGAAATTATTAGTAGGAAAACTCATATTTACGTTAGTGCAACCCTTGTAACTTAAACCTCCCCCCCCCTCCCAAATTGAAACCTTATAGGCGCCCATGCTCCATTCTTCTATCAGAATCTCAGTGAAAATTGATCATTCTATAACCGAAATGTTAGATATCTAGATATGTAAAAGCCTCTAAGAATGCAGAACAACATCTAAGGGGTGTCCAGTGCTGAGTGAAAACAAAATTCCCTCATTTTTACAGGTTTTCCAGAGAGATTTTAGTAGCATTATTTATTATATATGATATGATTCTGTGACGGAATCTTAGATTTAATGTTGGGCACTTAAAGATTCATCTTGTAAATTTTCAACCGAACATTCTTTGTTCACCTAAAATATTCGTTCGAGTTCGGCCTTCCCACAGAACGAACAGAATATTATATATTTCTAAGAAGATTGTAAATTTGAAAGATCATCACGAATACTAAACCAGAGTCTTGTAGCCGAATTGTTTTTAAGATTTCAAGTTTTTATATTCGTGTTCTTGAATGCCACTTATAATAAGTCACAAATATTTCTGTTTTTGGTAATTTTTTACTACCTTATAAAGATCTGCAACTACTTTGCGTCGATGTATATTAAAGCTATTCTAAGAGGTAGGAAAAGGGTTTTTGAACCTGGTGACCATTCGAAAAGTACCAACCTCCGTAAATTTACATTGTACAAAAATTTCAGTAGGGTTTAATTTATATTTTTTTACTAACATATTTTAATATACACCGGTGTCACAATAAAGCGTATCTGCGCAAAGTTTTTTTTTAATGTAATACCCTGTATATTATACCATTTTGGATTCGACGGAAAAATATAAGCACATTTAGTGTATGAAGTCCTATACGTAAATTCAACTGTTTCTGAAATATCAATCTAAAGACTTTAAATTAAAGTAAAAACAATTTACACTTTTACCTCTTAGTTTTTAATTACCTCTCACCTGACATCTATTTCCGGCTAGATCGGAAGTTGAAAATATTGAATTTCTTGATGCTAAGTGACATAATTAAAACCTAAGATAGAAAAGTTGAAACCGTTTTAGATTTTACAGCATGTAAAATGCACAAAGTATCCAACTTCAAACGTCAATATTTTAAAAGTATAGGGCCTTATTTATGAAATGTACTTAGAATCCCCCTAGAATCCAGAAATATAATAACAGACATGGTATTTCATTATATAAAAAAAAAAAATTTTGGCAGAAACGCTTTATTGCAACAACCTGTATAGGCCAAAACATGATATTTAAAAAATATAAATTAAACCTTAAAACCTTTGTATTCAGGATTTTTTTCTACATTACTAAACTTTTTAATAAAATTCTTGTCCCTTTCATTAAAATTGAACTGAATTGAATCTGAAATCAGCAAATTTTCATTTAAATTTAAATCAATGCTAGAAACCGTTTTACATTTAAGAACTTAATTTTGCTTATAGCACTGGTACTAAATTAAATAATTCAATATAGAGAAATGGTACCATAAGGTCATTGGACTAGAAGTTTCTTAGTTATTTTGAATTTACTAACTACAGGACCATTTTGATAATAGTAGTTTATCCATCAGGTCGTTTTAACAATTTTGTATGGTTCACACGTTGGCTCCATGTTCTTTTTTCAACATTGTAAATGCAGAAGCTTTGCTATAATCTAAACATCTAAAACGCGGAAAAATTTTTAAATAGATTATAAATTGCTCTTAACAACTCTAGTATTTCCCAGCTTGTGCTTTATATCGACATTTAAAGGCACAAGGAATCATTTGTAGCTGCTATGCAATAAATATAAAAAAGATCCAGAAATCTTGCAAAATTCCCTTCCCACGACTTTTCCAGGTA
Source organism: Kuschelorhynchus macadamiae (assembly GCA_030620095.1). Taxonomy (NCBI): domain Eukaryota; kingdom Metazoa; phylum Arthropoda; class Insecta; order Coleoptera; family Curculionidae; genus Kuschelorhynchus; species Kuschelorhynchus macadamiae. The sequence continues at coordinate 1,661,980 of JAUTXW010002618.1, forward strand.
TCGCTGGACACCCTGATCTATATAAGTAAACAAACCTAATTATAAGTTCACAATATATTATTCATATTTCCTTTACTTCCTGTATTGTTATTGGAATGAACAAAAAACTTCCACAAACAAGTTGTTAATCATAAAACTTTCTTCTTCTATCTATTTACACAACACTTAAATTTCATTAAATAAAAACCTATTAAGCCAATGACTTCCTTAGAAATAATACTCCGTATTTCAAACTCTAATTCTATACAGTTCCGTGAGTCTTTAGATTCTGAAGAGACTCGCATGAGGGCATCTTTATTTTCTGGGCATTGTGGTACAGTTGGTCATCGCCAAAGTTCCTGGCTTTCCATATCATCGAATCTCCTAAAAATAACGTGTTTTATAAAAATATATATATTAGAACAATTCAAATCGTTCACCTGACAATTGGAATCAATTCTTGACAAAAGCTACTCATAAAACTAGCTGCTTATTTGTTCGTAAAATCTAATTTGAAGCAACTAAAACTATAAATAAACCATAAAACTGAGTACATTTTTTGGATCGGTCCGAACGTCCGCGAAACCTAAAGCTTCGAAAATGCCAAACGTGATTTTACCAAAATGTCAGCAAAACTGTTCTTTTCAGAACGACAGTACTAAAAGGATGTACATCCGGAATGAAAGATCTGTACAAATGATTCCACATATTTCTGAGGCCAACATAGGACTATTTAATTTTAAGGTAACTTACTCTAGTTCGAAAGTGCTTCTTTGTTAAGTCTTATCAAACTTAAAAATTTAAAACAAAATTTGATTTTTTTTAATGAAAAACGTTGTTTTCAGCGATGAGGTACGTAAATTAGACTGAGAAACAATGCTATATTTTTTTGAATGGTGGTTGTTATCTTCCATCACATACAAACATGCTCATATTTTCTTACCTGTTTGATAAACAGCTTATAAACTCAGTTTGTAGATACAACATTTTATTTCATAACATTGTCATTGTCACTGTCAAATAAATAAAACCAAATATTTTATTTGTGAGTGAGAAAATGTCAAAGTCAAACTTGACAAATAATTACTTCCTAATAACTATAACATGATAGTGCTGTTAGACAACACATTACGGTATCAGACACTGTAATCTTCGATTTACCAGTCACAAATCAGTAAGTAGATTTACTAGACAGTATGAAATAAAATACTTTAAAAGATCTGTACAAAAAGCTACCACAAATTCCTGAGACCTAAATAGGACAACTAAAGACAACTTACCTCAGTCCGAAAGTCCTTCATTAGGGCGTTACAGGATGACACGAAATTAGTTTTTTCAACAGATTTAACAATATACTAATTTCCAATATAAGATAAAATATATATAAACATATTTTGGGCAAAGTTTAAGCCCTTGTGTCTTAAGAACTAGTCACACAATTATATTGCGCCCATGAGAACTTTTGATAAAGACATCGAGAACTTCATTATGTCGAAGAATTAGAGAAATTCGGATAAGTGTGAGGTCCTTTGATATGTAAATTAACCCGTTTTAGTACTGATTCACTTACCGAATTTTATCTTTAAAAACATTTTTTATTTCAAATATTAATATTTTTTAAAATTTGATGTTTGATAGCTACTTAACGCAGCATTTTCAGACTAACGCAGATTACCAATTATACTGTATTGGGCATAAAGTCAAAGCAAAACAGTGTTGTTTTTTTTTTGGAATATCCTGTATATTATCAATCAAAGAGGGGGGGGGCTTGATATCTTCTTTTTTCAAAGACACTTGAGGAATCTGACAGATAGAAACTCTTTCTAGTGGAGTATATGGTAATACATTGCCTCTTATGGCAGAGTTTTTCTCACATTTCTAGGGTATCTTTATAAAAAAAAATATCAAGGCTATTGTATTTATAATCAGCAGAAAGAGTCATATGTGATGGATATGTAATATAAAGGGTATTCCATTAAGAAATGCAACTTTGTTTTGTTGTATCTTTATGTATAATTAATTTTCTTCTAGTCTTACTCCAATAAATTTTAAAACCCTGAAATTTTTCTATTTAGAATTGTTGATTGTTAAAAGTGGCGGAATGGCGCCATTTTGAATTGTTTACTTGACGCGATGTAGTTAGTATAATGTGTTCACCATATCATCAGGAAAAAATATGAATGTTACATATGCTGGAAATCCACATTTATGGAGTTATTTGTCAAATTTGACTTTTATGATAAAACTCGCAAAAATAAAACTAAAAATTTAAAAAAATAAAACCAACCTCGAAAAAATTCACTAAATTTTAGTCTGTGCAGTCGGCACCAAACTAATAAAGACAGTAAGACATTATACTCGTCCTATTAAATGTCTTGGTACTAGATTTTTTATTAATTTTAATTTAGTATTAGTACGCATTTTCCTACTTATATGAAAATATGATTATGCTGTGGATCGACTCACCCAACAATTACTAACCTTACGAGTTCATCAAATATCCCGAGAAAAATGAGGAATCTGCTATTTAAAATCAAAATATAAAACATGCTTTATACTTCTAGGTTTTAGTTTAAACTTTTAATATTAAGTATTAATATGAGGAGACATATTCACTATAGAGGTTTAAATTTAAGCCAGGTCTAAATGAATAGTTAATTTTAAGATGTAATATGTAACAATAGAACAAATAATTTTTCTAAATGTCATAATTACAAAATATGGCAGTGACCTAAGCAAAACATAATTGAGCAAAAAGTTTAATTTTGCCTCAACAGTCTAATTTGGACGTACGGGGTGACCCAACGAGGACGGCACAAGTCCTTTTCCAGGCGATAGAAATACGTATATTAAAAACCAAGATATTCATTCGATGTATTCCTTGGCATATAATCCAAAAAGATCTACAGAAAACAAATGAACCGAATACAAAATAATTGTGACACCAAAATAACATTTTTTTGAATGGGTTGCTATTTTTTTTTATTATTTTTTTTTTTTGATTAATTAATATCATTCTTCTACGTTAAATCTACCTAATGCTTGTTTGTTTTCGCTATTTTCACCAATTTTTTTAAAGAATAAAATATTTCACCTTACAGTGTTGAATAATACCTACGAAGGTGTCTCTAGAAGTGCAGGTGCAAATAATAAAAATATATTATCAATGCGAAGAAAACGCCCAAGAACAATACGAAGATATATTCACTTTATGGAAAAAAGATTTTATTCAAGCAAAAAAGTCATTACAAGACCGAAAAACGAATACTCAGAGGGGTTGAGATTGTACAATAGACAAAATGCTACAAGATCAATAAAGGGCGCAGTCCGAGATATTCCACGGTATCCAAAGCAACGGCTATGGAACTGCTCAAAGAACATTGAAACACTTTAAATACATACCCTTCCATATACTTCGTGTTCAGCACCTGAAAGCCCATCAAAAATAATTTGTTTCAGTTCGTTTCTGAAACCATTATTCGATATCTGGATATTTTTAAAAATATACTTTCGACAGATGAGGGCAACAGTTACCAGATCGGACATGTTTAATCGGCATAATACCCATAACTGGGCTAGTGAAAATCCTAGAAAAATATCAACCACAAAAATCCAAGAAAGAAGCTCTACCCATGTTTGGTGTGGCGTGCTTAACAATTGTATCAATGAGCTAATATTTTACAATGAAACGTTCTTGTAAAGAATTATACAGACGGAATTTGACAAATTTGAAATATATGTTTGAAAGATTTCCTTTTTTAATAATTCCAACACACAAAAATTTATAGATGAACCACTTTTTTTCAAACTAGAATAATAAAAACTAAGTTTCTGGAAGGCTGCACTTAACTTGTTTTTGAAGTATCGCTAAAAATATAGTTTTTACAAAATATAACTTATGAAATATGAAAAAGATTGATTGAGATTAAATATTGACCAACTTTGATAGCCGCTTGACACATAATTCAGTCAGCTGAGTTGATAAACAGATACGTTGCGTTGGGATGTCACGTTGCCAAGTTTATTTTGAATACCTATAAATTATGTAAGAAAAACGGAATTTCTGACCACGAATCCGAAGTCAATTTTTTTCGGTCAAGTCTCGTTTTATGAGTTATTCATCCTCAAAGTTCATAAACATCCTAAACTCAATTCACGTTTCTTCTTTTTTATGAAAATAACGAATTTTCTGTATGAAACTACTACAAACAATTATAGAAAGATGTAAAATAAGCTCTCTTTTTGTTTTCCTTGCCTTTTTTATCTTAAAAAATTGGTGTAAAAACAACCGTACTTATTTTCTGGACTAGTAAAGTGTCCTTTATGCATCTTGACATCATGAAAAACCATCGAGATACAACTTTAAAGAGAAACATTAATTGATATAAATTAATTATGGACACTAGGTGGATCAGTCCCAGCAAGAGCGCAAACGCACTAGGTGGAGTGGTACCGGGTTAACACCAGGGTAGGCGCCGTAGGCATCATCGTTAAAGCCCAGGGGGTCGATGCCGAACGTTAGACTTCCGCCCGCACTTCGCTGGTGATAGTGTTTTATTGCGGTAGGGCTTTAACGATGAAGCTTGCGACGCCTAACCTGGTGCTAACCCGGTACCAGTTTATCTAGTGCCTCCGCGCTCCAGTGGCTTAGCCAGATGAGGACAAGAGGAGTGGTCGCCACTCTTTCGCCCTTTATTCAAAAATACCCAACTTCGTCTGCTAGACGTGGACTTTTTTTTAGTCGTCGTGTTATAAAGGGATGACTTTCTTTTTGGTCGTGGTTTATTTTACTACGCGTTCTTTTCGTTACTCAATTATTTTAGTGTAGTTTTACTCTGGCGCTCTTATTTATGAATATGACTTCGTCTTCGTGATCAGGACTCCGAAATCCCCCTATATACAAAATAATTATCAAAGTCGGCAATGGTGTAAAAAATTACCGAAACTTTTTCTATTGTTTTGAGTTTTTTTAATTGTATATCATTAAATTTAAACCTAAGGTTTGCTGTAAAGAAAGCGAGCGGTATTGTTTCAATTACTATTTTATTCATAACTTATTAAATTGCGCCAATTAGTTCTTGTAAAATATTATTCAAGATGCTTGTAAGACAGCCTTTCTTAAAACCGTCATAAGAAGGAGTTTTCGCGTCGAAATGCAGCGAAAATACCGAACTTCTTTTTGTTTTTTTAATAGAAAGACTGGTTCATCCATTTATTTTTTTCTTTTAAAACAGTTGAAAAATGGTAAATATTGCGTGGTATAATTGTTTACAAGAATTCTTGAATCTGCTCTACCAACAATAGATTGGAAGATATAGAACTATTTTCTGGCCAGCCAATAGTCCAAATTTCTCTTTTTTAGAATCACTTCTTTGGGGACATCTTAAAACTATCACCTAGAGAAAGAAATCAAAATATCAAAGAAATTGAGGAAAAAATTAATGAAATTAATCGTTTAAACGAACAAGACCATACTATAACTGCAAGTTTAGACAGACACTACAAAGGGGCTACCGAAGTTGTTTTGAAAATAATGGGAGAAACATAAAATTTAATTTTTAACATTTGATATGAGATGTTCTTATATTATATATATATATATATATATATATATATATATATATATATATATATATATATATATATCAATTTTTCTTATATTATTTTATCTTTAGTGTCAATGTGTAGGTTAGATTAGTATGTATAATAGTATTTTTTAATTACAGTTAGTATTTTTACAATCCGTCATTGAATTTGTATACTCGACTAAGATGTTTGTCCGTGAAATGGCATTCACTGATAAATTTCTTCCATAAATGGTTTTGTGTTGCATAGATCCACAGTAACCAATTTGGCTGTCTATCGATCGCGCCTGCTGACCGTCTTAGAGAGAGGTGTTCAAGTGGATTCCATTTACCCTGATTTCTCCAAGGCGTTCGAGAGAGTTGACTATCAGCTTCTCTTGGTTAAAATTTTGGCTTTGGGATTCAGTCAACATTTAGTTTATGGACCAAAAGTTACTTAGAGGAGCGTACATACAGGGTCAGAATCGGCAGCTTCAGATCTGTCGCAGCAGTTTCTGGTATGCCACAAGGCACCCACTGCGCTTCCTTGCTATTTAAACTTTTTGTTAATGATGTTTATAATTTTATATAATTTTCTGATTTTTTTATGTTCACTGATGATCGAAAGGTATTTAAAGCAATCGAATCCACTGCCGATTCTGATGCCTTAAAGTCAGATCTGAACCAATTTATGGAAGGGTCATAAATGGGTTAGCACTTAACATTAGTAAATGTAGTTCTATTAGCATTTTTAAAGGTCAATTAATGTTCAACACATACTATATATATATATATATATATATATATATATATATATATATATATATATATATATATATATATATATATAGTATTGGTGATATGCCACTGGATAGGGTTAAGACAGTGAAGGACCTCGGAGTGCTATATGACTAACGCCTGTCTAATTCAGTGACTATATTAATGCTAAAAATTGATAGGTTTCATCCAGAGAACCCGCAGTGATTTATCTGTAAATTTATTAAAGTTAATTTATTGTGCTTTAGTGAGATCTGTGCTGGAATACGCCTCTATGGTCGCCAAATTATGAGGTTTTTAAGTATGATTTAGAAAACGTTCAGTCCTCAGACTGTGTTCCTATAAACTGAATATTAGCATTGTAGTTCATAATTATGAATATATCTGTAGTATCGTTAAAATAGATAAGCTAGCCCATAGAAAGAAGTATTAATGACATGAGCCTACTATTCAACCACTTGAATGGCCAGGTGAGATGTCCGGCTTTTCTTAATCTAATTAATTTGCATGTTTCATCTAGATTTCTTAGAAGATCTGAACTTTGTTATAATGGACACCATAACACCAATTATGGTCTCCATGCACCTATCACCAGAGAGATTGGCAAATCAACATGAAGACCTTGTCCTCTTTTCATCCAACTTAAGTTCCCTAAAAAGTAAAGCACTATATACCCTTTGTTGTTGAAGTTGAAGTTAAGATGGCGCCGACTAAAGAAGCTAACTCGCGCGCTCCCGAAAAACAAATCGAAATTACATGTAAAGCGTGTAAAAAATTAGTAGTATCTTACGTAAAGTGCAAATATTGTGCAGACATACCATCCTGCTTGTATGGTGCAAGCGGGACAGCTGAAGAAAGCAACATGCAAACACGTTGCCGAAGATTCTGAAGAGGTTAAGTCGGTAATCGGAAACGAAACCACATATCTACTAAAAATAATAAAAGAAATGGATGAGAAAAACAGTATCCTTATGAAAAACTGTGAACTGCTTAAGCAAAAAGTTCAACATCTAGAAGAACAATTAGATAACATGTATCCAAATAAGGTAAACACTAACGACATCCAAAAAAAGAACATAAACAACATCGAGAAAAAGACCAGTGTGAAATTTCAAAGGTAGGGGGTGGTCAACGTGGATGACGCCCCACCTACCGATTTGACAGAACAATCGGAAGTTAGCGTTAATCCAGGTGGCAACAACAAAGCTAGCAACATTGTAGCATCACAAAGGGAAAATTCCGGCTTAGAAAAAAACGGCCAACTCGAAAGAGGTTTTGAGATTGTGATGTCTAGAAGACATAAACCAAACTTTTATAAACAAAAAGACAAATATTAAAATTGGTGAAAGGGATGAAGGCAATGAATTTGAGTCATCGCAAAATAAAGAAAAGATGATTTGGCTCTTTCTGTCAAAGGTGAAACATGATATTACTGAGCAAATCGTCAAAAACCACATAACCAAAAACATTGAAACACTACCTGAAAAAGTACGTGTTAAATTATGCAATCCAAAGCAGCAAAAAGGTAACAAAAGATGTTTCACGGTAGGCGTAAAGCCAGATCCCATGGAAGCCATATATGACCCAAAGTTTTGGCCAAGAGAGGTCGTATTCGAACGTTTCAATTTCGCCCTTGGACGAAATTTTTTAGAGAAGTCCCAAGAGGGTTAAAACTTACGAATGACATTATGCAAAACAATAATGCTCCTATTGCCAATGAACCAGCTGACCACAAACCAAATCACAACGATGACATTGTGGTTATGAATCTTAATGTCCAAAGTATCAACAATAAGGTGCTACAACTGGAGGCAATGTTGTCTGACGTACAGCCAACCCTATTCTGTGTTACCGAACATTGGCTTCTGGGTCGTGACATTGAAAAACTGCATTTAACTGGATACAACCTGAACTCGTATTCCTCAAGAGAAACTTATCGAGGTGGAGGAACCGCCATCTTCTCAAGAGGATTAAAAGCCTCAGAAGTAAAGACACAGGTAGAGTCCACTGAAAAAACTTTTGAATTTTGTATAACAGAATTTGTAATAAATAAAAGAAAATGCTTGTTACTTACTATGTATAGATCTCCTATTGGGAATTTTGATATTTTATGAAGAATTTAAATGATTTGCTTGTGAGTATATTTTCACTGGAAAAATTTATAATAATATGTGGCGATTTCAATACTGATTTTTCAAATGCTAATAATAATAATGCATTCTTTCTGTTGCAACTGCTTAGCTCATTTGGCCTTGCTTCACAAGTGAGAGGAGTGACTAGGGTTGGCAGGGACTCAGAAACACAAATAGATAACATATTTACAAATTTAAATCAAACAGAAGTAAACTGTAAAATTCATATATCACACGTGTCCGATCATTACTCTCAAATTCTGAAAATCAGTATGCAAAAACCTAATCAGGAACCTGTTTATGTTCGGAAACGTGCTTTCTCTGACAGGAACATTGTAAATTTTATTGCTTTACTTAGTGCTGAATCTTGGAATGAAGTATGGGAAGCTGAGTGCGTAGATGAAAAATATAACACTTTTTATAGAAAATTCTTTTACTGGTTTGATATGGCCTTTCCAATGAAAAATTGTAGAGTAAATTCAAAATCCGACAATTGGGTAACTCAAGAAATAAAAAATTATTCTTCTTACATAAAAGACTTGTATGTCTGGTATCAGAAAACCAAAAGTCAGCAAGCTTATTTACACTACAAGGCTGAGAAAAAACATATAAAAGTTATTTATCAGACTATAATAGATCTATTTATGAAAATAATATTATAAATTCACAAAACAAATCAAAGACAGCTTGGAATATTTTTAACAGAATTTCTAATAAACTAAAGACTAAAAGTAACGTAATAATTGAAGAAAATAATAACATAATTAGTGACCCTGCAGAGGTTTCAGCACTTTTCAGCCAGTACTTCACACTTCCATTTGAATATCGTAATGCCAATGCTCCTCATAATAATTTTGGGTATCCAACAATATTTCTGTATCCTTTAGATCAGCATGAGACTCTTAGGTTACTAATGAACCTTCCCAATAAATTCTCACCCTGACTGGATAAGAATCCGACAAAAGTAATAAAATATGTTGCAGAATTTCTCTGTGAACCCCTGACACATATTATAAATGTATCTTTTTCGACGGGTGCATTCCCCACGGAGCTCAAAAAGGCTAAAGTGGTCCCTGTGTTTAAAAAAGGAAATCCCCACTTGCTTAGTAGTTACAGACCCATCTCACTGTTATCGTCCGTGTCAAAGGTCTTTGAAAAAGCTCTTTACAACAGAATTCTCAATTTTGTTACTTCCCACAATATACTGACCACCCACCAGTATGGTTTTATACCAAAAAAGTCCACAGAGCAGGCGATTTTTGCGGTTGTCAGTTATGTTGTGGAGAATCTGGACAAAAATCAAAAGGTAGCAGGCCTTTATTTTGACTTGTCAAAGGCTTTTGACACGATCAATCATGGTCTGCTCCTTAAAAAACTGGATGGGCTAGGTATACGAGGTGTATGTCTGTCCCTTCTACAATCCTATATAACAGGCAGACAGCAATCAGTTTGCATCCTACACAATGGAAAAACACATTCCTCATCCTTTCAAGGGTTGCAGCAGGGGGTGCCCCAGGGATCAATTTTGGGACCCTTGTTGTTTTTACTGTATGTGAATGAGCTCTCCAGGGCCTTCCTGGTGGTGGCCTAGTCTGTCAATATGCGGATGATACATCAGTTATGCTGGCGGCTCCCGCCATGGCTGAACTATCGGGGTCTTGTTCGCGTGCAGTGGAGGCAATGGGCTCCTGGTGTGAGGATAACTTCTTAAAGCTCAATGCTGACAAGACAGGTCAGATCCTGTTTGGTAAAACTAAAGAGAGTGAGTCACTTTATGTGAAATCGGGTGCTAGCTACATACCCATGTCGGAGAATATTAAATTCCTGGGTGTTTATTTGGACCCCCTTTTGAATTGGACTCAGCATAATAGGTCACTAATATCAAAACTAAATAGCAGTTGTGCACTAATACGTCGACTAAGGGATGTTCTCACCGCAAAGACTGTAAGAATTTATTATATGTCTTGCATACAATCAATCTTGAGTTATGGTATATTGTTCTGGGGTTCATCTACCTCGGCCATTGATGTTTTCAGGGCACAAAAGCGTGTCATCCGCACTATGTATGGCCTCCATCCCAGGGAGAGTTGTAAACCTTGCTTCTCAGGCCAAAATATATTAACTGCTCCTTGCCTGTACTTTCTGGCCTTAGTAATGTACATAAAAAAACAACCAAATCTCTTTGACAGAAATCTGGATCACTATTCGTTGGAAATGAATGTTGTGACTCGAAATAGAACCAACCTTATCATTCCTCTCCATAATACCTCCTTTTTCAAGAAAGGTCCCCTGTATCAGGCCATAAAGGCATTTCAAATGCTGCCTACAGAAACAAAGCAAATTCAAAGCATTTCAAAATTTAGGAACCAAACTATCCAATATTTACAAGCTAAATGCTTTTACTCTTGTAATTTTGAAGATGTTTAAAATTTTTTAATTTGTGTTTTGTTAATTTGTCATATATATTTGCAATATTTATTTGTTGACCTACTTATTAAAGTGTGGTCCTTTATTTTAATTTATTTTATTTTCATTGTCTATATTTCAATATAGCATATCATGTACTTTCTTATGACGTTGCTTTGTGATTGTGATCATATTGTTGGCAATAAAGTTATTATTAATATTATTATTATTACCCTAAAGGTGTCATATGATGTGGTCTATTCATTGCCACGTAGTAGGTAGATTAAATGTTTTGTATATATTTATAAGTATTTACATATTATATATTTTTGTTGCAAAAATAGGAAGTACCCATAAAATCTAGTCTAGTTCTTGGGGCATTATCTCCACATTGATAAAATATTTTTATTGCTTGCGTTCGCACTTCTAAACAAAGACTTATGGCAAAAATTGAACAAAAAAATTTAAAACAACTTTTAGCAAATAATGATGGAACCTAGACAGTAACATATTAATGCAATGGCAACATACATCACTATCTATTTTTCACCTTTAACGTATTTGGGTACTATTCAACACTATGTGAAATATTTTATTCTTTTAAAAATTGGTGAAAATGGCAAAAATTATTATTAGGCAGAAGAAAAATGTGATTGATCAAAAAAAAAGGAGGAAAAAAATAGCAACCCATTTAAAAAATGTCATTTTTGTGTCATTCATGTGTTTTTCTGTGGACATTTTTGGATCATATGGCAAAAAATATACTGAATGGTTATCTTGGTTTTTGGGAAAAAAAATTTATCGCCTGGAAAATGGCCTTGTTCTGTCATCATTGGTCATCCTACAATTAACTAAAATTTTAGTAATATTTATGCTGCCAAAAGCTACCATTTAAACATAATCTTCAGCCTTGCTTAATCAACACATGAAATTCCCTCCCGACAAACTGAATAAATTAACTTAATTATTAAGTATGTGAAATGAATTAAAGCAAAAATATGTTAGTAAGCCAGGCATTATATTAAACTCATCTTCACCTTGTAAAAATGATACCAAAGTGTTTATGACATAAACTACTCTAAGCAAGACACTATAAAGAATAAAATAAAAACATTTACGGTAGCTTTTTTCTCTATAGCACTGATGTCGCAAGTTGGAAACATAATCCTCTTCCACCGAGAGTTCAAGACGCTTCACGGATCCTTGATATTCGGAATGGAAATTTTCCTTCACATAGTAGGGCACTTGCAAGTTGTATGTTCTCCTCATTATAGGGTATTTTCTAAAAAATAATAGTTAGTGATGGGCAGCGGAAACTTTCTATCATCAATTTCAGAATCTTTCCAGGAAAAAATAAATAAGGTAATTACTTATTTTTTTACACCATCGCCGATTTTGATGATTTTTTGTATATAGATGAATTTTGGGATCATGATCAAGAATCCGAAAGTCAAATTTTTACGGTCACGTTTCGTTTTTGACTTCGGATTTGTTATCATCAGGTCCCCAAAATCGACCTATATACAAAAAATCATCAAAATCGGAAAGTTGTAAAAAACTAAATAATTACCATAAATCGGTTTAGGAAACATTCCTTGCCAAAGAAATGTTCTGGAAATATTCTCCCAAAATGCCCACAGACGTTGTAAATTCATTAAATTTGGTGTTGGTTTAATGAAGTATGACAGAGTTTTTTAGTTTTTGACATTTAGCCTTATTTCTTAATGTGGATTCATTTAAAAATATGTATCTTTTTCTTTAATTTCATGTGTAACTTTAGTCACAACCCTTTCCATGATAACTGACCCTATAAGCTTATTTTTATTTTTAATAATTTTAAATCGTAAAATTAAAAGGCAAGATTTTAATTGCACGAACAAACCAGTTACCAGATAAATTAATATATGGAAAAAGAAAATTAGTTGGTAGAGTCCACTAACAAGTTTGAAAAGGCGTGTTAAGTTTTAAATTTCTCATCTAAAAACGTCAAACTTTAGTGTATTGCCGTAAAAAATAAAAATAAATAAAGTTTATAGCTAACTCTTAAAAATAAACACCAAAACTAAAGTTATAATATGTACGTGAATGCTTGTATATTACTAATGCTAAAAATTAAAAACAAAGAAAAGAGTGAAAAAGCTCATGTTACATGAACCCACGTTTAATTTAATAATTGATTAGAAAGTAAGAAACAAGCAAAATTAATTAAAATTATTTAACATGGTTTTGCTACAGGGTTCTTTGAGTTTATCTGTTTATTTTTTTTTTATTTATACTACCAACGTAAAATATAAATAATCTACATTAAATATGTTTTAATTATGTAGCTTTATTACAAAAAATAAATGGTAAATGATTCAAGTTCATGTACATAAACTCACGATTGATGATTTATGTATATTTATTTGTTATTTGATAATCTTAAAAAGCGAATTTAAAATGAATTTTAAAAAAATGTTAAAATATTTCGATTTAGAGAAAATCTCCGTAAAACTTCCGGCAGGTTTTGTGAGAAAGTTTCCAGAAAGTTTTCGAAGTGTTGCTGGAAAGATCCCGGAAATTTTCAGCAAGTGGGAATTTTGCCCATCACTAATAATATAGTGTATTTATAAATTATAAACATAATAAATCGATTATTTTAAGCGGTTCTCAAACTATGTAGTTCCACCTACAGGAACTCAGGAATTGTAAATGGAGACCCCAAAAAAATTAGAGCAGACATAAGAATAAAACCTAGTTATTTTAACTTCAAATTTCCATTTGCAAACATTTATAAAATATGAAAACATTCATAACAGTCAAACAATATTACTCCCGTTTCTGCTATGTACAATGTTATTTATTTTTGACACCTACCTATAAGATAGAAAAAAACTTAAAATACAAAATTTCAATTATGTAGGGATTTTAAGCAAACAGTTAATGTAAACTACTTACCTATTTTCCAATAAAATACTGAAAAATGAAAAAGCAATCGGAAAACACCAAACAATAAATGCTAAATAATAGGTTGCTATATAAAACAACAATTATTTCATTTTTTTTTCAAAATTATCCTTTAAATTACATCGATCTAATTTTGAGACTCCATTAAAAATTTTCAAAAATTACTTTTAAATTTTTTAAAAATTCCTGATTTCTTATAGATAAACTTACTTTATTATATTCTATTGTTTACAAAAAAGCTTGATCTTTTCTAATATCATAATCATGATTTTGACAATTTAGTACAGTGAATTCCATCAAATGTGCTGGTAATATTATGTATATTGGATTTTTAAAATAAATACATATACAAGGAAATAGATTAAAATTTTAACATTAAGCCAGTTGTGAATATATTTTTGTTTCACGTTACATTAACATCACAACAAGAATACCATGATCCCTGTCTGGAACATAACCTGCAATGCCGTAGGCGCAATGATCCATTTCAGTCAAGACGATTGCGATGCCGCTGTTTTTAGAGCTCATCAGGCCGCCATAGACTAGAGAGCCCTGTGTAGGGCAAAGGCACAATTCCATTTGTCGCTTGACTGAAATGGATAATTGAGCCTGCAACATTACCAGACAAGTTCCAGACAGGGATCATGGTATCCTTGTTTGTAATGTTGATGTAACAAGAAACAAAAATATATTAACATTATTTCTCCCAACGAAAGTCAGGAATCAACAGTGTATTGCAATGTCGGTCGTGATATTAGCCAGCGGATTAGTTGTTTCTGTAATTCTGTAAGCCAGTTTAATTTTTTTAACATCAAAGATATTTTTGTGTATAAATCCATATCCAGAATAATCCTCATTGTTTTACTTTGTAATATTTGTAACCTATTTATTACTCCTTCATTCACATAATATAAAAAAGTAATAGTAGATTTTCAAAATGCAAAATTGTTATTTCAAAATATCACAAAAATCAGATAGAGCTGCTTAATCAACAAATTAAAGTTACTAAACAGAACTGTCTAAAACTAACCATTTTCCAACCTCTGCATTAGGACAAGACATTAAGGAATCTTTATATGTGTTTTGGTAAATAATATATGTAGACTGACTAGTTATGTTAATATCTGGCATGTTCTGCAGCAGTTAATTGTTGTATAATTTGCAATTGAGAAAATAAATTGTCAAAGTGCGAATCTAGAGTTTGAGAATCGCCAAATGAAAAATCTTATATTGAAATGTGTAAATGGTTTCTACTTACGAATTAGCAGACAAACTATAGGCAGGATCAGATATGAAAAAACTTGAAGCCATCGATAGAAGAATTGCAATTATAACAGGTAGTAACTGAATGAAAGCTGACATGCCACCATTCTGGTTCTGAAATATAATAAAAATATGATAGTATATGATGTATATCCTATAAAAAGCTCTCTGGGAAAGGTCTGAATCGTTTCAGTTGACAGTGTGATAAGACAATCTGCCTAAAGTTCAATGGCAATATTATGTCTAGTAACGGACTTGAATAATTAAGTGGTGTTTTCCTTTTATTTGCTTATACTTGTAAGGCGCATTGGCAAAATCCTTGGCTGCCAGACCAAAACAGTCGCATATTAGTCAAAAGAGCATGACAAACTTGCTAATAATTAAATCAGATGATTTAAAGAAAATGAAACTTAAGCTGCATTGAAAGTTATTGTTAGGTTTAATATTAGATATTAAGAACTATTGTGAACAAATTTACAACCTTGAGCATTTACGACATTTGCGTAAATTACTATCTAATTATATGTAGTTATCTACACAAATTCAAGCTTAAAATGCTTTGGCAAAAATGCATCATTTCTAGCTACTGCCAAGTCTTTCGTCAATCAATATTTATTGGTAAATATATGTACCTAAGTCAAAATACAATACATAAAAAGAGAAATAAAATAAAGTAAAAACAGATTATAATAATAGATTATTTCAAACTAAAATATAAAATAATATAGAAGTAGATATAAAAGAGTTAATAAAGATCATTAAAATTATTAGGAAGATATCATCATTGCTGTAAAAAACTTTTCTTAAATGATATGCCATATAGAATAGAATAGAATAAATAAATTAAACTTCCTAATATTAAAATTGTTAATCACCTCTGGGAGAACGTTAGAAAATAAAGAGTTAATGTTTTCTTATCTCGCGTTTTTAACATTGATTATTAGTAGAAATTAGAATTCAGCACTAAACATCCGAATCTAATTGATAAACGTTGCTGTAGCGTGTCAATATCAGTTATGCATAAAAACTGCAGTCTGAACACGGTACCTTGGCTTGTTGCTGTGGGACTTTTAGACTGACAGCTAAGTTTTTCGATAATTTACGCATAAGAACTATTCAAAATAAAACAAAAAAAGACATGCGCATTTACAACATTAGATTTAATTTTTTTCTGTATATTCATATATTCAAATGTGGAAGAAGATTGGCAAAAAACTTACGTAAGAACAACATAGTTGATACGCTAACCTTTTTTTAAATTTTCAATGAGTAAAAGTTGATCTATTATTTAAAAAAAAAGTGACAGCATGCTTTTTTGGTACCAACAATAAATGTAATAATCTTCAGCTTTGCGCAATTACAATCTAACTGATTTTTTCATGTTTGTAACGCTCCCCACCAAAAAGCAACTGCTAATGCGCCGGCAGCAAACGATTTTGTCGTAATACTGTATAAAGGCTCCTTTACATAGGCATGAAATAATCGCAAGCTGAGGAGGACGCTCTATAGTTTTGCTTGCTTGTGTAAACACTTGCTGCAATTATAACCAGCAAGTAAAGCACCTGCCGGTACGCGGTTACGCTTACTTAAAACTTATCCCAAATCATTCTTAAACTTTCGATATTTTAACAATTGCCCAAAATGTGCAACGTTTTAGCAGAATATACCTAGGGATAGAAATAGGGTTGTCATTGAGTTTAAAACAAGTGTTTTAAACGTGCTTATTACAGCATTGCTTGTTTTAAACCATTTTAAATGTGTTGATCAGAAGTACCAATATTTGAAACTTATATGTGTTTTTTTTTTTCAGTTAGTTTAATATAATTAGCCTTTCAAACTACCAGAAAGAGATAAAAATCCAGAAAAACCATTCCTATCAATTCGTTAATGAAACAACATTACTCTCTCTTAATAATTTATTTATTTATCAATCAACGGGCAATGCCCAATTTTACATAGTAAATGCAATTTTATTTAAAAGAATTTAAACATTATTTAAACAACAAAATTTTTACATTTGAACTGAAATCGCAAAACAAAAATTGCAACATGAACAATACTACACTACACCATGTGACAATGCTATTCGCTAACTAAATTTGTTTGACTTTACTAAATTAAAAAATCTGGTCGCTGGCATAAAAAAATCGAAATTGTCCATCCTAACCGAATTAGCCAGTCTACACACCCAAGGTGTCAATACTAAGCAAAGTCTCAAGTTCAGAATAAGTTAAGTCAGGATTAAGGTTAAACTTAAATCATATGTAGCGGAGGAATTTATGTTGAACTTGTTCAATCCTACTTTTGTGGACTTGGTAATTGGGAGTCCAAATTGAAGGAGCATACTCCAAATGAGGTCGCACAAGGGTGATGTAGAGAAGCTTAACTGAATTTATGTTAGAAAAGTCAGTGCAAGATCTTTTTAGAAAACCCAAAAGTTTTAGAGACTTTAATACAATAGCATTGATGTGCTCTGCAAAACTAAGAGTTTTGGTGAGCAATACACCAAGGTCACGAATGGAGTTGACAAGAGCAAGTTCAGTGGACTCAACAGTGTATGGAAAAATTATATCATTTCTAGATCTATTAAACAGCATAAAGTGACACTTTTCAGCATTAAGTTGCATACCATTCTTGTCACACCACACGACCAATCGATCGAGGTCTGATTGCAGGTGGAGACAGTCGACCTCTGATTCTTTGGTCTTATAGAATTTCAAATCGTCAGCAAAGAGGCAGAATTTTGAATATTCAAAACAAGAACCAATATCATTAACAAAAATGTTAAACAACAAAGGCCCCAAGTGGGACCCCTGAGGAACACCAGAAGAAATTTGTATGGTTTTTGATTTAAAATTATTATAGCGCACTATTTGTGTCCTACCGGACAAGTAACTCTCCACCCAGGCAAGTATAGGTCCATTCGTACCGATCCTGTGCAATTTGGATATAAGCAACTTATGGTTGACTTTGTCGAAGGCCTTGGAAAAATCAGTGTGAAATGAATGAACCTGACACCCATCCTCCAAGGCCTTGGACAAGTCGTTGGTATAAGACAGAAGATTCAGTTCTGTAGACCTTTTTGGAAGAAAGCCATACTGTTGGTCAATAATTGAACTAGTTAACAAACTTGACAGGAAATCAGTAACAATGTCTTCAAACACCTTAGCAATAGTACTTAATATGCTGCTAGATCTATAATTTTGTATGAGAGATTTGTTTCCGGATTTAAAAATTGGGGCTACAAAGCTGGATTTCCAGATAGTCGGGAATATACCTGTCTTTAATGATAGTTGAAGAATTTCGAAGAGCGGCCAAGATAGAACAAAACTATAATTTTTAAGAAGAATTGGGTGCACACCATCCGGCCCGGGACCCTTGTTTACATCTAAAGAGCTTAATTTCTTATAAATATCAGATATGCTTATATCACAGAAGTTTACATTAAGAGTACTGGTAGATATCACAACAGTTGGTATATCACAGGTTTTTGTACTATAAACGCTGGCGAAGAAATCTGCAAAATAATTTGCTATTTCCTGACCATTAGAGCTAGTTAGATTGTTGTAAGTAAATTGTTTTGGTAAATCTTTAGACTTAAGTTTGGAATTTACAAAATTATAAAAGTTTTTCAGTCTATGGTTCATCATATCACTCTCCACAGTTGAAACATAGTTACAGTAAGTGTTTTTTGTTAAATCCTTACAGAGACGTCTGAGCCTACTAAATGCTTGGTAGCTCTCACCAGAAGCGTTTTTTGTATTCTTTATGAGCAATTTTTTTGAGAAAAATAGTATTCTTTAATTAATTAAGAACTTATTCGCTTAATGCGTACATAACATTCAATTCCAACACAAAATGTCCACCATAGCGTCAAGTGATTTATTTCTAAGTAGGTAATCCCAGTCAACATATCCAAACAGCTGGTTAATCGAGCGATAGTCTTTAAGAGTTATTATTGTGGTCCCTTGAAAGTATTTGAACCTGCAGAGGAGGGTGATATCCATCCTGAGGGACAAGTCCTTCATCAGCCAATGATACCATCGTGTGGGGATCAAGGTAAAACACAAGATCCAACAGTGACCCATGTGCATTTGTTAAACTGTTTGACTGGTAGAAGTTGTGAAATGCACACATACTGGACATTATTTCCATCGATTCAGCCTCATTTGCCGACGATGCTGCTGTTGGCAGCATTGTGGAACCATACTGATCATGTTGCCAGGCATAGTGTGGAAGGTTGAAGTCGCCCAAAAGATGAATTTGAGATCTTGGTTCACCCTCAAGCCACACATTAATATTCTGTGCAAACAACCCACACTTATCTGAGCTACTATTTGTGGGAAGATACACAGCTACTAGTACTATAGCATTATTCCCAGTACTCACTTGCACCCATACCTGTTCTATGGTTTCTTCAGATGGAATGAGTTTACTTGGAATGTCTTGGCGAACAGCAATCAAGACTCCACCTCCCCTGCTGTAGGGACTAGTGGAAGATGATCTGTCTTTACGGTAAATGTTGTAGTCCGAGAAGAATAATTCATTATCATGAAAATCACTGGTTAGCCAAGTTTCAGTTAATACGATGACAGGGAACTCATAATTAGGTGCTGTTTGCAAAAGCTTAGTGCGTAGTCCACGTACGTTTTGATATAAAATACACATTTCCATTTTCAAGTTGGTAGGTTTTAGTTTTTTGGCACGAGGGTTGGTGTGCCTCTGATGTACCTCAAAACCAAATTTTATCTCCATTCTGGATTCGAGCCTTCAGTTCACCCCTAATCTTTTTCTCTTGGGCCTGCTGACTGCAAGTTAAGTCTGGGGCAATATAATAATACTATTAATTATTAACAAAGAAAGGTATATAGGTTGAACAAGAATTGCAGCAAAGTTTAAAACAAATGTTTTAAATAAGTTTTTCTTTGTTTTAAACGTAATCCTAACCCCAGAGCCACGAACATGCCTGTGAAAAGAATGTATTAAAAAACACACGTTTGGTTAAGAATAAAAAAACTGTTATTTTTTTTTTCAACCTTGGTAGAAATAAGAAACAGAAACCTTTCAAAATTTTAACATCAGCGAATATGCGGTGCAAAAAAATTCACAATTTTAGAGCCAGGAACAGTAAAAAAATAGAAAAAAAAAAGGAAAGCGAATAAGGTACCGACGAAGTATTTCTCTCTGTCCTTTATTTACCATCAGGAATACAAAAGCAGCCGTTGCCATTTTTTTTGACAAGACTTGTTTTGTTTTTAAGAACTTGCAGTGAGAGCACAAAAATTGTTAAGAGTTGTTTAGCACATTATTTGCAAAGATGTAACCTTTTGCGGAAGTAATTCTCAACCATTTTATTACTTTCCCATGTTAAAAAAAGTGATTCGTCCATATGCAGTTTTGGCAAAAAAGAATGACGCTGCCTCCTGGGCTGTTATACTGCTTTGTTTCATGCAATTGTGTGGAAAAATAATAGAAAATAGTTGTATAATGCCCACTGCATAAATTATTACAACTTATGGTAAATGTTAGCGGTGCTAGGATGGTCAATTCAAAAAACTACAAATCAATCCCTGTACATATACAAAAAGTTTTCTTTTCTGCACTATAGACAGATTATTGTATACCAGTTCCCCAAAAGACCGATGGGCTTTTCATGAAGGGCTTTGACGAAACATATTACTTTGTGTCTTCCTATAATACTACCAATGCAAGTGTTAAAGTTAAACAACTAAGACTTAAGATTTAGTATAACAAAAACAACAAAAAGAAAAGTGTGAAAGTCCTGTCAAATCTCAGGTACTATAACCCTAAAATAATTTGATTTAAATTGGGTGGAATAAAAGCATCTTAAATAAAATAAACTTCATTTTTTTTTTCATATTCATTCTAAATGAACCTCTAACAGTTTTTGAGAAAATGAATAATTTAAATGTTTATAATTGGGCTTTAATAAATTTAGATATATTCAAAATCAATATTATTTTGAAACATTCATAGGGTCCATCTCGTTTAAATATTTAGATAAATGATCTAATCTAAAACTCTTTTTACCTTGCATTTGAACATCCCCACCCTTAGATGTACAAGAAATAACATTTAAAGAACTTTGTTCTGTGAAAAATGTATATACTGTATCACTGAGGCACATATCATGGTCCATTCGAGTTAAGCACAGGCCTCGTACACGAATTTTTGAATTCTATGTTTTAAAATATGTCAAAAATGGACCCTACACAATCTCAAGCAATCCTGGTACATAGAGAACCAAACTTCCACCAAGAATGTTTTTAACGTTTATTGGCAGGAGATTTTTAAATTAATAAATACACTTTAGTTTAAACAAGGTGTTTTATTTTATCAGAATACTTTATAGTGTTATTCTATAACTTAATTTGATAAAGCTTTAGACATTGACATGGTTGACCTTTAAATTTAACTTCCTGGTTTCTATTTGATAGGTAACTTCTAAGCTATCCTTTTGCCTCCACATTGTAGTTAATTTCGCTAAGAGGAAATCTATATTCAGGTTTTCAAAGACCTTTATCATGTGAATTATGACAGAAGGACAGCACTCACTTCTGTTATAGTTATTTTCAATAATGTAAGCTGATCTAAAGCCAGACTACAATGCAGGCAAAAAGAAAGTTTGCAATTTGTTTTTTTTTTTAGTTTTTCAATTACATTTAAGGCATCTTATTTTCTATATAATTTACTTTTTATATTTTAAAAACAGTTATTGTTTGTTATTGAAAATATATAAATCATCTTAAAGTATTGGCTGGTTTATGCAGTTGCAACACTATAACCTTTTATTTCTAAGTCAGTAAGTCATATTCTTTGATGCAATTTTGCCATTTATATATACAACTTGTGTGTTCTTGCATAAGTAACTCTATTGCCAGGCCAGTTGCTAAATCCGTCTGGAAACTGCTGTTTGTCAAATAGCTGTTAAGAGTATTAACAAAACTATAATGTAATAAATAAAATATTTTGTTTGTTATCTATTAAATAAATCTTCCTATCTATTTTCTCCAGAGTTCGCAGTTTTTTGTCTTATAGAGGATGGGAATATGACAAACACCATTCTGCTTCGGATTTCAATGTTATCCTATCTAGAAAACAATGATCAAGATATTTGCTGAACTCTGAACAGCAGCCTCAAGGTTCATAACTATTTTAATTCTCTCTTATATATTTGTTTATGTGTATATTTAACTAAATATCAAATTTAAAAAACACAAAATTTGAGGCCCTATGTTTTACAAAACCAATTAGAGCATTTGTTTTAACTAAATAGCACAATATCATCCTTAGTGAAAAAATGCTTAAAATGAAAAATACAACGGAACTAAATGATCACCCTGTATTAGACAAAATATTTTAAAGAGGTACTACTAAAGCTTTCATATTTACCTTTTTGTTGTTCAGAGTTATCCAATCATCCATCCAGGACTGAATAAGGCTTTTTTTTCGGCTATAATCTTACATATTAAAAAATCGGAAATAGCCATTAGATATAATTTTCTGTAATCCAAAGGTCTCATTACCTAAGACATGTATTTATGATTAGAAAGTCACAATGGGTTACTTTGCTTACCAAACATAAATGTTAGAATATATGTATTTTTCAAATTGTATTAAATCTTTGGCTATGAAATACTCGCTGGAAGACAGACTTGAAGTTTTGTTTATGGGTTAACAATGACCATTTTTTGGAACTTTTTAAATACCTACTGTGCATTTTAAATAAGTAATACATCTGACAATTTAAAGAAAATCTTGATGTCCTTCTATAATTGACTACCAATAAACAGAGGGTGTAATACCTAATACTAATAGGTACAATACTAAAGTTATTAAGTACTTATATAAATATTTGTACATACACATCTTATTACTTATATGTTCCAAATGTGCAATTCCACGTTCAAGAAAAACTTCAAAAAGAATTTCCAAGTTCACCCTCATGTCACTGAATAAGGGTTATGTCAGTCCTGCAAAAGAGGCTCTAATGTAATCCTTTAATTTATCAATGCCTTGTGGGGTATCCTTAAAGAATTTCTCTTTACAGAATAGGAAAAATAAAGGAAGTCAGTGAATTGTGAAATGTTCACCCACAAACAACCATGTGTCGACAACATTACTTTCATAGAACCACAACCATTTTATTTTGGTGGTGTTTATTAAAGGCCATAAAATATTATCTATTTCTCACATGTAGAAATTAAATAATTAAATTACTCTACTGATAGTTACTTGTATAAAAAGGTTTTAAAATTCTCCAATTTATATGAATCAAAAATTAAGTCAGTGCGAGTCATAAAGAACAGCTTTATAAACAACAATTTTAGATACACAAAAAGAACCTT
The DNA here is from genome assembly GCA_030620095.1 of Kuschelorhynchus macadamiae. Lineage (NCBI taxonomy): Eukaryota > Metazoa > Arthropoda > Insecta > Coleoptera > Curculionidae > Kuschelorhynchus > Kuschelorhynchus macadamiae. The sequence goes on from JAUTXW010002618.1 coordinate 1,685,416, forward strand.
ATGTGAATTATTGTACCTTTATATAAACACGCCTGTTACGCATGTTATTGCGCCACTTGTTTCTGTATTGTGTTTGGATAATTCTCAGATTGATGTTAGTTTAAACCTCGTTGAGGAAAATCGACAACATATGCCAGAGGGGAGCAATGATATAATTAATTTGGATGACACAAATAATGATGTTTTTTTAGAGAGCAGCCTGACGACGATAATGTCACCTTAATGTTTTTAAATATCCAATCAGTCAGAGTAAAAATTGACGAACTTTCAATTCTACTGGATAATTTGAGATTTCCAAAAATAGTTTTACTGTGTGAACATTGGCTTAATATAAATGAACCAGTTTTTTTAATGAACTATGTTTTAGTTGATAAATATTGTAGAACAAATTTAAAAAACGGAGGTACTTTGATTTTTATACATAATCGTTTCCTAAACGAAAATAACTTTACAAAAATTAACAAATTTGACAATCTTTTAGAGGAGAAAATATTTGAATTTTCATTGGCGCATTGTACAAATTTGAATTTATATGTCATGTGCTTGTACAGAGCCCCATCGAGTGATCTAAGAAATTTCTTTACTAAGCTCGAAACCATCCTATTGGGATTTCCAATGAACTCAAGTATTATTATGTGTGGGGATCTAAATATAAATTTTTTAAATGCTCAAGATGTAAATACTCAGACTTTAAGTGGTCTGCTCAACACATTCAAACTGCAAATGTTTGTCGATTGTCCAACTAGAATCACTTCGCATTCAGCAACGTTATTAGATTATATGTGTTGTAATTTATTTGCTAATGATGTAGAATTTAAAATAGTAAATTCAGGAATTTCAGATCATGAAGCACTTTTCTGTAGATTTAAAATATGTACACGTAGGAATAGGATCAGAAACTGTAGGAATGGGCAGACTGTGGATACAAGAACAAATTACGAAAGGTTCGCACAATATTGTAGTGGTATTCCTTGGGATGACATTTTATCAGCAGTGAATCCACTAGATAATTTTCATAAACAGCTTGTACATAGTTTTGATTTGTCGTTTCCATTCAGGAAATTAAGAATGCATAAAAAAAAACCTTGGATTACTAAGGGTTTAATGGTTTCAGGCAAAAATATGAGAGCTTTACACCATTTAAGGAAATATTTTATCAACTGCCCTTTTTTTGTAACTTATTTTAATGCCTATAGATCCACTTATAGGCGAACAATAAGGGTAGCCAAGCAAATTTATTATAAAGGTAGATTAGCAAACTCACAAAATGTACAAAAAGAAGCTTGGAAAGCGGTTAATGAACTGAGAGGTAAATGTAAAAATAGTTCTCATAACGATGGATCTAATCTTTCAGCCAATCAACTGAATGATTTTTACTGTTCCGTGGCTGCAAACATGGCAAGTAAAATTCCAGAAAACAGAGATTTTAGAGTATATCTAAATCAAACAACCATCTTTGAATCGTTTTTCCTGGCACCCACAAATACAAATGAACTTAAAGAAGTACAATCTGATATAAAAAAGTCAAGGGCATCAGGATGGGATAATATATCAATTAAAATACTTAAAAAACTGCCAAACAAAGCAATGTTTGTTTTAGCTGAGGCCATTAATATTTCTTTTTCGACGGGAGAATTTCCTTCCTCTTTAAAAAAAGCTGTTGTAATTCCGATTCATAAAGGTGGGGACTTGAATCGCCCAGAAAACTATCGACCGGTTGCTCTGCTGACAACCATGGGTAAAATAATAGAAAAATTGGTAAAAAAACGTATGTTAATATTCTTGAAGAAACATAATATATTAAGTACTTCACAGTTTGGCTTTCAAAATAATAAAAGTACCAATGATGCTATATTTTCATTTCTGGAGTCAGTATATATAAAACTTAATAATAAGAACTCAGCTGCAGATATACTTTTGGAAAAATTGGAAACATATGGTTTTAGGGGAATAGCTTTAAGATGGTTTAGGTCTTACTTATCAAATCGAGTGCAAAAGGTAAATTTTAAAAATGAAGTTTCTAAATATTTAAATGTTGAGTACGGCGTTCCACAGGGCTCGGTCTTGGGTCCCATTTTGTTTCTTCTGTACATAAACGATATTGCAAATCTTCATACTGGCGGAAAATTTACGTTATTCGCTGATGATGCCACAGTATTGTGGGATGGTACGGATCAACTGGAACTACATGAAAAAATAAGTTCCGATCTTGTTCTTATTAAAAACTGGTGTGATGCAAATCGAATTACTTTAAATGTAAATAAAACGTGTATTATGTCCTTTAAATGTGAATTGAATGATGTACCACTCGAAAATTCAATTTTGAACAATTTAAATGTTAATAGATTCCTGGGTATTTTGATTGTTAATAAACTAAAATTTGAAGAACACATAAATAACCTTAGTTCAAAATTATCATCTAACTACTATGCAATTAGGGTTATTAGCAACGAGTTAGATGGTTTAACCACCAGAAATGCATATTTTGCCCTGAGTGAGTCGAACCTGAGGTATGGAATTTGCTTCTGGGGAGCCTGCTCAAGGCAGTTTTTCAATCAAGTATTTGTGCTACAAAAGAGAGCCATAAAATACTTATGTAAGGCAAGGGTAAGAGACTCATGTAAGCTCCTGTTTTTAGATACGAAAATATTGACTTTACCTTGTCTTTTTGTACTGGAAACAGCTTGTTTGATGCACAGAAAATTCAAACATACTATAGGGGACCACTCAGTTCATAATACTCGGCAAATCTATAATATTGCTCTCCCTGTTCCTACCTCTACGCAGTGCCAAAACTCTATTATATACAATGGCAAAAAAATTTTCAATCACTTACCTGTTGAGATTCGGCAGATAAAGGATGAAAGGTTGTTTAGAAGGAAACTACAATCACTGTTAATTGTGCGGCCCTTTTATGACGTTAATGAATTTTTTCAAGAAAATTTTGCTTAAGAGTGCTTTTCAGTTTGTATTTCCTTGTTAAAATGTATATATAGTCTTGTTCTTTGTAAAATCTTAGATGTTTATTGATGCTCTTTGTTTGTGTTTAGTTGTAAATATCGTTTTCTGTTCCTCTACATTTATTTTAATTTTTGAACTATTTGACTTCAAATATGTATTTTAAACTGTTGTAATTTTGAGTGTATTCTTTTTTACATGTATGAACTTTATTTCAATTTTATCAAGTTAGCATTATTTTTGTTAAATGTATTTTGTGTTTCTTATTGAAACAGCTTTGTCAACAAAATATTGATTTTAATTGGCAATAAAGCAAATTTTGACTTGACTTGACTTGAATTGCTTTAAATGTATTTGTATATTCCAAACATGAGGCATTTAAAAGTTTCATGTTGCAACAGACATAAAACAATGCCAGGATTTTAAAAATTAAATAAAGATAGGACCTTCCATTTTTAGTGACACTTCTTCAGAGTCACATACAATGGCTATTTGTTTTTTAGTACAGTTGGGCTGCCGGATCTTTACCCATACGTCATCAAGTGATGGTAATATCAAAGACATGCTTATTAAAGATCTTGTTTCTTTTATTGATTAATATTCCAATCGATCAAAAGACAATATGTCTTCCCAATATGAATACATTAAAAAAATATAATAAAGTATTAAATTACCAAAACGAACTTGTTAGACAAAAACATCAATACAGACAGGTTTTTCACGTCAAAGCCACAAACATCAGGATGTGCTTGAATGTTATTAATGTTGTTGTCATTTGTATTGTTCATATTTGTGTTTTTATAATGTCTTATGCCGTTTATTCTTCAAATCAGTTCTTTTAAGAAGATACTTTTGTTGTATTTTTTATTGCTGGTAAGTACAGTTATTAGTAAATAGTAGTTTAATTGATAATTATTATATATATTTATTTCTATGCCCATAATGGATGTGCCTTGTTTGACAATTTAATCCACGAAATGTTGAATTCATTCATATGGATATGAATGATGACACATGGATAAACATCCAACCGATCAACTATAGTTGAGAATATAGCTAAAAAAATGCCTCTGTTCAGTCCCTTTGGATTACTCTGTACCTTTTATGATTTTACTATTAAATGTTGTATCTTAATCAGCCCTGTATCGAACCGGAGATAGAGAATCTTAATCCAAGTCTGGATTATTTATTTACTTCTCCTCTACACAACAACAAAAATGGCGGGTGATAACGACGATGTTCCCGACGGCGATTATAAAAGATCATTTAAATGTTGTAAAAAGAAGACAACTACTAATATTTGTTGCATAAATTGTGACGAAATATTTCACACCAGCTGTGCAAAGGTGAAAAATCTGATATTTGTACAGGATAATTTCGTAAATTGTTGTGAAAGTGCAAATGTAAATATAACCTCAAAATCTACTGAAATCGAAAGTTTAAAAAATGAAATAAAATTGCTTCACTCTATTATAAGGGACAAAGAAGTTATTATTAGTGATAAGGAATATATAATCAAGAACCTAGAAGAAAAAATTGTGTTAATAAAACAAGTTAATACTCAAAAAATAAACACAGAAAAATCTACCCTTGAAAAGGAAGTCAGGGCAAATCCTTCTTATTCTCAAAGTTTAAAGCTTAATAAAGAGCCTAGTAAGAATCCCAAGCAACTACCTAAATCACCAAGTCCCAGAATTACTGAACAGAAGAAAAATACTCTTGACCGTAACCAAATAACAGCAAGCAAACATGAAGTACAACAAAGGCAAATTATGGATTCCGTTATTCAGCTTGGACAGCTTGACAAAGAAGATAATGAAACAGGAAATCATTTTACCGAGGTAAATTACAGAAAACGAAAAAATCGAGCAAATACTATTTTGGGTTCAAATGAAAAGATTGGTCGGATCACAGCGATTCAAAGTCGTAGAGAAATTTTTATATCAAGACTTCATCCAAATACAACTCTGGAGCAAATCAAACAACACCTTGAAGAAAGCAAAGTAAATGTGCTGGATGTTGAAAAGCTTGAGATAATGTCTAAAGCAATAGCTGCATTTAGACTTACCATTCAGCACTGTGATGTAAATGTTATTCAAAATCCAGAAGTTTGGCCGAAATACACCATTATTAGGCCATTTCACAGAAAGAGAAATTTTCAGAAAGCAGCCCCGTACCAGGTGGGATTGAAAACGTAGACTCACTCGACTTAAGTGCCATGCACAACTTCCCTACAAATAGCCATCCACTCCAGGATAAAAAAATAATTGAAAAAACATTTTCTATTTTGCATATTAATATTCAGTCTATTAAAAATAAGACTCATGATGGATAATTATCTTTGTGATCACGAGCATGATGTATTATGTTTTAGTGGACACTGGCTAACTCCTTTGGAGGTGAGTTCTTTTAAGTTGGAAGGGTATGTAATTGCATCAAATTTTTGTAGAAATTATAGTAAATGGGGTGGCACAATGATTTGCATAAAACCTACAATTCCTTTTATAGCAAGATCAGATATTTCTGGTTTAAGTATTGAAAGTGTGGGTGAGGTCTCTGCAGTGGAACTAATAGAGAGTCGTCATATTATTTTGGCTGTTTATAGACCACCTAGCAGTCATTTTGCCAATTTCTTGGATATATTTGCAAATATTCTTGAAATTCTTTCTGCAAAATCTTATCATCTAGCTATCTTTGGTGATTTTAATGTCTTGTTCCACACGGATGATCCCAAGTATCAGAAACTTGATACTATTATGAACATTTATAATCTCAATCCCTGTATATTTGAAGCCACAAGAGGAGCAAATTGCTTAGATAATGCTCTCATAAATTTTAATAAGTCTCTAAAATATACCTCATGGGTGAATGACCTCTGTATATCCGATCATAAGGCAATCATTCTAAGCATACCATTTTCTCATATAAAGTCTGAATTTAAGTATAAATCAATAACTCCTATATCCCAGGCTGGTTTGTTCACCATCTACAATCTCGTTGAAAATATGAATTTTGGATTCATAAAGGAATACATACATGTAAACGTAAAATGGCAAATGTTCATGGATTTAATTACCAACGCAATAAAAGTTGCCTTTCCCTCTAGAATTATTAAAGTAGATCTAAATAGAGACTTCAAGGTGTCCTGGTTTAATGATATACTTAAACATTACCGTGAAACCTTATATCTTTTACATGACTTGTACAAATTAAGACCGTCAGAGGAAAATAAATTTCAATACTATGAATTCAGAAAATTCTATAGGACTAAAATCAGTGAAAGCAAAAAAGAAGCTAATAACCACTATATTGACTCGAGCAAAAATAAGTCGAAGGCCATGTGGAATATTATAAATAAAAACCGTCCCCAAAAAAGAAACCAAATAGCAAACAGCGCTCTGAATGCAGATCAGTTAAATAACTTTTTTATTCAACAACCAAATCTTATAGTTCAAAATATATCATCAAAAACAGCGCCCTATAATTTTTTGTACAAAACATGTACTAGTACATTTATGTTTTCTCCTGTTACACCAAATAATGTTCGAGATGTAATTAGTTGCTTAAAAAATTGCAACAGTCATGATATTTTTGATATGACTGTCTCAATTGTTAAACATTTAAAAAACTTACTGATTTTGCCATTAACCAGTCTATTTAATATATGTCCGCAAACTAAAACGTTTCCAGAGAACCTAAAACTATCTAAAGTAATTCCTGTTCATAAGAGTGGTTCCCAGGAAAAGTGTGACAATTTTAGACCAATCAGTATTGTTCCGATTTTTGGCAAGATTTTTGAGATTATTCTCTCAAAACAAATATACTCCTATATGGAATCTTTTAACCTTTTTGACCCCAGTCAATATGGTTTTAGGAAAAACAAAAACACAGAAATGGCCATCATGACACTGATGACGATGATTGCTGAAGAGTTTGATGGAGGAAGCCTTGCTGGAGTTACATTTTGTGATTTAAGCAAGGCTTTCGACTGTGTGTCCCATGACATTCTGGTAGCGAAGCTCGGGTATTATGGTTTTTGTGAGGATAGTGTCCGTCTAATTCATAGCTATCTTCTCGATCGCAGACAGAAGGTCTACTTCAATGGCAATTTTTCTAAAGAGGCCAATGTCTTGTCTGGGGTGCCGCTGGGTTCGGTTCTGGGGCCTATCCTGTTCGTCATTTATATTAATGATTTTGCGGGTTGCCTCCATGGGGCCGAGGCCGTGTTGTACGCAGATGATACTACAATAACTTGTCGACAATCTGATTTGCTTTCGCTCCAAAGTGTCATGGCTCAGGTACAGTCGAGGGCACTGGATTGGTTCTCGGCAAATAAGTTAAGTTTAAATCAACAAAAAACTGTTAATTTTGTTTTCACCCAGAGAAGACTGGAGGAAGCACATGATCCTGTTAGGTTCCTTGGTGTATGGCTGGATCAGAAATGTACATGGGAATCTTTCATTGATTTTCTAACAGACAAACTTTCCAGAAGTCTCTATGTATTAAGAACTCTTAAACCCATTGTAAACAGGCAAACTTCTTTAAATGCATACTATTCTCTCTTTCAGAGCGTGATGTCCTATGGAATACTTGTTTGGGGTCATTCCCCACATGCTCAAAAAGTGTTTTCAATCCAGAGAAAAGCAATCAGGATAATCTTGGGCCTAAATTATAAAGAGGATGTTAGGCATCAATTTGTTAAACTTGGAATTCTTAGCTTTCCTTCTTATTATATTTATAAATGTCTGATCTGGATAAAGTCCAGTATTTCTGGCTTTTCATGCCATTCTGATATACACAATTATAATACCAGGAACTCTGATAACATTGTGCCATCAAATTCCCGCTCAAACAAGAGCAGATTTTCATTTAATTACTTTGCTCCAAAATTCTTCAACCACCTGCCAACACATATTAGAGCTCTGCCTACAAAAACTTTTAGCAAAGAAATAAAAAACTTTTTAATTAAACATGCTTTTTATGACGTTAATGAATATTTACATTTTAATTTTGTGAACATGTGACATCTGCTTCTGAATTTCTAGTTGTGAATTTGTTGTATACTTTTAATATTGTAGTGTAATAATTGTACCTGTACCTATATATGTAATTTTTATTTTAGTACTATTTTTAAGCACCTACTTTGTTATACTATGCTTAATTCCAAAGTGTTTATCTGTGTTTTTAATTTACATTGTACCTTTTTTGACTTGTGTAAAATCATTGTTTTGATTAATTTGACACAAATAAATACTCTATAATTTCTACTCTATAATTTCTACTCTATAATTTCTACACTTTTGTCTATGTTCCTGGGATAGAAAATTTTAATCTATGAATTTTTTATTTACCTCTCCTCTACGGTTTTGCCTATGTTCTTGCTGGCTATCGGCATTATGTCTTTGCCATCGACCTCCTCTGCGTACATAAACATTAGAGCCAAACCCAGTTCCAAAGAACATGTTGAACAACTCATCAGGATTAACTTCAGCCTCGAAACCTCGGTTATAGCTCTGAGAGTGGTTTCTCGTTGGTTCATCTTTGCCATACAAATCATACTGTTTGCGTTTCTCAATGTCTGTTAAAACTGCTACTGCATTCCCTTAAATTACAGAATACCAATTTTGTTATTGTGTTATAAACATTTGACGCCACAACTATTATGCAAATATATGGTGATTATAAAAGACTGAATAACTAAACTATTCGAGTCATGAAACAATTGCAATGATATATCTATCCAAAACTTAACTTAGAGAGCCATGCCAGTTATAAAAATTCAATGGACAAGGCAGCTAAAAAGTAACCAAAATAAAAACATTTATAAGAGTTAAAAAAATTAAATTAATACTACATACAGAACTCGTATAAATGAATAGACAGAGATATGAGAGAGAGAAAAATGTGTTTTATACTGCTTCAGATTCCAAAATTTTAAATGCTACAGAACCGTTATTTAAAAATAAAGAAACAATATGACCAGATTATGTCTCTGGAAGTTTTTTAAATAGTGCCATTTTGGTACCATAACAGATAAGAAATTGGAATTGTAAATCTGGAGCGACAAAGGTATAATGTGTTAGCATGCTTTTTGCATAAACTTCTGAATGGCAACATTGAATGCAGCCATCTTCTGTCAAAAATATGTTTTCACATACCTTAAAGGCGAAAGAGGTCTAGACATGTTTCTTGTAATGTATATTATCGCACGAATTATGGTATGTACCAATGCTTTACTGATAGGCTTATAATGATAATTTTAGTGAAATAGACCTGTTTAGTTTCAGCTTCGAGGTATTTAAAAGTAAAATTAGAGATTGTTTTTTTTTGTTGTACAATTTGGAGGTTACTCTGCATGTATTGTGAATAAATAAATAAAGATTATTCTCTGAATTCTTGTTATTTTAAATATATTTTGATTTTGATTAAATAATTATTCATTTTAAGTGACTATTTTTAATATTTAATAATGCTGTTTATTATTGGATAAATGTTCTGTTAGGTTGTAAGCAGTCTTTCGAAGTGGCGGCTCGTGGTCAACTTTTGGGGAGGGGTCAATATATATATATATATGTATATATATATATATATATATATATATATATATATATATATATATATATATATATATATATATATATAACCTCCTGAGTTTTCTTACAAATGTTGTGCAAAAAAACGGTTATCAAATATTGTAATGTGTGTAATTTGTGGCTCTGTGTTCCACCCCAGTTGTTTTCAAAGAAAAAAGGGCTTAAACATTGATAATACGCGAGTAATTTGTTGTTTAAAAAACTTAACCTATGATCCTGGAAATGTAAACAAACCCAATCAAATTGAAATGGAAAATTTGTTATTTAAATTGGTTTTGAAGCAAATACAGGACCAAAATATGATTATAAAAGAGGATTTTCGCATATTAAAAGAAAAATTGGCAGATATAACGAAAAAATATGATGAACTCAAAAATAATGGATTTCCATTGTTAGCACCTGTAGATATGGAAAAGAGAATGCCTTCTTATGCTAGTGCACTAAAGAATGAGTCTATAATAATCTTAAAGCCAAAAAAGGAGCAAGATAGCAAAAATACCAAACAGGATATTAGAGGAAAAATAAACCCCATTGGTTTGCAAATATCAAAATTTCGAAATGCTTCAAAAGGAGCTGTAGTTATAGGTAGTGAAAATAGTAAGGATATAGCTTCCTTGAAAAATAAAATAGAAAAGGAGATAGGCAGGGACTACATCGTCGAAGTTCCAATTAAGAAAAAGCCAAAACTAAAGGTTGTAAATTTAAATAGTACAGATACCAGCATTGAAGATGATGAAGAAGAGATTATAAGAGAAATTATAAAGTGCAATAATCTGCCAACAGACAACAATTTTCACATCAGAATTTTAAAGAAATCTGTTAATAAATATAAAAATGTTGATCTGATTCTTGAGTGTGACTGTAAAACTCATAATATCCTGCTATCTCAAGGCAGGGTGACCATTGGCTGGTCCAGGGCATATGTTTTTAACCACATAAGTGTGTTACAGTGCTATAAATGCATGGGGTATAACCACTATGCAAAAGATTGCAAGGCAAAAGATGCAGTTTGTTCAAAATGTGGTGGAAATCATCTCTATAAAGACTGTAAGTCACAAATGACAAGATGTATAAATTGTGTAGGTAAAAATAACAAAAATAGAAGCAACAACTTTGATACTAACCACACAGCATTGGACCGAGAATGCCAGAGAGCAATTATTATTCAGGAGATCAGTCGAAGAGTGGAATACTTTACTGACAGGGACTAAATCAAACTTTCATTGCAGCAGCCAATCCAGAGCAATATTAATCCAAATAAGACTTTTTTACAATGTGCTCATTTAAATTTAAGGTCAATTTTCACAAGTTTCAATGATTTTGTGCATTTGGTACAAATGATCTTGATATTGTTGGTGTCACAGAAACTTGGCTAAATGATAAGACTACAGCTGATTGTGTGTCTATTCCTGGTTATAATTTTTACAGAAAAGATCGTGGACTTGGAAGAGGAGGAGGCGTAGGCATTTATGTCAAGTCAGACGTTAAATGTGAGATTATCCCATTTCCCAATTTACCAGTTGTCATGGGTTTTGAATACCTATGGATTCGAATCAAAGTGATTAATAAAGTGACTGTGGCAGTCAGTATTATGTACCGAACAGGTAATAATGTTCTCGATTGTGTAAATGTGTTGGATACCCTGCTGCCTGAAATTTTGCCAATGGATAATTATATTGTGGCCCTTGGTGATCCCAATATAAATATGTTAAACATTATGAATCCTGCCAGCAGATTATTTGATAGTTATGGTTTTGTTCAAGTGATAGATGAGCCAACAAGGGTGACGGATCGAACAGCTACTCTGTTAGATCCAATCTTTGTGTATACAAAAGACATTGTAGTTGATAGTGGAATTATAGATGCTAGTGTAATTAGTGATCATATGATGACATTTTGTAAAGTAGAAGTCCCATTGAATAAAAAAATTGCCAAGTATGTCACCTTTAGAAATTTTAAAGACTTTAATGAAAATCATTTTTTACAAATCTTGCAGGTATTCCATGGGACAATATATTTTACGTTAATGATATAGATGATAAAATTAGCTTTTTAACTAATAATTTGTAATTTTTATTTGAAATTCATGCTCCATTTAGAACTGTAAGGGTAAATAAACCTCGTGCACCTTGGTTAACCGCAGCAATTAAAAATTTAATGAAAGAAAGAGATAAAGCTAGGGTTAGAGTAAGACAGGAAAACACTGCAGAAAATCGAGAACAATATAAAACTCTTAGAAATGTTGTAAAAGCTGCTATACGTCGAGAAAAGACTGCATATTTAGCTTATGTTTCAAATCAAAAAGGTCAACGTCAGCTATGGAGGACATTGCAAGATTTTAATGTATATTCTTCCAAAACAAATAAAAATGACCTTCCTGCAGTTTTTTCCAATCCAGACACCATTAACGATTATTTCTGTAGTGTTTTTCAGAAAACTAATAACTGTGATAATAAGATAAGGTTCTATAATAATACCAAATTCAACGAAGATTTAAATTTTTCCTTTAAACTGGTTAGCCCATTTGATATTTATAATTGTGTTAACAGTATTAAATCCAATGCAGCTGGGAATGATGATTTGACACTTTTCATGTTAAAACTAAGCTTGCCAACTGTAATTAATCATGTCACTAACATAATTAACAGTTGCTTAGAGAAAGGATATTTTCCACGGTGCTGGAAAAATTCAGTTGTTACCCCAATTTCTAAAGTAAAAATTCCTGTAAATGTCAGTGACTGCAGATATATTCTCAGTGGTTTCAAATACTCATTTACAGACATATGCTGATGATGGTCAGGTTTTTCGCGAGAACATAATTTAAAAATTAACCCTATTAAAACAGAGGTACTTCTTTTTGTTCAGAGAAGCAAAGAAATGTGCTTATGGACAGACTTCGGCTAATTATAGATAATAGTTATTTGGAATTTTCAGATTGTGCAAAAAATTTGGGCCTTTATTTGGATGTTAATTTAAGATTTTATAAGCATGTGCAAAGTCTCTTACAAAGAAGTTATATAAAACTAAAACTGTTATACTCCAATAGATATATATTAAATTTTAAAATGAGAAAAAAGTTGTGTGAAAGCCTTGTTATATCAATTTATAATTATTGCTATATTGTATATTTTCCATTCCTTGATGTCATTACAAAGAAAGAATATGTATATATATATATATATATATATATATATATATATATATATATATATATATATATATATATATATATATATATATATATATATATATATATATATATATATATATATATATATATATATATATATATATGTAATTTCCTAATTATTATATTTCACACAAAGATTCATCTGAAAAAATCATAGACACGAAACAATAAAATGTCCTTATCGCATATACAGTCACACAAATTGAACATATTTTTACTAAAATAACCATTTCCTTTTTTATTTTTGTCTTTACTGGTTTGTCGATTTTTTAATTCCGGCAAAGGTCCACAACTGGCCTTAAATTCGAGACGTTTCTCAAAGTTTAGCTCACTGGCGGCTTTTGAAGGTTTAATATTCTGAACCACTATGGTTACCATTTTTTAAAACATTAATTTTTTACAATTAATTTAAACTACAAAATCAACAAACAAGTCTTGAAAATAAAACAATTTTTATAAAAATACTCAATTGTATGCACAACCTATCACACGATTCACATTAAACACATCAACTGACAAAAATGTTTAAGTTTCCTTGGCGCGGCTGTTGACCCAAAATTTGCCAACGTCAGCCGTATATTACCTATGCGCCCCTATGCGAATTCGATCGGGAACACTCGGGAAAAACTGGCCTCCGTTTACAACCTCGAGGTAATTGCGGGCCGTCAGCCTCGTGATCCAACGAAACGAAACTTCCTGAGATCCCTGCGCGATAGTGCGAATGCCGATTATTAATTATTAAATAATTAATAATTAAATTATTTATTACTTGCTGTTTGGAAATATTTATTGGGATGTCATTGACCATATGATATAATGGAGGAGCCGCCACTGGTCTTTCGTCAATGATTTTAGAGAAATTACACAGAAAAATGAATAGGAACCTAAAATTTATAAGTAGATATTGCAGGTTAGGTTGTTAGGTCTCGTTTGTAGTACACATCTTACATATGGTCTTCGTGTTAAGGGGATTGAAAAACTGTAGAACAGGTTTTGTCACACCTCTACGTTCAAAGAAGATGTGATTATCATGTGAATTATATACAACTTCTTATCACTACAACTTTAACTATACAACTACTAGAAGGATTAACTGTGACATTTCATGTTTTATGTTATTAACAAGCCTAATTGATAATTGCAAACTCGTATCAAAATGTAATTTGATTATCAAGAGCACAGATCTGTTCAGTACTTCCTTACATACTACTAATTATTCCCTTAATAGCCTTATCACTTAAATGCCAAAATATTTTAACATATACAAGTTGCCAACTCACATTTCTGGTGATAAATTTAAACCATTTCTCAAGAGAAACTAATAAGTTTTGATATAATCCAAATTAAATTATGTCTATTTAAAATTTAATAATAAAGTGCCTGTCAAGATAATTAAGCTACACCTAATCACTTACCCACAGCTTTAAATGCTTCATCTGCACCCGGAGCACGATTTTTATCAGGATGGAGCTGCAAGGCAATTTTTTTATAAGCCTTCTTTATTTCACTGTCAGTGGCATCCTTGCTGATACATAAAATTTCATAATAGTCCTTGCAAGCCCTAAAAAATAGCATTCTTCTATATTTATTTAATATTTTATATGTACTTGTTTATTTGGAAATGATATAATTAAGTGCACTCCATTTTGCTATAGATTAGTGAAAATATAAAAAGTGAACAGAAAGAAAAAATGCACTTCTCAAATCTCATAGCCACGCATACTTTATAAAAAGTACATAATATTTAAATTTTACAACATCTTAACCTACATACAAATCACAACTAACAACACAAAGTTTTATGAAAAAACATCAACATCAAGCTATTGGTTTTTTTACAAAATCTTGCAACATCATTCACTTTAACTGCCATATAGAGAATTCTCAATAGGTCATCATGAAGCACAACCTTTCTTTAATCAAGGAAAATTACATTCATACTGTTTGTAATGGCATGTCTCATCTCACACAAGATGTTTGATGTGTCTCCTTCTTGCTTATTATAAATATAACTGATAAAATTGACAAAAACTGTGGTATAAAACGAAATGTATTAGAGATCACATTCTGCCTTGTAACATACATGTAGAATCATACATTTTTGTCAATTTTCTAGGTCATCTTTAGATGAATGTATCAAATTATCACTGTAATATAAATGTATAATTAGCAAAAATAGCCCCATTTAATGAAACACAAAAGGACAAGTGAATACTCATTTTTTTTACTATCCAATTGTAATTTTCTAAATGTTTTAACAAATTCTGGTGGGTCAGATAATAACCTTAACACCTTTTTAATAAAAAAAAAAAGGAAAAATAAGTTTTAAACTCAAACTAAGCTTTATTGTGTAAAGAATTCAAAACTCTCATTCACAAAGCAGTACCTATACAACAATACCAACTATTAACTAAAAGAAAATAATTATTACTCAATCGTAATGATCAGGCTATCTATAAAATAGTTTAATTAATATGCCCTTTTATAATTTATTTACTTTTTTATAGTATAGAATTAAGCTACAATTAGTGTGTCACCTTAAAAAAAAATATAATAATAAATATAACATGAAAAAAAAAAGCAATGACAAAATGTCCTACAATGGAAAAAAGTTATACAAAAAGTCAACCGAAATAAAAACTTCTAGTTTTACAAAAACAAGAATTTCAATTAAGTCATAACCTAAAAGCCTATAAATAAAAAATCAATAAAATATTCGCAACAACACATAAAACGATAGAGGTTTCAACTAAAAATACTAATTGGTACGATCATCAAAATATTCCTACGTAGTAGAATAGGCTTTCACAATAAGAAATGTTTTCACTTCCCCTCTAAACTTCTTTGCTGGCAGGATTTGTCTTATATAAACTGGCAGATGATTAAACAGCTTTTTACTATCATAAAATATGGTAGGTTTCATTAGTGCAGAGGATGGAATGGAAAGCGATATAGTACACGTTCTACGCAATGGTTATCCTGATGACGAGTGCAAACAAACGTTTTGTTTCCTATGCATTAGACACACACAGATTCCAAAATAAATATACATGGAAAAGTTAAAATTATGTGCTCCAAAAATAAAGGCCTACACGAATCCCTTTGCCTAACCTTGTAGACTATTCTAAGGGCCTGCTTTTGCATAAGGAAAACTATTCAAAAGAGAGTAGCAGCACATGAACCCCAAAAAGATACTCCATACCACAAATGAGATTCTATTAGAGCATAGTATGCATTCCTTGATATACTAGTGTTCAATTCACTGGCAATCACTCTAAGAGCATAGTAACCAGCAGACAGTTTTAAAATTGAAATGTGATTTTTTTATTTTCCAATAATAAGCTGCTTAGTCTAGATTTAAAAGTAATATTAGTCTTAGACATGTTAAAACTGAAATTATTCGCGTTACACCAACCTCTTAATACTAGCTACATCCTGCTCCAAAATGGTAGGATCCCTGTTATGCCAAAATATTGTAGTATCATCTACAAAGATCGTGAATGAACACACAATATTCGGCTTTGTAAGGTCATTCACATATAAAAGAAACAACCACAAAATATAGATCCAATCCAACTGAAAAGGCTAAATTATGAAGCTTTGGAAGAACTTGCAATAAAATTTAAGTGATGAAATGAAAAAAACAGTGATGAAATCCATCAAAGGAAAATTGGATTCTTCAACTGACATCTCAAGACGACAAGTTGGTTTTGAAACAGGGTCAAATAAATTTTGAGCAGGTTAAAGTTTACATTCAGGGACCTCTTAATTTGACAATGTAATGTAAGTGTGGTTGATAAATAACAATAATAGGCATATTTACAAATACTTATTTTAATGATTTTGGCACATAAGCTCCATGCAAGTTCTAAAACTTTTCGTGCAAATTGGAAACCAAAAAGTGGCAGGGAGAGAAAGACTTTTCTTATCTTTGGCATTTGTTTTATCGTGAAAGTGTGAAATTTTTTGCAATTTTGGTATATGTGGGTTTTGCTTAGTTGTTACAAGATAATGTAGAAAAATTTACTTTAAAACATGCATGTGTCTTAGCGATCTTCAAGTCATTTTTTTATGATTAAATTATTTTGTTTCCTTAAACTCCGACAGTGTAGTCATTCACTTGACAAAAACTAACCCTATCTACCTTACACCTTAAATAATGCCACCATTAAAACAGTCAATGAACAGAAGGGCTTAGACACTTACGTAGCTGCAGATCTAAAATGGGAAACTCATATTGCCAAGACTATTAAAAAAGCAAATACCCTAATTTTCTTCATTAAAAATGGTCTTTGAAAACTTAGAAGCCCAGATTTCTCTCAAATTATTATTATTATTATTGCTATTACTAATGCTAGTAGCAGTAAGCAGTAGCAGCTGATATCATGTATTATTACAGTCTATAGTTTCTCACAAATTTACTGAATTTATTAGACATATCACATTTTGGTATTAAGATATTACAGTTTGCTCAGATAATTTCACTTTGTATCCCAGTTCTCAGAGGTAATGTATTAGACAGTTAGTCATGTTTTCCATTTCTTTATCAAGCCTATTTTAAACATGGTTTTATTGGCTGTTTTCATTTAAGGAGTTCCACCTATACACTACTCTGTCAGGAAGTTCTTATTTGGCAAAAGGCTGGAGTACTTTTCCTTTTTGAGCTTTTAAAATAGCCTAGTAATTTATTATTTGTGTTTGTTAGGAACAAATTAATGTTGAGTTTCAGACCTTGCCAATAGTTGTTCAGTATTTTATATGTCTCAAGTCACCTAGATACCTCCTTTCCTTTAGTGTGGTTAGTCCAAATATCTTAAAGTGTTCTACATATGATGTTTTTAATGAGGTTTGAATTTTAGTGAATCTTCACTTGACCTTTTCTAGAGACTCAACATATTTTGTAATATGGTATCCAAACAAAGGGGGCATATTCTAACTTAGGCATATTCTAAGCTAGTAGAAGACTTATTGACCTGTAGCTATCAAGGTCTTTCAGATCACCTTTTTTATTAACTAGTTTTATCAAAGCAAATTC
The DNA here is from genome assembly GCA_030620095.1 of Kuschelorhynchus macadamiae. Classification (NCBI taxonomy): domain Eukaryota; kingdom Metazoa; phylum Arthropoda; class Insecta; order Coleoptera; family Curculionidae; genus Kuschelorhynchus; species Kuschelorhynchus macadamiae. Next base: position 1,703,192 of record JAUTXW010002618.1, read on the forward strand.
TAGATGGCCTGGATATATTATAGAATTATTTACAATATGACACAATATGTATATTATTCAAAGTTTGACAATACTGACAGGAATATTATAATACCCCCTACAATGTTTATTTATAACGTGAGAAAGTGTTTTTATTCATTCATACTCATTAGCTTAAGATGTTGTTTCCTAATATGTCACATTTAAAAAGACACTTTGTTGTTGGTATAAATGACCTTGGATAACTTAAATTAGGTGACTGTTAAAATCATTAGCAAGTGATGGTTTATTGTTATATAAATCATGTCAGTTGTATTTGACCCTACCATTAATTTCATTGCAAACTGATCATATAGATTTGGTCTTACAATCTGAATTTCTTACCCTATTTTCATATGATTTTCTTTTGTCATTTTTCAATCACTGATCATATTCTTTTTTATGTATATTGGATTGTCTATAGACAAAAACATCAATGTATCTACAGAATGTTTTACTTCTACCAATTACTTTTGAATATATTGGATTTTAAGCTTAGTGATAGGTATTATAATATTCTTGTGTATGTCCAACGTAATGTACTGTATAGATAAATAAATATTTTAGGCAATATAAGTTTTATTATATCATTAAAGAGTTTAAGTACCTTTGATGTCATTATTATTCTGAATGTTTGTGTAAGGCTCGTTTTGAAATACACCTTTGACTTTTAATTTTTTAAGCTTATCTTGACTTCAGATGTATGTTGAGAATCAGAACTGTGTGGGGTAACAAAACGAAGGCGTAGTTTACTGTTTTATATAAACCATTGTAAAGAACAGTTATTTTATTTTAGATGTCATATAGCTATGTCAAATGTATTGTCATTGACCCTTATAATGAATAAATGTTTGTATTGTTAATAATATAACCTAGCGATAACTATTATTGTATCAATATTTGGGCCTACTATGTGTATTGATAAAATAAATAAATAAATTATTTTCTAACAAATTATACTTATCTTGTAAGTCTTGCATTTTTTTATTTAGTTGTTCGATTTCTGTTAGAGACTTTTATTAAAGAACACATATTATAGTATATCAGAACATCTGGAGGATAGGTTATAGCACAATAAGGAAAATAAATGTTTGTATTTTTTTTAATAATAGGTGACTATGTCTATATGTTTTTATATTCTTGACATGTACAAACCAATGTTCTAATGACTTAAAGTATTAATAAGTGAATAATTCAAAATAAAAGTAAAGTTGGTTACATAAAATTAAATATACCCCATACAAGAACCATGATTCCTATGTTACACAATAATAGTTCCATGAAATTAAAAATGTTAATATTTACCTTATTCGTTTGACTAATGCGATTTGTTCACTTGTGTATTCAGGTTTTTTTGGTGAGGCATCTCTTGGTAGAGAGTTGTTCCTCTTCCGAGGTTGTTCAGTTTCGACTGAGTCTGGCATAATCGAAACTTGCAGCAGAAGATCTGTTTAATTAGTGAAAATTTTTATTATTTCAATTCAAGTCAATCAAATAAGAACTTTGAGCATTAAGTACAATTTACAAGAATCCTTGAAATTCAAAATTCAATTCAGGCATATGAAAACTAAGGAATACTGAGTTTAGAAACTGGAGATTAATCTTTTTGTTGTATAGATTTTATACTGTTTACAGATACAATACCTAACAGATAGGAAGTTACATTTTACCTTTTGCTTTTTGTGTGGGAAATAGTCTCTCCGCTTTATACAGAAATTTCTGAGCTTTTTCCTTATTTTTCTCCTTGATGTATTTTTCTGCGACTTGAATACACCTCAAAGCTTCGTCTTTGTTACTATCCATTGTTTTCTATCAAACGAACAAGGGCTCTAGAAAATAGACCAGTCAATAGTCACGTAATGTATATAAAACGGGAAGGCCTAGATTTGATATCAACAAAAATTAAAGGAAAGAATTGTATAGATTGTCTTACCATGAAAGATTTTAATCATCTTTGACTGACAGCTCAATCAGCTGATGAAATATTAATGAATAAAGGTATTTTTTCTATGAATTAAAAAACGAAGCCCACGTGATATTTAGACTAAATTTGAGTACGACGGTCACGTGATGCAAAAAAAGGTACAGTGATCATACCCAAACGTTGCATTGGTAATTTAAGAGATGAAACTGTTCGGACCAGTCCAATAATTCTTTATTGTACCACGTGTGCCAATCGCAACGAATAGTAATGGTGATGGTGTAGATCCGGTAAAAGAAAATTCAAAACGAACTTACTTATTTGCCTCCCTTTCCTAGTTAGTACGCAACCAATTAAACACCACAGGTGAAACAGAGGCGTATCTTAAAACAAATGCTATTAGGCCGGTTGCTCACCCGGAGTGTTTGAAGCTTCACCCATCAGCTGATCTCCAGGGGTATTTCGAAGATCGTGGTGATGACCCACAGCCATACACATCTATGGGTTATTTCAAAATGCTCTAATTGCAGTAATTTATGCGGGTTATTTTCGTTAATCGTACGACAAAAAAGTTACTAAATCTTGGAACTTTGAACAGACTCGTCACCCACGCCAAAAAATTAGAACCGGTCTTAATTTCGTGGGCGAACACGCCGGGGGAATGCCCACACGCTTGACGCACTAGTAAAAATGAGAAATGTCGCAGTTTTTTTATGCTGGGTGAAAACCCCGGGTAAACACCCTTAAGTGGGAACCGGCCTATTGGTATTATTGCCAACAAAGAGCAAGTTAAAGTCCTTATTTATTTGCCATAGCATCGCAGAAAGTAGATAGGCGACTAGAGCTGATAAAGAGGCTGCTCTCATTATCCAGAGAAACTCAAGGCTGTGATAGAAGAAGAAAAGGAACTTTTATCGAGCATGAAGAAGAAACCTTTCCAGGTTTTAGAGCCGCCAAAGATCGTTTAACAGTGATGGTTGGCGTCAATGCAACTGGCGAAAATCGAAGAGCTTTAAAAATAAATCTAAAGCTGGCTTCACCGCGATTTGGAAGTCGAATACTAAGGCTTGGGTGACATCTTCCCTTTTTGAGGACTGGTTTGGTCTTCTTTATATATCTGAAGTTGAACGTTATTACAAATAAAAACCAATTCCATTTAAAGTAAAGCTATTAATCGACAAAGCACCAGGTCATCATCCTACTACTCTAACTAATTTCGACCCATGTGTAAGTGTATTTTTGCCACCCAATACAATCAGCTTGCTTGAACCGATAAACCAGGGAATCATCAAAACATTTAAAGCTTATTACACGAGACGATCGTTTGCGCATCTATATGGAGCTATGAGACAAAACAACGAGCTCTCTCTCTGTTAAAAACTTTTGGAAACAATTCAAAGTTTTAAATGCCTTAAATGTTTTAGAATTATTGGAGAATCTTGGAATAAAATTTCACAAATAACCTAAAATGGCGTTTGGAAAAAACTGTGTTCATTTTTTTCGCCACTGAAACTCAGGCGGAATCAGCGCCAGGGCCTCAATTGGATCAAATTGGTAACATAAACAAAGAAGTGTTCGATCTTGCCAGACAATTAAATTTAGAAGAGGATGGTGATGATTCAGGAACTGCTGGATTAACATAATCAGGGGCTTTTTTTTCTAAATTATCGTTTTCTTTAGTCTGGCCCCAATTGAACAAAATGTATATGTATTTTTACGCAAAATTGCATATCACGTCAATTTGGGGTATTACTTTAGCGCAATCTAAACCAAATTAAAGAAGACAGGACGGTGACGACGGCCTACACCAACTGAATGATGTCATCTGGTTTGGTGGACTTACGGGGTGCGCACTTACACGTAACTAAACATTATTATGCAATTACTTCAACATCTCTTGAATATACAAGTAGGCCTGCATATAGCGTCATTGGACAACATTTTTCATTTTTCTTAATCATATTAGATTTTTATCAATATTTTATCGTTTTCTACCTATGCTACATTTAATTTTTAGACATAATTTAAAATAAATCGCATAAGTAATTTTTGCACTAAGTTTTTTAAGAGCAGCATTTTGTTCGATAATGTTGAATTAGTACCAAAGTCAATTAAATAAGAAAATTTGTTTACGTTGATTTTTAAAACATTTTATCTGATTTGGTAGCCATTTGGCTCTGAATTTGCACCACAATTTCACTATTTTAGATCTATATCACACTTAATGCTTGCACAAAATTTAAAATCTAACGTAATAAGTATTGTTTTTCAGGCTGATTTTTGAAATATTTCATTAGGCCGCCATCTTGGTTTCCGTTTATTTCTGTGTCAAATTGGTTTTTTTTGGGCAAGATTTAAGGCAAATTGGATAATTAGGATTTAGAGTAATGTTTTTTTTTAACATTTAACCAGGCCGCCATTTTGCTCCGCCATATTAGATTTTTACCAAAATGTTACCAAGTCATCCGCATAAGTCCCTTAATTTTTGGTTAAAAAATGAAGTCAATCGTGTAAGTAGTTTATTAGCTATGCCACCAACTGGCAGGCAGACCCACGGAATTAAGAAAACATGTTTTTTTGGCATCTAGAAACGCTAAAACGTGAAGATATTGGAAGGTGAATTGTTTCACAGTTACAAACATTTTATTTGGCCGTCATTTTGAAATTGTGCTATAATTTGCCCAGGTCATCTCAATATCACACTTAATTCTTGCCTAAAATCTGAAATCAATCTAATTGGTGGTTTTTCCAAGCTGATTTTTTAAATATTTTATTAAACCGTCAATTTGTTTCGCCATGTTGGATTCGTACCAAAATTTTACCAGTTGATTCCTGCGTATTACCTGATTTTTATTAACATTTCACTGGACTTTTTGTTTCACCATAATGGTTTTCTTACCAAAATATTACCAGGTCATGCCAGTGTGACCTGTAATTTTTTACCAAAATCTGAAACCAATAGAGTAAGACAGACCGGCGAAGGAATCGAGAAAACATATTTTTTGGCATCCAGAGGCCCTAAAACTTAAAACCTGTAACGGCCTGGAAGGATTATTTTTTCACGATTACAGTACTTCCCTTTTATAAAGGCCACCTGTGGCTTAATGCTCCAAGAATAATTAGATCAAAAGAAGAAAAAGATTAACGCCGCAAGAACTATTACATTAATTGGGTACTAGGTCATGCCAGTATGACCCGTGATTTTTTACCAAAATCTGAAATCAATAAAGTAAGACAGACCGGCGAAGGAATTTAGAAAACATATTTTTTGGCATCCAGAGGCCCTAAAACTTAAAATCTGTAACAGCCTGGAAGGATTATTTTTTCACGATTGTGAAAAAATAATCCTAGTACTTCCCTTTTATAAAGGCCACCTGTAGCTTAATGCTCCAAGAATAATTAGATCAAAAGAAGAAAAAGATTAACGCGGCAAGAACTATTATATAGTAGAAAAAGGATTTTCTTTTGGGACGAACGCTAAAGCACATTGAAATTTGACCAACCATAGACACGTTTTTCTGACTTAAGGTCTTCATCCGTACAGTCAAATAGTTGAGAGATAAGTTCAACTGGCGCCAAAACTTAATACAACAAAACCAGACCAGTGTCACCAACAGGAGCAAAACCGGCATTTGTGATTACCAGGAAAACATCCGAAATCGGGAAAACAGTACTTCCCTTTTATAAAGGCCACCTGTGGCTTAATGCTCCAAGAAAAATTAGATCAAAAGAAGAAAAAGATTAACGCGGCAAGAACTATTATATAGTAGAAAAAGGATTTTCTTTTGGGACGAACGCTAAAGCACATTGAAATTTGGCCAACCATAGACACGTTTTTCTAACTTAAGGTCTTCATCCGTACAGTCAACTAGTTGAGAGATAAGTTCAACTGGCGCCAAAACTTAATACAACAAAACCACACCAGTGTCACCAACAGGAGCAAAACCGGCATTTGTGAATACCAGGATAACATCCGAAATCGGGAGCAGCATATAACAATTTTCATTGTCACACTTTAGTCGTACTCACAAGGATTTTAAATGCGTCGTAATACGAGTTACTTGTTTAAATTTTATGCCGAGTTATTAAACTGGTCCAAAACGTAAAAAGTATATTTTGGAAACTTCTTCCACTTTATTAATCTATAGATATCGGCCATGGCTGCTGGCAAAATCGAAAAAAAATCGCGTTGAGTTTTAAATAGGTGAGTATATTTACACTGAAAATCGAATAAATCTAAATACCTGAACGTAAAATATCGACACAGAACACTAATCATTTGCACCAGTCACTGTGTATAGGTGTTACCTTTCCGCGGGAATAAAACCAACTAAAACCACTGGTTTGACAATTTTTTCAGTCTATTTGAAAGCTTTAACAAAGTTTGCCGAATAAGCTACAAGTTACGTAACTCTTTGTCGGTCTTCTGATATTTAGACATCCAGCCGCAAAAGGAACGCACTCTAGTTCAGAAGGCCTACTAATCATATACCTGGAGTTTTCTAAAAGTTTGAATATGGGCATGGGTAAATGAAAATGAACATTATCTACTCCTATTGTCAACTTTTTGAACAACTTATAGTTAGTAATATTAATTATTATTATAAAAAAAATCAGTAAAACATTTCTTAAACTTGTATATAGTTTATTAATACGACTAGCATTTTAATTTAAAAATAAATCGTAAATTGATTATAACAACATCTATTTTATGTACTTAATAAGGCAAGTAAACTATATATAAATTACAAATGCTCTAAAACAGAGAGCTTCGTATTTAGTAGTAGTAGCTACAAAACATAAAAAATATTAAACAAGAGGCAATAGTTGTGCGCCGCTCGTGCAAAAGCCGCTGTATAGATGCCGAAAACCTGACTTGAAGCTTTTCGATCAGGTTGAGACTGAGAGAAAGGGGCTCCAAGCTCCAATTCCAATATATGTTTTTGACACTGCAGCCCGCTTGCTAGATTGCTCTGCGTCCGGGGCTTAGTCCCACTTGGATACGTTTTCGATGGGATGTTCGCATGGCGGGCTCTAAGCTCCCGGTGCCCCCTTCTTTCCAAATAACTATATAAATTATCCTCTCTTTAAATCTTTCTAATGCATCTTGGTTTCCACTAGATGCCCCTTGAGAGTACTACTGGTATCACGAGATGACCTTTTTTCAAGCGTTATATGTATATTTATATACATATATATTTATATATAACGGGTGATTCAATAAGGGTTTCCACATTAAAATAATAAAAAAAAATCGGAAGAATAGAAAAATATACAAACATTTTTATTTGCCATTTTAGGTTAGTGTATTACAATTAGGTATGAAAGATGATGTCATTCAAATGACCCCCGCGACTCATGTGGCATACGTAATTCGTGTATGAAATTTCCTATCACTTTTTGACACAATTCAGGTTCTATGCCGGCTATTTCGCGTCTAATCTCCTGTTTCAGCTCTGGAATAGTGTTTGGTTTATTTTTATACACTCTGCTTTTTAGATACCCCCAAAGAAAAAAATCTAGGGGAGTAAGATGATCGCGGCGGCCAATTGATATCGCCGTTACGTGAGATAATCCGACCTCGAAACTTGCCGCGCAGCAATTGCATCGTTTCTCTGGATGTGTGACAAGTGGCTCCATCCTGTTGGAACCAAAAATCTTCAATGTCAATACCTTCCAACTGCTCCCAGAAAAAATCAGATATCATGTTTCGATAGCGAACACCATTAACCGTAACAGCGTTCTCCGCATTATCCTCGAAAAAAAAGGGGCCAATTATCTCCGCACCAAAAGGCGCACCAAACAGTCACTTTTTGAGGATGCATTGCTTTTTGGACAATCTCTCTTGGATTTTCTAATCCCCAAATACGAGCATTGTGTTTGTTTACAAAGCCACCAACGTGAAAATGTGCCTCATCGCTAAAGATGATTTTCGTTGAAAAATGAACCCCTTGTTCTCGTATCCATTCTGCAAACACGCGGCGCTGTTGATGATCTCGAGGTTTCAACTCCTGAGTTATTTGGACTTTATATGGTTGTAGATGCAAGTCTTTTGTTAAAATTCGCTGTGTGGTTGAATACGTAAGGCCCACTTGGCGATCGATGACGAATCGATGTGTTTGGATCTTCGGCTACACTTTCGCGAACAATGGCAATATTTTGATGACCTGCACGAGCACGTTGAGGGAATTTGAGGTTAGTTACAGATCCAGTTTGCTGGAATTTTTGAACCACATTCCAAATTGTCCTCTCAGAAGGTATATTCACGTAGAGCCCGAAATGCATTTTTTCTTGATCGACCATTTTCATAATAGGCTTATATAGTCGTATATTGCTCCATATATATATAATATATATATATATATCAATATATATATATATATACCCTTTATATATATATATATATATATATATATATATATATATATATATATATATATATATATATATATATATATATATATATATATATATATATATATATATATATTCGGCCTGTTAGGTGGTGTAACTTGTATTTTATTCAAAAAGTTTGGTTTTAGTGATCATTTTACTGGAACACGGAAACTTTTAGCCAAAAAAATGTAATATAAATAAAAGCAGGATGAAAGTCCCATCCGAATGCTATCTTTATCAGATTCGCACCAGAGTGCCCCGGACAAAATTTTAGAAGATCTTAAAAATATCAAAATGGGGAAAAAACTGATTTTGTCCAATGTAAAAAAAAATTGTATTAGGTAAATTTTAATGTGTGAGGCAGGGCTGCCAGATATACAATTTTAAAGGTATTTACAACCATTTTTTTACCCTCTATACATGCAAATTTTTAGATGATCCATTTTCCATTGTTCTACCATTTTTTTTTACACGTACTATTTTTTACCACTTTTCTACGCCAAATCAATTTTAGCATTTCTATTAACCACAACTCTATCATAGTTAGCACCTAGCGAACAAGGCCTTTCTCTACTGATATTTTTTTAGACTGTAATAGATATAATTTGTAAAGATGAGAACTTTTTTTTTTTAGTCAGGCAACAAAATATGGGCATGCTGAATACAGTTTGCTGCGTTGAATTTTGTGATACCATTTGTTTATATATATATTAAATACCATTTTTTTGAAGTGTCAGAAGATACTATTTTTTTTTCATCTCGCAGCCCTAGTGAGAGGTAAAAAGATTCGTATTGTTCCTGTATAAATTTGATATAGCGGAACTAAGGGGCCATTTTTTCCAGCATCAAAAGATATTTTATACATGTGCATACATGCCTTACAGGGTGTCCGAAATACATACCCAGCCGAGTTTATTATTATTCTTTTTAATAACTTGTCTATAGTTAATACTTTCTTAGTTCTCCCATGACAATCACCTTCCTTTCTTTATGTGTATTGTGTATGTCACTGTTTTTTTGGTTCACCCATAAATTTAATACTTATTTCTGATATTCTAGAATTGTTGACGACGCCACTGTTCTTGTTTGTCAAGTATTGAAGAAATCGTTTGTCAGACTGGCAACCTAACATACTACGAATATAGTTAGTTGCATAAAAATTAAAGAGTTGCAGGGGAGTATTCAAGGTTTTTTCTTGTAATAATAAATTATATATGCACATTCCAAAAAATCTGCGTTTATTGTTTGAAATTTAACTTTACGGTAAAATTTTATTGAACACTTAAATACATTTATTAGCTTAATATCAATGCTTACGGTTATGTTATTTTTTTCTATAAAAAAAGTGGTGCCATATCGTAAGAAAAATATAAATTCTTGTGTACCGTTATAATACGGACCTGTAAGAGCGTCCTTTGAAACTTCAAGACGATTGATGGGAATTGGGAATTAGAAAATGACATCCGTGTTTGCAGTAATTTCGTGAATGGTTGTTTACTCGTAGAACGATTAATCAAAAATAATATTAAATAATAATGTAAATTAAAGGAGTTTTCCTGAAACGTCGTGTACCGTAATGTGATTTTAGTTCGGGTAGTGGCACAAACTGTATCTAAAACGCACATCAAAAATGTCAGGCAGGAATCGTCCTATTCAACACAAAAATTTATCAACTATATTTTCCAAATTGCAAGGGGCCTTTTCCGACGTGGTAGCCCACCCAAAATTCGCGACGGACAAGCGGACTTTAGACAAGACATGGAAATTAATGGATAAAGTTGTGAAATTGTGTCAACATCAAAGGATGAACCTGAAAAATTCGCCCCCGTTCATTCTGGACATATTACCGGATACTTATCAAAGACTGCAGCTTATTTACTCAAAATACGAGGATAATATGTCGGCTTTACATTCTATTGAATATTTTAATGTATTTATTATTAATTTAATGCGAAAGTGCAAGCAGGCCATTAAACTTTTCAAGGAGGGTAAAGATAAAATGTTTGATGAAAATTCACATTATAGGCGAAATTTAACTAAGTTAAGTTTAGTGTTTAGTCATATGTTAAGTGAACTTAAAGCTCTGTTTCCCAATGGTTGGTTTGCAGGTGATCAATTTCGTATTACAAAGTCTGATGCCGCAGAGTTCTGGAAAAACAACTTTAGCAATAGGTAAGTGCTACAGTACTACACTACTTTAGTGTATTTAATTATGTATTAATACATATTAAATTAAGAAGACAAGCTATTTTGAAAGTCTTAGATTATGAAAAATATAATATTTTCTTGTTATAAACGTATACCTATTTTAAAACTGAATCAGTGATTCTCAGAAATGATACTGGTATTATGTATTATGTTTATGTTTTCAAGCTGCCTTCAAACTGTAACCGCTTCAGCTTCATTCTGTTTGACATACATCCAACAGAATAAAAAAAACTTTACAACACATAGGTATCTCCATAATAACTTTCATGACTTCGTTTAGTTCCAGGAATTCTATAATTGTTAGTATTATTTTTGTTGTTTTCTTATACGGAGTTTGTTTAATTTATCTGTATGTTGTATATTTTATAATAACTTTTATATTTTATAATTGTACTTTCATCTTTGACGTGTAAAAACACTTTAGTGTAACTAATACCAATAAAAGTATTTGTCTTTGTATAGGAAGTGAAATTGCAATTAAAGATTCATACAATTTGTTGATGGGAGTGCCTAAAAAAATTGTTTTTTATAAACCAGGCTGTAAAATCAACAACCTATCAAGCAGTAATCAATTACATAAAAAATACCAAAATTCTAGAGAGTGAACCACTAATAGTTATGCATGGTCATTAAAAGAGAACACAAAGAGGTTTAAAGTAGGCGTTGATGGTAAATATTCAAAAGAATTGGAAAAGGACAATTTTTTGTCCCCATTCATTACCTGTAGGAATTTTGTATTTCATAAAAACATACAAGGATTCCACCAAAATAACTATACAAACTTTTGTTAATACAAACCAAGACCGAAACCATTTTTTAGGGAGGAGATTTCTCAAGGTATTAGATAGATGGTTCCAGCTTTTGTACACTCACGCACAAAGTTTAATTACGCATAAAGATGAAATAGTGCGAGGATTGTTTGTTATGGAACCATGTGTAGTTATATTTAGTAAGACCAGAATGACATCTGATATGGAAGACTCAGAGTTGGACATATCAGGCTACAATATAATACTATGTGATTCATATAATCAGCATACTAGAGGAGTTTTAATATTTGTTAGAAACAATGTTAGTTTTGAATGTAGTAAAATGTATGTTAGTGATGGAAATGTATGGTGTCAGTTTGCTACAGTATTAATTTATGGAATTAAGTGGTTCATTGGAGATTTATATTGTTCAACGAGTAGAAGTTTAGCCACATTTATGTAGAAAATTGAAAACATTTTGGAAGAAAATATCATTGGTGGGTGACTTTAGTATAATATGAATTCTGAAATTTTTTGTTGTAGGAGGTTGAAAAATGTATGTGAAATATTAGGTATTGAGCAGATAGTTAGTGATTATACAAGGTATGGTAGCAAGAGTAGTACTCTAATAGACTATGTATTAACTAGTAAATATGATATACAGTCAGTTGTTTTGATACTTGAAAGATAACAGATCACATAATAATAGGTATTATAGTAGATTGTGTCACCAGGCATACCAAGAAATTAATTTGAAATTTTTAGAATGCAACTGGAACACTGATAGTAGTGATGTAGATGTGATATACAGTGTTATTAGTAAACATTGAGGTAATCATTGTGATAATATAGTAAATAAGCTATATCCTTTAAAAGAAATTGTAAATGCTAAGAATATAAAAGAAAATTTAATTAAAATGAAAACCATCATTTAAATGTATTACAGGTAAAACAAACAAAGGGGACATTTATTTTAATTAGTGTCGAATTCGACTCATAGAAGTATGAAACACATTTTCCCAAATCTCGTTAGCAGCTGTCATTGCTTTATTAATGGTAATTAATTGGCCGTATAATGTACAATGATGTTCCAGGGAAAATGTGCTAGTTACCCTGAGATGTCTACTGGGAACATGAAAGCTTAACAAGGACAAGAGCACAGGACATTTGATATGATTTTGCAATAAATTACAAATAAGTAGTTGATTATTTACTCTTCGTCTATCACTGAGAGACTTAAGACCAAGGAGATTCCTTATTTGACAGTAATCTATGGATTCCGAGGGCATTCCTAGTTTAAAGGCAGCATAGCAAAGAAATTTGTTCTGGACCCTTTCAAGGACATTTACCTGCACTGAGAAGTGAGGTGACTAAACACTAGTGCTGTTCTCAAGATGAGATCTTACCAGGGAGGTGTATAATACCCTCAGCATCCACAGATTAGAGAAATCCCTGGTAGTACGTTTCACAAAACCCAGCATTTTTAGTGCCTTGTTACAACAGGCCTCAATATGACTTGCAAATGTCAGTTTGGTATCAAATATTACACCCAAATCCTTAATGCTATCTACATATGTAAGTGTTACATTATTCAATAAATAATTATTTTTATTAGGTTGAATTTTCCTGGAAAACTGTATGTATTTACATTTATCTGCATTTAGAGTCATTCCATTCACATCACACCACCATTGGAGCCTCAGAAGATCATCCTGCATCTCCCCAGCAACACTATGTCCATCTATTGCTCAAAAGACTTTTAGATCATCTGCATAAAGGAGGATATTACTGTGGTGAAAACAGGTTACAATATCATTGATGAACAAGTTAAACAGGAGAGGTGCAAGATGGCCCCCTTGAGGCACAAATTATATTATCTCTTGAAGTATGTAATAATCCTAAGAGCATTTTAAACTTAAAGCTTCTGAATGAGAGTTTTGAAACTTTGGGGTACACAGTTTTCAATTGTATTAATGTCTCTTTAAGTACAGGTCAATTCCCTAGGAACCTTAAAATCGGTTCCATAAATAACACCAATACCAAAAGATGAAATTAAACAGAGGCTTTAAATTTTAGGCCAATCAGCTCACTTCCTTGTTTAGAAAAAGTGTTATAAAAGTCTATAACCAATTAGTGGAATATTTTAATAATAATAAACTGTTTATTGGTAATCAGTCAGGTTTCCATACAGGTCATTCTTGTGAAATGACAATCCAACTTACTGTCACTGAATGGAAATACCTGAATGATAATAACCAATGGATAGTATCAGTTTTCTTGGATTTGAGAAGAGCATTTGAAATAATTGAATGTTATTAAGGAAATTAAATTACTATGGTCTTACAGATACAGTACTAACCTGGTTTAAGGATTTTTTTGTCTGATAGAATGCAAAATGTTTGTCTGGGTGAAAGCACTTTAACAAACATAAATATAGATTTTGGTGTCCCACAAAGTAGTGTGATTAGGGGATTATTGTTCATAACTTATATAAATGATATAAATCATATTGAAGGGCTGAAATTTATCAATCTGTTTGCAGATGATACATTGATTTCGTGTAGTGGTGAAAACTTAGGTGAGGTTATGATGAGGATGAATCGGTTGCTCAGGAATTTGGACAACTTTTTTGCAGTAAATAAACTCAAGTTAAATGTCTCTAAAACTGAGGAAATAATAATTGGTAGCTATCAGAATTAAGAGTATTGATGCTTCCGATTTTAAACTTAAGATGGGTAGTGAGGTCATTGAATGGGACACTATCTTAAAGTATTTTGGTTTTGTCTTGGATAATGTTCATGTAATCATTTAGAAAACGTTACCAATATATCCAGAAAAAAATTAGAATTTCAAGACATCTTTCTTTGTTTGCACGAATTACTGTTTTCAGAACTATTATTCAACCTCATTTTGATTACTACACTTTTGTTCTATATCTTGTTGGAAATTGACCCATTTTAATTACAGCATTGAAATGGTTCTCAGTGAGACAGAGATTATATTATTTCACAATGATATTTATCTTTAGACTAAGTAGGACCATGTTTCCTTCATATTTTGATGACTTTTTGGTTTTGAGGGTTAAAATTCATAATTATTTCACAAGAAGAGTAAATGAGTTTCATGTAGTAAGAGTTAATAGCAGTTTGGCAATACTTTCCTTATTTTAACGAATTTAATCTGTTGCCAGCAAAGGTTAAGGAAGCTGAATCAATTAATATTTTTGAATTTAGAATAAAGCAATACATTTTATAACAGTATGTATGCCGACTTTTAGCATTTTTAAATTTTAGTGTTTGACACATTTGTAATTGTAAGTAGGTTATTTATCTGAAATAAATTTCACTTTATTTCATTTCATGTATCAGCTGGATGAGAACATGAAATATTACAACAAGAGAGCTTTGGATATGAATCGCTGGTGCTTCTCCATTCAACTGATACTAAACAGCAGCAAGACTCAAAGTGTGCATTTTTTTTGAAGACTAACCATAGGGTTGACGTTCACGATACTGCTCCTGTGTCTAAGGTCCTGGGTACTTACTTAGACTCAATATTTAAATGGGAACTACAGATAGAACACATTTAAAAAAACAACACATCTTATTTTGTTTTGTTGAGACTCAAGCATACTGTTCCCTTAAGTACACTTTTCACAGCGTAGTATAAATGTAGAGGATCTTTGTATCACAGAGAATATTAGGACTCATATATTTGGTGTGAACCCGCAGCAGTCATGCAAACAAATCTTCAAAGACAACAAAATACTTATCTTGGTATCCATATACATAATGAAATGTCCCTCTAATCATCTAAATACAATTATATATCACACCTAAGAAATGTATAATAAAGAAAATTCTCATAAGTGGCAATGTGTTAGAGAGAATGTGTATACGGTCATTTGTGGTGTGTTTAATATTATGTTTGAGTTTGTACCTTAAGTTAGCTTTCATACAGTTACTGCATTTCTTTGTAGTTTTTGGATATTCCATCACATCATGGTTCTGAGCATAGTTTACTGAGAATTGTTGTATTTAGATACCCTAATATAACATATTTTTAGGTCATCATTTTCATTTATAAATATGTTTTCCTCTCTCATACAGTTTTCAATTTGAAGATTACCTTCGTATCCAATTATCTTGATTCTAGGCCGTTGCATTTTGTTTATTTGCACATTATAGTCTATCAATTTTCTTCTGGTTTGTATTTTAACAGCTTCATATCTTTCTTGTTATTACATTTAACTATTACACTCCCATTTTCCTCCCACTTTGTAGAGCATGTATTCTGTATTCCAATTTTTGATTCATTTAATCTAATATTGTTCTTTAAATCTACCTTAGTTTGATCTGCATTTTGTTATTCTTTAGTTTTAATAATTAAACTAGGGATGTTGTTTACGTTTGCTTTGGTGTTACTTGATATTTGCATAATCTTACTATAGCATGTTCTTACATTTGCCACGGTTTTGTTTTTGTTCTAATTGCTCAATATTCTGCTTAATTAATTGAATAATTTCATCCTTTTTGGATATTATATCAAGTTTGTCCTTAATTGCATTTTCTAATAGGATGTGGGTATCGAATTGTGTACATTTCTTGCAACGAAATTTAATCACCTGTTTTGCAGCTATCGTGAAATAATAGAGAATCTCTTTGGTTGGGCCCCTTCCAGGCATCTTATTCCATATTTCCAGGTTGTTTTGGAACATCAGATTTAAAGCCTAATAAAACATGTTACATAACAAACTCTGTATTTATTCCATTCAGATATAATTAGAGCACAATACTTATGCACTTTTTTGCTATTTTAAAAAGTATATAAAAATGGTGCACTTTTGACAAAGCATGGAAATTTCAGGTTAAGTTTCCAGAAATCAAAAGATTCTCTTGAAATAAGACACCAACACTCCCATAAACAAGACCCAGTTTATTAATTTTTTTATATATAATTGCTATAAAATACTTTATTGAAAATAATCTAAACAAATCATAAACAACAAAAATAACCATGTAACGAAATCGCGCTTTTATAATTAAAGGAAACAAACAAGTCAATGCATGGTTTTTTCTGATTCCTGTTGCAAACAAGTAAGAAGTTCACATTCATGCACCTGTGTGTCGTTCTGTTCTATCTGGTGTGGGTATACATCTGTAAACATATTATGTACCTCGTCTTTTTTTATTTAATTAAACCTACCACTATGGTTATTTTTTAGAATTATGGATTACAAATATTTTTTAGCTTTTAGGCAAGACTGGTAAATATGACATGTAAATTAGATTAAAAGTTGTGGTAAAAAATTTTGCTTAATTAGGTCTGGCAGATTTACATCCAAAATGCAACCCTTAGATTGGCCGCCTCACACCACCACCTAGAGCTGGCGCAGTTAGTCTGCTTCTGAATGCCCTAATTATAAGATTGTTTCTGTATGTAATGTTAGTTTTAGTACATACAGCATTTTAGTGGAAAAGCTTGATTGGAAATATTAACAACAATATTTATTAATAGATTCCATTGTTCATTTACATTTTGAAGACCTACACAAAAAAACTTAATTTCAGTTCTGCCCTTTTTAAGAAAAAAATGTGCTTCATTTTTTTTGTGAAAAAAATCTTTTCCAACAATATCTATTATTAGGTATTTAATTTACGTAACTTAAATGTAGTCTTTTGTGCAATATGATCACAAATTAAAGCATTTAAAGCTATTTTATTCTCAATGAAAGTATAATTTGTAAAAATATTATCTATACATCTTCCAGATTATATTTATTAGGTTATTCTTGTATTTTATAATATTGTGGGGATTAAATTGAATAAAGGCATATTGACAAAATGGATTGTGGGTGTTTTTTTTAGCAGTTCAGTATTGAAATCCACTGCAATGAATATACATATATTTATTCTACTTAAAAGTTATATTTAATAGCCCATCTCCCACATGTATACAGTTGGTTGAGTGACAATACAAAAAAAAAACACTAAAATAAATATAGAAAGAAATCTGAAAAAGACTGCATAAATGCAATTATGAAAAAGGAATGCATAACGATAGTAATTATTATATATCAATCAATCAATCAATATTTATTTGTGATGCACATCACATAGTATTTTTACAAGTCAAAAATTAAAAAAAAAAATAAATCGCACAACAATTATGAAATACCTACATGTCACTGTATAAAACTTAAACTCTAAAACGGCTTTATTATCATAAGAACAGTCTCATTGACAAAGCAAACGCTTAAACTAGACCTCAAAAAAATACAAGATATAATACAACAGATGAAATGAAAAGCAAAAACAAAATTATACAAATATAATAAATACATTAATAAGCTTAATTACAATGTCACTATAATAAAAGAAAACCAATCAATAATGTGTCACTACGGTATAAAATATATATATATATATATATATATATATATATATATATATACAAACAAAATAGAAAGTTTGAAGTAAATAGTTGTTGAGTAAATATTAAGACAAGAACAAAATAAAAAGATATTAAAGAATCTGAATAAAATTCTTCGACACTATAGCAGGCTTTCCATCCAAGGAAATGTTTCACTTGTCTTTTGAGTTTTAATGGGCATCTTATAGCTCTTATTCTTTCTGGGAGGTGGTTGAACATCTTTTTGCCCTCATAAATAAAAGAATTTTTTGTTAAAGCAGCTTTAGGAATGGGCAATGAAACACTGAAAGTACTTCGAGTGGAATAATGTAAATTAAAAGTAATTTCGTACTTTTCATGTATCAAGTAGACAGTTTGTAAAATAAATATACAAGGTAACATTAAGATTCGACTTGATAAAAATAATGTCCTGCAACTATCCCTGGGTTTTCTATTAAACATAAATCTCATTGCTCTTTTTTGTGATACAAAGACTGAATTAAACAAATAGTTAGCATATGAACCCCAAAAAAAAAAATCCCATATCGAAGATAAGATTCAATCATCAAAAAATACACATTTTCGGCTGTTATAAAATTTAATTCTCTGGCTATAACCCTTAATGTATAGCAATTTCTGGAAATTGTCTTGTTCATAGTACTCAATATATGAGTTTCAAACTTCAATTTCTCATCAATGTACATACAATCCCAGAAACTTATTAACTTTTACTTATTAACTAGTCTACCATTTAAAAATAAATCATTCATTTTACAATTAAACGTAAGTACATTGGTTTTTGAAACATAAAAAAACAGTAAATTCGAATCACACCATTCCTTAACCCTAATGAGATCATTCTGAACATTCTCTGCAAGGGTATTTCAATTTTTGCAGTGCCAAAGAATCGTAGTGTCATCTGAAAAGATTATAAAAGAACCAGTTATGTTTATAGTAGGCAAGTCGTTGAGGTATATCAAAAATAAAAGCGGACTCAACACAGATCCTTGCAGTACTCCTAAAGACACTGTATGAGGTTCAGAGTGTCTGTTGTTAAAAATGACAGACTGGCAACATTGAGACAAGTATAAGTTGAAGCAGGTTAAAGACTGGCCTCTAAATCCATAGACCTCAAGCTTACACAGCAATATTCTGTGATCAACACAGTCAAAAGCTGACTCTAAAAAAAAGAATTACATTATGCCTTCAAACTAATGGTCATCATGTGGAGCATTTATTATAGTTTAGAATAATTCATACTTACCTTTAATATTGTATTGTCTTGAAATAAATACATCCTAGTTTATTATTATAAAAAAATTTGTTTTCCTTGCATCGATGCTAAACTTGCAAATTGCTCGAGAATGGTTGCCTCTAGCGTTGTTGAGTAAGTATAGCTTTTTGGCTTAGACAAGGTACAAGAATAATATTTATTTGTTGCATCGCCAAAAAAGTTAAGGCAAATTTACATAAATAATAGTAGCTTACGTATCGCCCTCTAAGTGTCACATGAAATCTAATACCAAATTATAATTCCTCATCCAAAAAATACCCGAATGCGCAATTTCGTGAGAAAATTTTATTATTTGCAACAGATATTTAATAAAAAATAAAATAAAATTTATATTTCAACACCCTGTATCTCCGTAACGAAGCATTTCCGGACCTAGGTTAATATGAACATTTTTTTATGTAGAATCACCCCTTTCATTTTGTAGGGGTTGTTCATGGACACCCTGTATATATAATATTTGTTATTATATAAACTAACCTACTACACTAAGTATATTTATGTTTTATATTACAGTATTTACTATTTTTTAAACAAGATTATTGATGTTGTAAATATAAGCTTAAGAATTAATAAATTAATTTGAAAAATATGGATTTTCGAATTTAATTTCTTTAAAATTTTTACAATACAGCTTTGAATATCAATCTGTATACTTATTTTATTTGTCAAAAACCATAGATTTTGTCATGCTACCTTGGATTTGTACCAAAATGTTACCAGTTCATTCCTATGTAACACTTTTGAGGTAATTTGGATAATTAGTTTTTTTTGTAAAAATGTTTTTAACGGTTCACTAGGCTGCTATCTTCCGACATATTGTATTGTTACCAAAATATTTGCATGTTAACATTATATGCCCCTTAATTTATGACTAAAATTTAAAGTCAATCTGGTAAGTAGTTTTTAAACTATGCCGCGAACTAAGAAACAGACAGACCGACGGAATTGATAAAACATAATTTTTGGTATCTAAGGACGTTAAAATGTGAAAATATGTAAAACCTGAGAGGGTAATTTTTTCAAGATTACAAATATTTTATTTGGCCGCCATTTTGTTCCGCCATCTTGAATTAGTACCACATTTTACTAGTCCATCTGTAAGTTTTTGAAATCAATCCATTACTTGGTTTTTCAGGCTGAATTTTTAAATATTTTATTAATCCGCCATTTTCTTCCGCCATCTTGGATGCGTACGAAAATTTTACCAGTTTACCGACAGAATTGAAAAAACATATTTTTAGACATCTAAGGACCCTGAAACGTAAAGATCCGAAAAAATATCAGAGGGTGATTTTTCACGATTACAATACTTCCCTTTTGCGAGGGAAGTAAAAATCAATATGGCTGTTCCATTTGCGGACAGGTATTGTTATTCGTGGTCCTATTCGACTGAAAAATTGGTATCTAGGGGTATTTAGTAGTGGGAATAATAAATTGTCTAATGAATATTTGATAATTCAATGGCGGCGCCATGATGGCGAACGAATTTTGTTACTTATGCAGATTCGACTTGAAATAATTTTTTTGGGATTGTTTAAAAGTACAAATTATAAATCAGCATAGGGAGCAAATTTTGACAGTTGTACAATTCGACTGGAAATTAGTTTCTGGGGATATTTAAGAGTGAAAATTATTAATTTTAAGTTAGCATTTAAAAAATAAAAATGGCTGCGCCAATATGGCTAATAAATATTGACATTTGTAGGAATTGGACTGAAAATCGGTATCTGAGAGTAATTAAAAGTGCAAAGTATAATTTTTGTTAGTTTTTGTGTAGTCTGTGTAATCGTTATGAAATCTGTGTAATCCTGCAATTTTGTGTAATCTGGGGTACACAAAGTAGTTAGATCGCTGCCACCGCCGAACCCAAATACTGGTTAAAATCGCAAGAGGAAAGCAGGTCCATAAATTAAATCTTAATTGTGTTAATATAAAATATAATGAAAAGCATTTGATATATACAGATATATTTTGCCGAATACAGTCACATTCATTTGAGCGTAGGTCCTTTATTTGGTTATCCCGAGGGTCATCCTGATAGAAAGAATCGATATTTATTGATTTGCGTTTTTGGGGTTCAAATCAGAATTTATTTTGATGATAATAAATTTTGCAGACGCGACTTAAACGCGAGTTGAGTGCTTTTGAGTCGTGTGTAGTTGTTGTTTTGAGTTTGGAGCCGGTAACGCATATCTTTAATATTTCTTAAATACGTTATACAGCACGCCTGTACTTTTTCCCCATTATATACATGAATATAAATACTGTGCTGTGATCAATATTAATAAGTCGTGCGAAATTTTATATTCAAATCGTCTTTACTTCCTTCAGTTCTATTTTTCGCTCACATTAAGCTAAATATTATTATTATTATTATTAGCATAATACTTTATAAATATTTAAAAAGCTGGTTAGATCCCATTGTTTCGTTCGTTGCAACCGAAATTGTGAATCATATCCTTTAGAACGATCTATATTAACCTTTCGCGTGTGTAGGTTCAGTTCATGTATTGTTTGATAAAAAATGAGACACCTACTCGGAAAGCCTACAGGTAATTAGGTTCTGTTACGAGTAAAGGTCTAACAAACATCGTGATAAATGTAAGTTGAAGTGAGTCATATTAAGGTAATATACCGGGCGATGTTGGGGGCTTAAAAAGAAAGTGTAAAATGGGCCACTTCCAGTTAATCCCTTTAAATGGCCTTTGTAACGCAATGAGGTCCATACCTTAATACTCTGACCCAGCTAGTCTTGGTATCGATAGTCTCCAAACCGTTCCGTTTTTTCTCGAGATATGGTTTTTCTGAAAAATCCTATTTTAAAACTTAGATGTCAGTAGTAGAAATGGGATTTTTTACGATGATCAAGTAACGATAGTTAACTGAAAAATGCCAATATTTATATCGAGAACGCCCGATATATCGATAGTTATCTATAACTATCGATAGTTAAAGTGTATCTAAAGTAAATTCAGACAGCGGAAAATTTGGGGAACGCTCAATTTACTACAACACATATCAAGTAAATTTATTCTTATTCAGTTGACCGGTCCCCGTATAAACAGCCGACCTTCGCTAAACAGTCAACTCAGTATGAAATTTGGGGGCGGAGTATTAGAGTTAAGCACTTTGATTGGTTATATCCGTAATTCAATTGGTTAGATTTTTGGAGACGTTGATTTAACAAAAAAAAGCAGAAAAAATATATATTTTAAAATATTTGCCTGGCCTGCACTTATTCAGAGATCTCGGCTCAGTGTCAAAAATTTCCTTTTATTCTATTTAATGTTTTTACTTCCCTTGTCAAAGGGAAGTATTGTAATCGTGAAAAAAATCACCCTTCAAGATTTTTTCAGATCTTTACGTTTCAGGGTCCCTAGATGCCGAAAAACACTGTTTCTCAATTCCGACGAACTATCTGTTCGCGGTGTAGCTAAAAAACTACTTAACCGATTGTTGACTTCAAATTTTGGTTAAAAATTAAGAATCATATGGGGATAACCGGGTAGCGTAATTCCGGACCGCAGTGCAATACAGAGCGCCGCATAACGTTTAATATTCTGTATTCAGCTCTGCTTCGTAGAACGCAAGTGAACAGATTCTTACTCCAAATCCACAGACAATACAGAGCGGTCAGAGCAATTACAGGATATATTCGAGTCTGCGACGCACTGTGTTTTGGAAAACTTAAAGGGGCATACGTTACTACAAACATAAGTGCACTTCAGAACCGTGCTCGTATTACCTTTCTTAAACTCTAATAAAATGGCCTAAAATAAAACAATATATTGATTTAGGAATATTATATTTTATGTTATAGTTTATATTATATGTTATGTTATAGGGTACAGATAAAATAGTTATTGTACTTTAGGAAAGGGAAGTAATCTCCAACGATACAAAATTCAAAAGCAACTCAGTAGAAATACAAAATAACAAAAGGAAACAACAGAGGAATACAAAAATATTATGCAAATTAAAATTCAAAATGAAACATTTCTTATTGTAACGTATCTAATAATGGGCTACCTAATATATGTGTGTTTCTTTTTTGTTTTAAATTTTAAACATTATATACATATGAATAATACCAAATTGGAAATTGCACAGGTTAATGTATTTTGGCACTAGGTTTATTGTCTTCAATATTCTGAGCTAAATTATGCATTCGTTTTTTCTTCGCTGTTTTTTCCTTATTTAGATTATTTTCGGAGTTAGATGGACGCCCTGCTTGAATTCGCTTGCAACCTTTTGGCAAACCTCTATTTTTCCTTCTTGAAATAGAAGTGGGTTGAACTTTGATGTTTTTAGATCTTTTCGATGTCGTTTTTTGAATAACAAAACTTAATGCCTGCGTGGGTGTTTGAATATTTTTAAGAGTTGAAGCGAAACTCTTTATTGTTGCGGTGGATGAAGGGTCGGGATTTTCTTTCAAAATACTAACAATTCTTAAAAATTCAGTTTGTACTGCTTCCACTGCATTTTCGTAGAATGTGTTATTTTCGTTGATATGAATAACTTCTACACTATTTCTTACACCTGTTTCATCTTCAAAATTATCATTTAGGAATGTTCGGTTTTCGGTAACATTTACTTCGTTTCTCTCGTTAGTACTATTTTCTTTTTCTCCTTCCAGTATATCATCAAAAAAATTATCAGGCGTAGAATTATCTCCCAACGCTAAAGTGGCCAGTTTTATTCTGTCAGTTTTCAACAAACGCGGTGATGAAGAACATGCAATATGAAAATTTTGCTCTATTGCACACAAATGCTTACAAAAACGACCACCTCTACCTAAAGGACAGTCGCAACAAGAACTATCAGCATATACTGTATAAAGTGTCGCATCGTTAGATTCAGATTCTACTTGAAATACGGTTTCAGTCAATTTATATATTTTAGATATATTTCGGGATTTTTGACAAAACTTCAAGTATGCAATTTCCAATCCACGGCGTCTAGAGTTAGAAAAATCTAACAATCTTCTTTTGTGATATTCCTCGAAAGTTTTTGCAATAAAATCTACCAAAGCACAGGCGTTAAACACTTTACACCTTTGTAATACGACATCTTTAAAAATGCGGATTGACGCCTCACAATAGTTATTTGTGTCGTTTCCTCGTTATTTCGTCATGCCTGTATGATAAACACCATTCTGATCGGCTTTCCCAAAAATGTTTAAAGTGTTGTATAAACTGCATATTGCAACTAACTCGATCATCTAAAAGTAGTTCGTTCATAAAATCTTCAGCCTCTTCCTTTGACGGTGCATATAATATTCGACGAAACAAGTTCATGACATCCTTTCTATGCTTATTTGGAATTTTATGTTCATTTTTCCAGATCCATCTCCACATTGCTTGACATGCGTGAAAGACACAGAGTAATAATCTAGCATCAGGAAAAACATTACCCAGGCTTCTTCTTTCAGCGGCACTGTCGTCTGTCATAATTACTTTTGGGTTCAAAATTTTACTACATTCATTTTCCAGAGCATTTTTAACTGCTAAAAAGGACATTGTATAATTTGATTCTGTCTGGGCATTATGTAGAACTGTAGCTAGAGGAACTGCTCCAGCTTTGGTAACTACGAACATAAAAGTAACACATGTACTTGCCTCATCACAAGAACCACTAGAATCTATAAAAATAATTTCCTCGGCGTATCCTTCAAGAAATGCTCGTTTCATAATTGGGGTTATTATGACAACTATCATAGGTTTTTCAGTGATATATAGGTGAACACCCAAGTGAAGTAGTTCTTGTTTTTTTTGCTTTAAAACTTCTATAACACTAAATTCATCGCGATTACCATACTGGCTTCTGCGCCAATTTTCATACAAATGATAGATTTGTCTATTGGTAGGATTTATTTGTGAATTAGCCAGAATAGCCGCAATATATACGATAGGGGAACTCTCTGTTAAATGCATTTCGTGATAAGTTTTTGCAGAAGCCGGTGTCAACCCAGATTTAAAATACGATAAAAATTGTTGCTTTGTGTGATCATTACAACGAAGTAAACGGAATGCTTGTGCTACATTAAGACGATGTGAATGTCTATGGTCAATTTTAATCACAACATTAAGGCCAGTTTTTAGCAAAGGGTCATTTTTCACCGTGTTTCTGTTAATTTTCTTAAATTTAAAGTCAATATTTGCACAGCACATCAGATTTCGTGAAATATTACCTTTGTTTACATTGTCACTTTTATTTAAACTTGAATGTTGGCACAAAAATATTTTACGAAATTCAAATCGCACAGGATTAGGAAAACGTCGCTTTGTAATCCAATTTGTATTTGTTAATTGTGAAAACTGTTTAATCCATTCGTCACATTTGTTATCAAAAGTCTCATAACACAAAAGTTTACACTGCACAAGAGCTTCAAAATTATCATTTTCAGTTTTTATTTGTAGCAGTTTATAGTCATCACATAAAGTATTTAGTAACTTAACTACTTCTTCCCTCATTTTGTACACCAACAACCACTAAACAGCACAATATAAGTGCGGCTAGATCAACCGCTTGATATACGTCTTTTTAAGCTCTCACAAGTCGGCACTTGTTATTAAATAGGACCCTTAATATACAAATCAATAAAATAACATTTAAACAGGCACAATATACGGCTTTTAATAGCTAACAAGCGATTGATTTAACCGTTCTTAAAACAACACAACATAACCTAAAAACATTAAACCATGCGAACTAGCTAAACGTTTACTGGCGTTTATTTCCAGCAAACAATTGGTGTATCTAGTTTTGGTCTGTATTACACTGGCATTTGGAAAGCATTATTGCGTATTCAGGTTGATAGAGGCCTACAAACCCCAAAGCAGTACCGAGCGCGTCTTGTCCGTACCGCGCTGGTGTTTGGAAGACGGTAAGCGGCCGCATTAAATAACCAACCCAGGTTTATTTCAGAACCGTGCTGCTCCGAGGTAAACCGGGGTTCGGATTTACCGGGTAACATTTTGGTTATATGACAATACAAAATGGCCTCCTAGTGAAATGTAAAAAAAATATTACTAAAAAACCACTTATCCAATTTATATCAAATTTTGTACAAAAATCAAATATTAGGTATGTAGAAATCAACTGATAAAATTTTGGGACGAATCCAACATGGCGGAAAAAATTGGCGGCTTAATAAAATGTTTAAAAATTAAACCTGAAAAAACAACTTAATGGACTGATATCAAATTGTATGCCATAGCTAATTGTCGTATAGAGATGAACTAGTGAAACTGTGGTTCTAATTCAAGATGGCGGAACAAAATGACGGCCAAATGAAATATTTTAATCGTGAAAAACCAATCTCTCAGATTTTAAATATTTTCAGGTTTTAGCACTTCTAGATGATGTCAAAAATATGTTACATCAATTCCGTCGAATTGTCTGTCTGTCTGTCAGTTCGCGGTATAGCTTAAAAACTACTCATCAGATCGAACTCAAATTTTAATAAAAAATTAATTAAAAATCCAATATGGCAAAACAAAATGGCGTCTTAGTCAAATGTTAGAAAAATTATTATTAAAAAAAGCATTTAACCAACTTACCTGAAATTTTGTACAAAAATCAAATAGGTATTATGTGGAAATCCACTGGTAAAATTCTGATACGATTCCAAGATGGCGAAACAAAATGGCGGCTTAATAAAATATTTAAAAATCCGGCCTGAAAAAAATTACTTAATGGACTAATTTGAAATTGTGTGCCATAACTAATTGTGGTATAGAGATAAACTAATAAAACTATGGTTCTAATTCAAGATAGCCGAACAAAATGGCGGCCAAATAAAATATTTGTAACTGTGAAAAAAATCAGTCTCTCAGGTTTTACAAATTTTAAGGTTTTAGCTTCCCTAGATGCCAAAAGATATGTATTAACATTTCCGTCGATCCGTCTGTCTGTCTGTCAGTTCGCGGCATAGCTTAAAAACTACTCAGCAGATTGATTTGAAATTTTAGTCAAAAATTAGGGAACTTAGCAATTAACAAATAAAGGATAAAACTGAAGTATGCAAATTCAAAAACCTCTCTGATGAACGATTCAATTTTTTACAAAGTATTTGACTTTTAGCTACTTCCTTTTTTACCTCAAAATAAGTTTTAAAACTAAAATATATATACCCGAAAGCCTCCAAAATGACATATTACATACTCGATCTTTTACGAATCTTTCAATTTTTTATCCCCTTCCCTTTCCCCGCTGTGTAATTACAAAGTAAATATATTATTAAGTAGGTCACAACTAGGTTACCTAAAAACCCATAAAAGTACATTTTATTCGATTTAAGTATTTTCGAAATAAAATCTATTTTTTTCATTGAAGTTTAGTGTCATATTTCTCGCGCTTAGGGCTCTCAGGCTTCTTTGCGTCATTAATCTGTATATAAGTAAAAAAAAATTGTTTTTTAATGAATGGTTAAAATGGACTACATCGATAACATACACATGGAGAAAATACTTGTGCAAATAATTTTTTTGGAGGAAAAATAACAACTTCTCGAATAACTCTGTAATTCTAATTATTTATCTTAAAGTTAAACTCAATACCTTTAAAATGTTTTAGCATTGATGGTTATATAAAAAACTAATAACTCAGAATAAAAATAAGAAATATTGTCTTTCAATGGGCAAAATAGTTAAAAAGGCACAAAATGGTGTAAATCATCTTATTATGAACCTGCCGTATTTATTTTGCCATTGGGTTTAATATTAGGAGCTACAAAACTTTATAGTTAAACGGTTTTGTAGGTATTATCTTTTTGAAATGTCGCAAAAAATAAATGCGCAACGCAAAATACAGAAAATTGTAACACTCATGTTTTTTTTTAAATGGAACGCCCTGTATATTATTATCTCAAATCAAAGATATTTTCTTTCTGATTTCAAAAATATATAATATACATTGTTGCTTTGTTGGAGCAAAATGGCAGGCATATACCATTTTAAAAAATTAACATAAAAAATATTCGTATTCATTTAAGAAATTATGGTTCTTGGGGTTAGACCGTGTCAAAATGGAATCACTGTCCGACATTTTGCCTTCGATTGCACGAGGCATCTTCAGGGATCTTTACTTCACGAGATCGGAACACTAAATGTGTTAAATTCAGTGTTCCGATCTCGTGAAGTAAAGATTTTTTTGTCACGGTCTAATCCCAAGAACCATGATTTCTTAATTGACCACAGCCGTGAAAGCTTTCGTTCTATATTCGTATTAATTGGTTTAAATTACCAAAATTACATTTGATATAAAATTTTGGTACGAGTTCAACATGGCGGAACAAACTGAAAAAGCAGATCGAATTAAACAATTTTCTAGTTCTGGCTACTTTAACCGCTAAACACTCTGCATTGGTTCCAAGAAAACAATCATGTCAGTTTTGAACTGGAACAACAAGGGCGTTTTGGTTTTAGCGCGGCATTTTTTATTTTAAGGAGACAAATAGTATATAGCATCTATGAAGGAGGTATGACAGGGAATCACTATTTACGAATTCTTGAAGATGTACGTGAATTACTTGACAGCGTTGCTTTAAATCTCTTAAAACATTTACTTTCACCGAGCACCTAGACACAACTCCTGTATTATTCACCCTTTTTTGGGTAATAATTTTCACGAAAGATGGATTTGTATTCGTGAACCGGTAAGATGGCCAGTACGATCACCAGATCTTTCTGCCTTAGATTTTTTTATAGGGTTTTTTGCAAAATAAGATTTATTAAGACTCGCGATCGTTGTTATAGAAGCACTTCGTGAAGCTACACATTTGGCTTTTCAGTTTTTGCAACGACGTTCAATATTTATTCTGAATGAATTAAAAAGAATTACAAAATTCTATCTTCAATAATAACTGAGATGCCCTGCAAAAGTATCGAAAATTGGACACCCTGTACAATGAAAATTACGCTTTGTCTTGTATAAAAATTAAAACTTAAAATTGGAAGAACATTTAAAACAAGTTCTTTAAGAAAATAATTTCTTATAAATAAATACACTAGATAGAAATTGAAACTATTACAATTTAGTATCATTTTTTGTGGGAAATTTAAGAAGTAAGTGGTTATAAAACGTGTGTGGTTAGAGATATTTAAATTAAAAAGAAATATCCAAATTGGTCAAGAGAGAGTTGCTAGCGAAAGCAGCGAAAAAATCGTTTGTGTTTTAATTTTAAATAATATGTAAAAAGAGGCAAGGAACGTTCTTCTGCAGCTAAGGGGAAGCTTAAATGCTTCTTCGGCTAATACTGCAATTTAATTCTGTTGAAAGCTGTTTTCTCGGCGATATTTCCTAGGCTAATAGTTCAAAAATAGGACAGAAAAAATATATTCAATGTTATAACTCATCGAAGCATTATATCCCAATCTATCTGCTATGCAGTTTTTTTACGTCTATAAACTAAAGCGCTATGCTTTTGAATTAATCAAAGTTGAAAATCTGGCGCCTGCCGCGAGCGTATATATGGAATCGATAAATAAACGAAGTGTTTGACGTAAACGCTTAATATTTCACCTCATTTCCGAAATCGTATTGCACGTTCCGATTTGCCCAAGGAGATAGGAAATTGCAGTCAGCGCGCCTAATTTAAACATCTCGACCGAGTACAGCGGCGAACGTAACTCAAGGTTTGTTTAATGTTTTTTCTTTTTTCTTCTTGAAAAAACAAAAGTGCAAGGAGTTTGTCGGAAGAGACACTGCCCTAGTTAGGCCAATCAAGTAAGCTGTAGAAATTCCAGTAAATTTAGAAAAAAGCAACCATAGTCCCGGGAGCTTATAGAGGAGGTCAAAATATCCCTAGTTTGTCATAGAAAAAAAATCCTAAAGTGTCCTCTTAACGGACGGATCTACAGAGCCCCAAAGGGGTACCCAGCGATTTATCTTTCCGGCTGTAACTTTTAAACCGACTTGTATGATTTAATGAAATTTTTATGTTTTAGTAGTCCATCTACTACAGTAAATGTTTTAGATCGTCAGGGAAGTCAGGAACAGGCTTGCCACCACACTCATTATGCGGAATTTTGAGAGGTGTCATCAGGGATGGGTATTGAGGCGTCGAAAATTATTATCGACGTCGATGTCGGAAACCGCGTCGAAAATGTCTAGTGATGCCGTCGATACGAGACGAGACGATAATAGGACTTCTCTCGTCTCGTCTCGAAGACACGAGAGAAAATTCGTCTCTTGTCTCGCTCGAGAGGGGACTTCTCTCGTTCGAGAGGACGTCTCTCTCGTCTCGTTTCGATTCTCTCGATTTATCGACAAAATATTTACGTTAAATCACAGGCCCTGTTGCTAACTGCATTTCCGGCGTTTTTGAGGTATCTATTATGTAAAAACCGGTTTTGATATTTTGAAAGAAAACTAAACGCATGGAAATGTATTGATTTTTAGACATATTTAGCAAAACAAAATTAAATATTAGCTCACATTTTTATGTATATAAAATAAAATATATCAAAAATATATTGTATATTATAATATGCTATATTGGAATAGACATCAGAAATTAGACCCCAAAGATATGTGCTATTAGTTTTGAAGACAAGTTGTAATATTTTTGTAGTTATTAATAGTTCAGACCTTAGACAGAATAAAGAATACTGTAAGGTTCAGACCGATTCTGCAGCTTTGTGGGCGACCAGTAGCTTCCGTAGTGGCGGGGGAAGCAAAAGAACTATATATTTTTTATTTATGCAATTATTAATATTTGAGAATATTAACGCATTCGGGTTAAAGAT
The DNA here is from genome assembly GCA_030620095.1 of Kuschelorhynchus macadamiae. Lineage (NCBI taxonomy): Eukaryota > Metazoa > Arthropoda > Insecta > Coleoptera > Curculionidae > Kuschelorhynchus > Kuschelorhynchus macadamiae. The sequence continues at coordinate 1,733,939 of JAUTXW010002618.1, forward strand.
AACTTTTAAGCATGTACCTACTCAATAGAACTGATTTGGAAATATGTTTTTTTCTATTTAATATAGGAAGAGAGAGTTTTCAAAATTGTTGGAAATGACTAAGCATTTTACTTTTTGTAATTACGTAATAAATACCTGAATATGTATAAAAACTTTTGCAATTTTAGAAAGTTGACAAGTAATTTGATAAACGTGTTTAACTGTTATAAACAGCTGTGCACTTGGTTATTTTATCCTTTTAAATAGATAAAAAGGCGTTTTGTATTAGCATTAAAAATATATTGTATGAAACACATAGAAACTTTTATTGTGAGTAATTCGAGCTATTTTTCAAGAATTCTCTGCGCTCTTCGATCATACATTTTATTGAACGTGTTAGATAAATCGCATTTTCTAAATAGTTACATAAATAGCTACTTACTTCTTGTCAAGAGATATATCTACATTCCGCGCAAGTTATTTTACGTTACTCTAAATAATAATCAATAATGGTTGCCATCAGATTGTTACTAGTTCGAGGACTTACGAATCGCCGCCACTGTGTCCTTTAGTTCGCCTGTGTACAAATGTATTGAATTTCTTTTATATATCAGCTTTATGGGTATAATAGTAATATTAATAAAATAATAATAATAATAACATTAACAAAAACATAATAATACAAGTGTCAGACCACACACAGAAATTCATACATGATTATTGGATTGATTTGAAATCGCGAGAGGTCAACCCTATAAAAACGTATATATTCGTCTCCGTCCTTGGCTATCAACAAAACAGTGTTACTGTATACTTTTAAAATAAAATTATAAATTTGATTTTGATTCAGTGCGTTTTTGCGGAAGATCCTGTATCATATTTCTATTACCGTTAAATAAATTCAGTCGATTCTGTACAATACAGTGAAAAAATCGGCTCTCTATCTTTAAAAATAATAAAGTTAAGGGGCGGCAAATTATAATCATATAACCCTGTACGCAGTGGCGGCTTGTGAGTATATTGAAGGGTGAGGCTACATGAGGTTAATTTTGTTTAAATGTGATTAAATTTCCACCTTTTTTTTTAATGGAGGTCATCGCCGTTGCGGGAATAGTTAAAACTAAATTAAAAAGCTTATATGCTTCCGCAAAAATTGCTTTAAAATCTTTAAATAACAAAGCTAGACTTTTTTCGACATCTAAATTTGAAAATTGTTCATCCCTATACAATACAGAAAGCTCATTCTTTAATCTATCTCTGTCAAAAATGTTTGGATAATTTTTTAATAAATTATTTAATAAGTCGTCTGGAAAGCATTTAGCATATTCCGAATATTTTGTGCAATCGACTAAAGCAAAGAAATTTAAATTATTTAAATTTTCAAACCGCGTCCCTAATTGAAGAATTATACAATCTATTATTTCGAAATATAATATTTTATATTTAGTAAAAATATCAAAGTCGCTAGAACATTGCCCTCGACGTGTGTTAGTTGGCAGAATAGTGGCTTTTTTAGCAATATTGAAAAGTTCTTTGAAATGGTCCTCGTTTCTAAATTCAATAATTCGTTGCTTGGCAAGGTTTATTTGCGAAATGCAGTAATTTATATCTAAATGCTTTAAGTGTAATATTTAAAACAGTACATCAGTGCAACTAAAATTTTGTTTATAAATATGCGTTAAAAGACAAAATTCGAAATCATTAAAATGCTTTAGAAATCCTTTTGCACCATTAATAGATTCTGTTCCAGAACTTAAGTCATTAATAATAGTTTCAAATACTATAATTAAATTGTCCCATTCATTAGCCACTAAGTTTCAAATTTTAGACCGTGTATACCATCGCGTTTCTACAGCTCGCGGAATTCTTTTACCTACTATCTGATTAATCACAAAAGACCGTTTTGGTGATTGGTGGAAATAATTTGGTATTCCTAATAAAGTGGCAAAAAATATACGACTTTGGGTAATCAGTTTTGTTCCCTGTTGTAAAACTAGATTTAATCTGTGGGCGCAACAATGAGTAAACATAGCTAAAGGAGCAATAGATCTAACTTTTGTTTGAAGCCCATTTATTTCACCTGCCATAACACTAGCCCCATCGTAACACTGCGCGACCAATTTATTTTTAAAGTCATAAGGCTCTAAGCTGTTTTGTATTAAATGAAAAAGGCTCTACTGTTCTATTATCGCTAACGTCAAAAAATCCTAAAAATCTTTCTTTTAAAGATCCGTTGGTCACATACCTAACTGTTATCGAACACTGTGATTTTTCTGTTATATCAGTACTATCATCCGCAATTACGCCAAAAAAACAACAATCGGTGTCATTAATTGAAGAATTATACAATCTATTATTTCGAAATATAATATTTTATATTTAGTAAAAATATCAAAGTCGCTAGAACATTGCCCTCGACGTGTGTTAGTTGGCAGAATAGTGGCTTTTTTAGCAATATTGAAAAGTTCTTTGAAATGGTCCTCGTTTCTAAATTCAATAATTCGTTGCTTGGCAAGGTTTATTTGCGAAATGCAGTAATTTATATCTAAATGCTTTAAGTGTAATATTTAAAACAGTACATCAGTGCAACTAAAATTTTGTTTATAAATATGCGTTAAAAGGCAAAATTCGAAATCATTAAAATGCTTTAGAAATCCTTTTGCACCATTAATAGATTCTGTTCCAGAACTTAAGTCATTAATAATAGTTTCAAATACTATAATTAAATTGTCCCATTCATTAGCCACTAAGTTTCAAATTTTAGACCGTGTATACCATCGCGTTTCTACAGCTCGCGGAATTCTTTTACCTACTATCTGATTAATCACAAAAGACCGTTTTGGTGATTGGTGGAAATAATTTGGTATTCCTAATAAAGTGGCAAAAAATATACGACTTTGGGTAATCAGTTTTGTTCCCTGTTGTAAAACTAGATTTAATCTGTGGGCGCAACAATGAGTAAACATAGCTAAAGGAGCAATAGATCTAACTTTTGTTTGAAGCCCATTTATTTCACCTGCCATAACACTAGCCCCATCGTAACACTGCGCGACCAATTTATTTTTAAAGTCATAAGGCTCTAAGCTGTTTTGTATTAAATGAAAAAGGCTCTGCTGTTCTATTATCGCTAACGTCAAAAAATCCTAAAAATCTTTCTTTTAAAGATCCGTTGGTCACATACCTAACTGTTATCGAACACTGTGATTTTTCTGTTATATCAGTACTATCATCCGCAATTACGCCAAAAAAACAAAATCGGTGTCATTGATTTCTTTTTTTATATATTCTTGAATATAGTCATGTATGCAACCAATTAGTTCATTTTGTATAGTCTTAGATTGTCCCGTAAAAATATCACTAAATTTAGCACAATGTCCAGTAAGTTCGGCATTTCTTTATTAAGCATGCAAATATTTCCTTAAAATTGCCACGGTTAAAAGAATCTGTTGTTTCATTATGACCTCGAAATGCCAAGTCCTGTTTACCCAAAGTAATAGTAACATCAATTAAATAATTTAATAATAAACGGTTTTTTCGAACATTTTCATTATAAACAATTTTATTAAGACTTGCATTTTCTTGTAGTGCATCCGCAATAGTTGCCCTATTTTGCTCCAGTCTTGTAAGTGCTACCGAATTTTTAATATGCTCTCTTTAACTTTCATGCGATTTTACTGCTCGTGAAAAATTTTTTAAATCCGAATATCCGCCCCCTGAACTCCAATTATTTTTGACGCAACCTAATAAAATACAAGGCCAACAATATAAGCTTTCTTTATAAATACTTCCGCATAGCCACCTATAAGTTTCGTACCAAGATATTTGAAAAGTTCTTGAATATTTTTTACCTTGGCTCTTATCGTTAAATATTGCTAAAATTTTCGGCGTCGGACGGCTACCTAATATCTGTTTCTTTTCAGTTTTGCTTCTTCTTAAAAAAGGCGTTAATTTAGTTATTAATGAAGCAATAATGTCGTGAATAGGATTCATTTCAAAAGCAAAAAGCAAATACAAAAAATGGAACGGTCCAACTTACCAAATCAAAACAAAACAAAAACTTACGCGTATTTATTCACCTTAAAAGACAGAACGCCCTCAATCAGCGATTATCGCAATCTATTTCCTATTTCTTTCTCAGCCGCATGCACCACGTAAAAAGAAGCCGTTGGAATATTTCGCTAGTCATGTGATTTAAATAACCAATAAAAGCATATCCAAGCTACAGATTTATCGCCTCAAGAATGCAATAGAAAACGCGTGCATCGGCAATCGCCATCCCGCTCTGTCGTAATCAGGTGACTCACCGGCATCGGCACCGGCCGTTGATAAATAGGTCAGAAGTCGAAACTTTCCAAGCTAAAATTATTTCGCCTCATTCGAGAGCACTTTCTTTAGGAATGGGTTTGCACGGATTGCACGGTCGGTTTTTTGATGTGGTCAGAATTTATTTTCTAAAATATTTATTATGGGATTATATTTTGTTTTTTTTTTAATGTTATTATGTTGTAAAACTGTTAAAAAGTATATTTCTAATTGGTAATAGATAAAAAGTTATATAAAAAAATTCTCTTTTCCTTTATTTTGGGAGTGAGGCGCGGCCTCAGAGGCCGACCCTAACGAGCCGCCACTACCTGTACGCCACATTATCTAAATATTTCAAAGATAGATCTGCAATCTGCTTTAAAAAGAAATCTTTGTATATTTTACAATAATTGTGTAGGACGTTTGACAATGTTCTTATAGATCTAATTGGGACATTTTTAAATTTTTTAAATTAACTTAAATTGTCTCATAACGCAACTGTTATACAAGGAATGTATCCTCTCAAGTGTAGAAGAACCGCTGATAATCAATTCCTATCTAAAATCATTGTCAAATGTGCTACTGGTTTGGTAATTAAACCGGCCTCATATTTTCAAAAATTATAAACCAATTAGCAATGATAGTGCAAAGTTAATTTAAATGAGCCTGTATAGTGTATGATGTTATCGTTTTTTAAACAAGGCAAGTATCGATATTCTCTATATTTAATTTATTGAATATGTAGTCAATTTTAAGGATTTATTTTATGTCGATATGTCGGGAGAGCCCGAGAGAAAACGATAATTTCTTGTCGAGAGAGGCATCTCCTCTCGTCTTTCTCGCCATCAAACCACGTGAGAAATTTCTTCTCTCGTCTCGACGAGACGGGAGACGATAATTTCTCGACTCGACGGCACCACTAAAAATGTCGAACATCGTGTCGAAAATGTCGAGTATTCTGTCAAAAATGATAATCGATTTTGGGCTTATATTTCAACAGCGGTTTATTCGGAAATATTTTTCGGTTAAAAGTACATACATTACAATTATTGAATACATCTGGCAACATGGTATGGCAACGCGACGACGCTAGCATCGACGGAATTGGAAGATTAGGGGAATCCCCTCAGTTGTATTCGGGAACAACAGAGGTCTATTTTATTTTTTTTCGGGTTTTAAGTCCAGTTCAGCAAACAATTCTTATTTAACAGGTGTTATATTGTGATTAGTGTTAATTTTAAAATGTCTGGGCTACCTCAACATACATTTTGGCAAGACTATGGGTTTGAATTGATTAAAATTCAAGGAAAATGTGCAGCTTTATGCAAAATCTGCGAAAGAAATATATAAATGCAGGCAAGAAAAGACTGCAAAGCCATAGAAATATTTGTAGCAAGGCTAAGGGTGAGTAAAAAATAATACGTATTTTTTCGCTAATTATATTTTATAATAAAGAAAATAGGCCCACAGATTAGGTAAACAAAACTAGTAGAGTATCAAAATAACCGTGCCTAATAAACTGACTGACGTGACGACTTAAAAATTTGTCCTGCCAATGACAGGAGAAAAGGAAACGGGCAAAAGAAATATATTTATGCTGTGTCCTCAGATAATGGTAATAATATAAGACAGATAGGTAACCAAATCAATCTTTGGTACACGAATTGCAATGGTTATGCAGCATTCTGGCAAAAGAACTGGTGTCAGAAAATGTTACAGGAAAAGTACAAACCGTGCTCAAAGAATTTTCTATCACCAGATCTAGAAAGAAGAGTAATAAAGGCTAATGGCAAAAACACTTATGTTAGGTGGCAAAACGCGCTAGTATTCATTTAGAGATTCTTTTGATAATTATTTAGATAATTTGAAAGCTATGAGAAATGTTATTGCAGAAGATAATGCAAAAATCAAACCAAATATAATAAAACTTGTTTTCGATGAAAATTTAAGAAAACAAGTAGAGGATAGCGTCAAATAATTTGATCCCGTATGCAAGCTTTTAAATAAATTATATGGCACACAGGCTTATATTGCTGATGCATCTGAGGAATGGTTAACATTGCGTTTATCAGATGGATTTGAAGAATATGATAATTTTGAGAAAAAACGATAGGGCCAAGCATTAAATATTTATTCTCTATCTTGCAAATTTTTTAGACCCGCTATACAGACGAAAGAGGTTATCCGAAGAACAAGTACGAAATGTGGAAAGTTTTTTGTAGATAATCTCAGTGCTGATGGACTAAATGGTCTTCATTTGTAAAAAAACAACCGAAACATCTTTCAAAAATTCTTCGATAAACAAATGATCAATGTGCAGACATTCTGGGGTTTGCCTGAATGACATCCTTTTTTTTTAACAAAAACAATATATAATAATAATAATTAATTATATAACAATAGATAAATATATTGTGATTTAATGATTTATGATATTTAGTTTTAGTCCTTATTGAATGTAGTAAGGTCTTTGTTTTATATTACTTTATTTTTTCTTGCATTTCTCGTTTAATATGTTTAATTTTATTTTTTTAAGGAATATACAAATACATTGTAATTTATGATATTTATTTTTAAACCAAAATACTGACATATATTTTCGACTGTCGAATATATCGAAAATTACTGATGTCAATAAACAATTTTCGACGCGTCGTAAATAGCGTAGAATATGTCAAATTTTCGACGTACCCAACCCTGGGTGTCATGTTTCAGTCCTGAAATCTTACTTTTTTTTAAATTACTTTGGTTATTCGTTTTTAGAAAAGATAATTTACAGTTGTTCTGATAAAATTAGCCGTTTTCGAAAAAAATCAAAGTTTTTGTATAACACTTATTGAAATAAACTAGAATACTACAATTAAACACCAGTCGTTTTTATTTCTTTAACAATATGTTATTGACAACACTTGTCAAAATTGTACTGTCCAGTAGACAAGAATTTAGCAATGTTGCATTATTGGCGAATATGCTGACATGCGTCTAACTTGTGAACAAGCACTCGGCAGTTGTATGGAGATTAGAAGAATTCATTCTGAAATATTTGGAAATCGGCGTTTACCACACCAAAGGACTTTTGAAAGGATTGATCGCAGGTTAAGAGAACCAGGTAAAAAGTCAAGTGAAATTAAATAAAATGCTAAACGTAGGTAATCTTTTGCTAATCCATTTTAACAAGTTTTTTTGCCACATAATGGTGGAGGGTGGCGTCCGAGAAGAGCAAAGAACCCTCTGTGAGATAGGCAAATTCTGGATGAGATTGCCGAAAATCTCTCTAATACTGTAAGAAAGCTATATGTCCTTCAAGAACAACTGCTACATTCTTATCACGTCCAAAAGGTACTTGCCCTCTGTTCTGCCGATTATCCGACTTCGGCAGAATCCAAATTGTACTAGTACTGTTTTGTTCACAGACGAAGCCAGTTTCACCGGAAATAAATTACCTTAATTTGCATTTTTATTAGGGTACAAAGCACCAAGTCACCAACAAAGGTTTCTAGTTAACGTGTCGGCGGCGGTTATGGTGAATCATCTCATTGGACCCTTCTTTTTTGAAGACAGACTAAATAGTGTTTTGTATTTACAATTCTAACAACAAAACTTACGGTTTATTAGAAAATGTGTCCTTCGAAATTAGAAGTCAGATGTGGTTTATGAACAACGGTGCACTGCCCCATTTTAGAAATTTAGTTCGTCAGCACTTATTAAATACTTTTGGTGATCGATAAATAGGTCGTGGTGGGCCTATTTTATGGACACCGAGGTCACCCGATATGACTCCATTGAATTCCTTTTTATGGAAAAATTTAAAGGGGCTCACCAGGGGAAGACCTGATAGAAAGAATAAGACACCATTGCAATAAAACTCGAGACAATCCTGGGATGTTATTTCAAGTACATTGAGAAACCATCCGTTGGATAAGGAATTATAGCGCTACAAGGCGCCCATTTCCAAATCTTTCACATTTTTAACATTCTTGTGTTTAAGTCATTTCCGAAATGTCTAAAAGATTAAGTTTTAAGTACTTTTCACAATTTAACTTTCATCTGTTTCTCTTGAGCTACGATTGACCCCTTTAAAAGTTCTTGCGGTATACTGCGATTTGGAAATGTATCAGAATAAATGCTTGCCTCGACACAACGGTCCAGTGCTTCCCTTGAGTTAGATACATTAATGGCATGTATTAATCTCAAAAGTTTATTATTTTAATGCAAATGATTAGTTATGTTATTCTATTAGTTTTTGTGCTTAAATAGCTTATGTTAATAAAATTGTTTATTAATCGGAGGTAAATGTTTAAATGTGTTATACAAAAACCTGTTTTTTCGAAAACGGCTAAATTTATCGGGGGTAATATTCCTAATCTAATTTGTTTAACAAATAGCTTGAGCGTTAGTGGTTTTGCACTTGCGAAAATGCTATTTGTTCAACAGATTTCTTAGAAACGAGTATGGAAAAATTAGATGTACCAGGGATATTTGATAAGATTATTTCTTGAGTTCAATAAATAATATTTAATATAACAATATTTTTATTTAAAACAACAGTAACAACCTCGGTAACAATAATAATTATTAAACTAAAAAACATAATATATTTATTTCATACTTATTTTAACTTACCTTGTCAAACTTGAATTATATTTTTCGATTTTTTTTTTCGAAAAAACTGCTGACTGTTTTGTCAGTCAATTATTGTCAATGATTGATCAAAATTGATAGAAGGAAATAATCGAAATAAATGTAGAATGCCTTTTTTTAAAGAAGGATGACCAAAGTATTTAAGAAATCTATTTTCAGCTCTGCAAAATGACACCGATCAAAATTTCATTAAATTATAGAAGTCGGTTCAGAAGTTAAAACCGAAAAGGTAAATCGCTGGATACACCTTTGGGAACCTGTATCTCTGTTAAGTGACACAAGAATTTTTTTCTAAAGTATTTTGACCTCCGTTATAGAAAATATAACGAGACTTCTTATGTGTACAGGGTTTTCCCGTATATTTTTCCACCCACCTAGAGAGTTTATTTGAATAGATACGGAAATGTAAATACAAAAGTTATTGGGTTTTTTTATGAGGATTTAGAATATTATATCATTAGTGCGAAAATATTATTGGAAACGTCAAATTTTGACAGTTTCTCAGTTTTTTAGATGAAACACCCTGTATATTAAATCAAATTCTTGAAGATCTTTTTTTTCTAATTTCATATATATATATATATATATATATATATATATATATATATATATATACTTTTAATATATCCTGTCAATTAGTTTCAGATATATAAGCGTTTAAACATTAAAGAAATGGTAAGGTAATTCGCGCTAAAACATAGTGAGCTATGGTCAAGACAATTGCAATGAACGACGCCTTTTTGACGTTTACCGGTCAGAAGTATCTATTTACGAGCATTTTTAATATCTAATACGTTGGACGATGGATTATTCGGAAGAAGAGAAACTCGACATGATAGAATTATTTTATTTACATGCTAAAAATGCATCGATAGCTCGTAACGAATATCATAGACGGTTTCCAGATAGACCAACACCGACTCGTACCATAATATTAAACTTCGTTAAACAATTGAATGAAAAAAAAACACTTAAGCGAAAAGTTAGAATAGTGAAAAGAAACAATACCATAAAAAATCAATATAATATAAGTAGGTAAATAATAATATTAGCTTAAAGAACTAAGTTTTGGTTTTCTATACAGCCTCCTTGGTTTATAATGTATTTCTGAATGAGTGGGTGTTTAAATCGTCGATTGTTTCGACTATATTTTGCTCTAAAGCTTGGATGGTTCATGGCCTATTGTAGTATATCTTGTTTTTCAGATAACTCCACAAAAATATGTCCAATGGAGAGAGATCGGGACTCTTTGCTGGCTTAATGGTCCATGTCTTCCAATCCAAAATGGATACCTGTCATTTATCAAATTGGTGACCGGTTGGACATTATGAGGAGGGTCACCATCTTGTTGCCATATCAGATTAAGATATGAATTAATCTGTAGTTGTTCTAAATGCCCCTCGATTTCGTTTTCTAATAACTGCTGATACCTTTGTCCGGTTAAATTCCCATTTAAAAATATAGGTCCAATAACATGATTGTTAAGAAGGCCACACCAAACATGTAGGGATCTTCTTTCCTGAATTTTGACCACCTGAAGAGCTCGCGGGTTTTCTTTTGACCAAAAATGCTTATTTTTCCGGTTAAACATGCCTCTAGTGGTAAATGTTGCCTCGTCAGTGAAAATTATGTTTGACAGATTTAATTGGTTCATCATAACACGTCTTTCTATTTCTTGGCAGTAGTGTAATCGGTCTATTTTATTTTGATCGGTTAATTCTTGAGTAGGTAAAAACTTATATGGCTTATATTTATAATGTTTTAGAACTGAGTGGATTTTATGCCACGATTTGTTAAAAAAAGTGGCTGCATCGGGAATTGAGCGCTCAGGATTTTCTAAAACAAGAATAAATAAGATAAATAAATTATTTTAATATAAAAGTATCAAAATTACCTTCAAAATATAATAAAATATTTAAATCTTCTTCAGCGTTTCTTTCCACTATTCTAACTTTTCGCTTAAGTGTTTTTCTTTCATTTAATTCAATTTAATATTGTCCTACAAGTCGGTGTTGGTCTATCTGGAAACCGTCTATGATATTCGTTACGAGCTCTCGATGCATTTTTACCATGTAAATAAAATAATTCTATCATGTCGAGTTTCTCTTCTTCTGAATAACCCATCGTCCAAGGTATTAGATATTAAAAATGCTCGTAAATAGATACTTTTGACCGATAAACGTCAAAAAAACGTCGTTCATTGCAATTGTCTTGACCACGGCTCACTATGTTTTAGCGCAATACCTTACCATTTCTTTAATGTTTAAACGCTTATATATCCAAAACTAATCGACAGAATATATTAAAAGTATATATATTTGAAATTAGAAAAAAAAATCTTCAAGAATATAATTTAATATACAGGTTGTTTCCTTTAAAAAAACTGACAACCTGTCAAAATTTGACATTTCCAATAATATTTTCGCACTTATGATATAATATTCTAAATCTTCATAAAAAACCCAACAACTTTTGTATTTACAACATTTCCGTATCTATTCAAATAAACTCTCTAGGTGGGTGGAAAAATATACGAGAAAACCCTGTATGTATTATGTAGGTAATTAAAAGATAAAGTATTTGATAGTAAAAAGTCTGAAAAGTAACTTTTTTCTTAGTCTTTTAAAAATAATATGATCTATGAAGCCAATACCACTTTCCCCTGTCCATTGGAATACAATACGTAATGCATTTATAGCATTGTGTAGTGACACTTTACTTGATATGTCTAGGAGGTTCCCTTCAGTTCCTTCTACTAGAACGCCATATTTTTCATCGTCTTTTTCATATTCATTATCATTTCATTTCAATACATCAGCATTTTTCAATCTGGTCTATGAACAAACGTAAATTGTACAGTAACGATTTAAACGGTAAATATTAAAGACTTATGTCTGGTCACAATGGACGGTACGTAAACGTTTAACGTAAAAGCAAAAAAAGCGTAACGTTGGTTTGATTTGACGTTTGACGTAAATATGTCCTGTATTTAAAAAAAAAGCATCTAATAAAACGTCAAAAAGCACGCAAAGAAAGCAACGTTGGAAGTAAACATTTCCCATAATTAGCATGGTGTGCCACCATTTGCCTTTGGCACCAGTGTATTCAGAACATTCAGAAAGTCACAGGATTTAAAGTCTGGGTCTGCCTTGGAATTGGAATTGTCCCGTCGGCGTTTTAAAACAAAAAGTGAGTATTTAGTCATCTTCGGGCATTTCAATATTCTCTGAAAGGTTTCGCTAGCATTTGCCGATAATGTGTGAATTAAGGCGATTCCATGCAGACATTAAGTTGATAACAGTTTTCTTTATAGCAAAAATGTTTAGTGTATCAGTAATGTTTGAATCATTTGCTATAATGGTTGTAAGAAGGCTATTTTGTCATATAACTTTGTAAGCCGATTAACATTTTGATCTAGGGTTGGAGTTTATATGGATTAGCCGCGTCACATTAGGTAGAAGATATATCATTATTATCTATCCATCTTCCCTCATCGGTTCTTCTTAGTTTGAAAGAAATGGCCCATTATTTAACAGAAGTAAGGCTTTTATTGGGAGACCTGTATTTGTCATGAAATGTGAACCTGCAAGGGACTACGCAACATAATGTTACACTTTAAACAAATTAACACTATTCAAATTTTACCTGAAATACAAAAGAATTATTGAACCAGTTTTCGAAAATAGATGCAGTCGTCCACGCTGAGAGTTACATTTTTTAAAATAACCTTGCATTTATTGCCGATGACCTAGTGTTTTGATTTATGGTCACCACTAGCATTTGTGCAAGCTAAACATGTTATTCGTTCCTTTCAGTTTTTCGTCAATACGCGCGGTCCTTTCTGCTCTCGTTTCTGCTGAAGAAACAAATTTTTTGTCCGTTAGAAGCTTTATCGGCGTTGTAAAGTGGATTTTATGGAATATCAAGTTTCTGCATTTTGACGGGATCAACAAATTCCGCTTGTGAGGAGAATCTTTCAAGCTAAAGTTTTTAGAAAACCAATTCCAAGCCTTTAGAATTCATCTTTTATCTGGACCGACATAGCTATCTGTTACGGCACTTAGGAAGTCTTTTTTTGCTCTCTTTTCGAAATCGTCGATTTAGCTACACCATATTTTTTTTATAAAAATGTAACACTTGCATTGTTAGTTTCTGAATTTCGCATCTGCTAGACTTCGTGAATTTATCGGCGTACATAATCGTTCATATGCGATTCGTTGCACTGCGGATAGATTTCGTAGATGAGGTTGGTATAACACATGGCGACAGTAACTGTTGCGCAGTGGTTTGGTTACGTCCGTTGTCTAGTAACGACCATACGAAAAAGCTGCCGATCAGTTGCGTAGCACGTTATTGAATGATGGATTTCGCTAGCGATACTTCGAAAGTGTGTGATTTAAAGATGAATAACCCGACAAAATAAAATAAATAGTTTTAATAATAAACAAAATCAAAAAAGTATTGAATTAGTTAAAATTACTTCAAGAATTAAATATGTACCCGCGACTGACTTTGACTTTGCGCATCATGAGACACGTGGCTGCTCCATTCTCAGCTTGGGTGGATTCTACTACATTTTCGCTACATGACGCAACAACACCAATACGTCGAACTGCGTACTGAAGAGAATAGCACCGCTGTATATGAAAGGGAACAGGAAAATCCAAAGTTTGTTCACTAAGAGAAAAAATTGTCACAGAATTAAGGTCACAAGACCATCGCTTGCGTAGCTCTTTCGCTGATTGGGATTTGGAACAGTTGCAAGCCGACTTATTGTTTTATCGAAGAACTATTTTTATCGATAAGGCACATTTTGACTTGATGATTATGTTAATAAGCAGAATTGCCGGATATGGAGTGATAGCATGTGATACCAATCAAGAAGAGATCCCACAGACAGATTCAGAAAAATGACCCTAGAAGAGAATGCACCAGGATGGAGCTACGTGCCATGCGGAGAACGAAAATATCAACTTTTTGGAAACAGAAATGGTCAACTGGCCACCCAGGTCCAGATTATTTCCTGTGGGGCTGCGTTGAAGTCATTGATTCATGCTAATAGACCAGCAGCAATTGACGCTTTGGCAATGAACATTATTCATGTTATTCAAGGTTTGAAAAAGTCACCCAAAATTGGTGTGACAGAATGTGCTTTGTCAAAAGACAACCGTGGTGGCCATATGCCTCAAATTATTTTCACACAGTGCCATGTATTGATGTTTGAAAATGAAAACAGATTGTTGATCAAAAATTTTTTGTCATATTTTCTACTTGAAATCTCTAGCGGGCATAAATACAAAAACATCCTATATTTTAGCCATGTTCAATTTAATAAAAGCTATCTTCGAGTTGTTACACTTTTAAATATAGTGTTGGATTAATCAGTTTATTTACTCGAGTCCAGTTTCGTAGAAAATGAGACTCATTCATTAGCGATCGTGTAAACGAAGCTTACTAATGATTCCAATAAATAAATTGAGAAAGGCGTCATTTTCGCTTGTGAACATCATTAGCCTTTCTACGAGGGACACGCTAAAGTGTCCGTCTTTACCTTTTTCTTTTGCTTTTAAGTACTGGGTATCGTGCTGTTTCTAATTAAATGTTTCATCTATTTTCTTGCTGTATACCAAAGTATATTTCGTTTTAGAACTCTGGTAAAGCCTTTAGAAAACTAGGTAGTCCTGTAAATTTCCTGTCAAAAAATATATGTCTCCAGGTGAGTATTTTTATCTTTCACTTTTTACATTACTGATTTGATGAGCAGGGTGCAAACCGACTACACGAGTTTGATAAATTACGCCGACGATATCTTAATAGTGGCGGCTTCAGTGGTAATGGTGTCTGAACCGGGAAAATAGTGCCCCACTGCGACTTAAGAATGGTTCGCATTCATACAAGCTCATTCTCCGTGCTAGCAAATTAAAATTTACAATTTTAGAGCGAAACAGTCAAAGAGCAAGTACACTTGCTTTCTTAAGATGTTAGGTTTCTGGGAATTTACATTGATCAACGTTTAAACAGGAAGAATAACATGGAGTATGTGTTTGTAGTCAATTAAACAATGCATGTTACTTAATAAAAGTATTAAAGTAAAGGACATGAATCTGAAACTGAAAACACTAAAAACCGTTTATTATGCTATTTTAAGTCAATTGTTAGATTTGGGATAATGTTCGAGGAGGTAGCGTAAATGCGTGAAGGTCGTTTATTATTCCAAAAAGAGTATTAAGACTTTTGTTGGGATACTGTTGAGGGAATCATGTAGGAGTAATTTAACATAACCATGGTACCACATGTATGGCAAAGCCGAAAGATAAGTTTGTTGCTCATCTTTTTTAGTAATAAAGGATGATACAAGTTCTGAGGAGATAAATTTGTACATGTTATCAAGCCATTTGTCTTATTTAAATTACCTTACACTGGTTTCCAACAAACACAACATTAACATTAACAACATAATTCGTTTTAACTGTGTATAAATATTTTGTTAACTATTTTCTTGGGTATAGGTTAACTTATTGAAAAAATAAACCTATTATTTACATCGACGTTTCGCTATTATATTGAGCTTTCTCAAGATGAACATTTATTTTCTTGGAAACATGTCGATCTTAAGAATGTTTTAAGATAATTGTCGTCGTCAGAAAGAGATTACAATAATTAGGTTGAGAATAAGTGAAAAGGCGTGCCTTCGTATTAGATGAACTTTGCGGGAATGTAGTTTCGACCAACACATGTTAATGCTTTCCACTAGACCCACATAAGGTGGATTAAATATAAAAGTGGTTGAGAGACAAGATTAATCTGAAATATCAAAAATTTGAAAAGCAATTATCACTAAAATATTTTGTTCCACCATATTGGATTGGTACCAATGTTTTATTATTCCTATGTAATTCCTAACTAACTTGATTTTTATGCTAAATTTGAGGTAACTTGGATAATTAGTTTTTAAGCCGTCATTTTGTTTCACCATAATGGATTTTTATAAAAATAGTACCAAGTCATTAAGAAACATATCCTTACTTTTTTTAGCAAAATTTGAAATCAATTGGGTAAGTAGTTTTTTATCTACGCCGAGAACTGAGAGACAAATCGACAGATGCAGACATATTGACGGAATTGCGAAAACATATCTAGGAACGCTAAAACGCGAAGATATAAAACCTGGTGATTTTTTTCACGATTACAAACATTTTGTTCCGCCATCTGGAATTTATACACAAAATGTTATTAGTTCATCTCTATATTTTAATTAATTCTTTCAGAAAATTTGAAATCAATCTGTTAAGAAGTTTTTTTCAAGCTGATTTTTTTTAGATATTGTATTAAGCCGTCATTTTGTTTCGCCTACATGATTCCTACGTAATACTAGATTTTTGTGCATAATTTGAGGTAAATATTTTTTAAGTAATATTTTTTTAACATTTCACTTGGCCGCAACTTTGTTACACCATGATGGATTCAGTATATTTTTTTTCTTTTTTTTTAAAGCTTTTAAAACTGTAATCGCTGCGTTGTGTCCACCTCTGGGAATTAAATTTTTTTTTATCAAGTAAAGGCTCACGTAATATAGATGGTGAGTGACGTCAATCAAAAAAACTACTTTTTTCTGTACAGAGAACACTATTTTCACATCGAAGTTCTGGTTATTAGTTCCATTTCTTTCAAATGAAATTTTGAATATATTTTTAATCGTAAATATTTAATCGTTTTTGAAAATATATTTTAAAATGTATCTACACAGTATCGTTAGTTCCAAATCAAAAATTCATGTGAAAAACATCGGTAAAGGCGGTCCTTTACTTTATTCTATCATGTTGTATTTCCTTGCACACGCGTTAGCGGAAAATTAAAAATTAATACAATTTTTGTTCTTGTCTCGGAGGGATAACCCTTAGGGAAATTAAATGTTAAAGTAACCTTTAAGTTTATTTATTTTTAGTCTGAAAGGCAAGCATTTATTCGATCAAAAAAAAAGGTTTTCATGAAAAATTAGATTTTGATTACATTTTTATAAATGTTTAACATGGAACAAATTCATTTATTTTCCATTACTATGAATATTCTTACACTGAAAACCCACTAAAATCAGGAATTATAATAGGATTGCTGTATAAAACAAGAAATCTTTTTTATTTCAAATTTCTTGTCAAGGAATATTTTCCCTTTAAGATCAGCAAGGAACTGCTGAACCATAAATTCTTCATTTTCGATGTTAACCTCTCTTTGGTGGAATGGATCTGTGAAGATGACACTCTGGTCCCAAAATCTTTGCTATCTTTAGCCTCTGACACTCTTACCGCCTCAATGAGTTTTCTTTAGTTATAGCAAATGAATTAATTGCACAAGGACAGGAGCAGAATTCTACACTTAACATTTGTGATTATATGATTCCGTCAAATGTATTGATTTCATCTTCTAACTCCTCTTGTAAATATTGACCCGTACCATCCGGCGAGTTAAATAAATTAATTATAAACTTCAATAAAAAGCTACATCTGAATATTTTTTTTGAACAGTCTGACTAGTCATTTTTATCATCTGAATCTGATATAAGTAAGGTGGTTCAACGCTAATAAATAGGTAAGGTGGTTCAACGCTAATAATAGGTACGTTCCCAAGAAAATTGTTTCTATCTGTAAATATTCAAAATGGTTTGATCTTCCCTACAAAGTTTTCTAATTTGTGAGCAAAAGTAGACAAAAAATTGTAAGAGCTCATCTATTTTGGTTTTTCTTAATAGCAAAAATAAATACGTTATGACCTATCAACCTGTACGTCAGGCCCAAAAGGAAATACCCCTTGAATGTATGTGTTTGTGTGTGTTTCTCTATATTCAGTTAGTTATACGAAGTGATTCAAATATAAACGGCAGATTTTTATTCGCATTTATTGATTAATAATATACACAAATTAATCCTTCAATTTTTCTATACATAGCCACTTTCACGCTCAACTCACTTTTGCAACGATTCTGAAGCATGAATATTCCTTGTTCAAAAAAAGTTTGAGGGCTTGTCTTCCACCGATTGCGCATACGGCCCTCGACGTTTTCATTGTTTTCGAATCGTTTCCGTCCACGCGAGCCTTGATGGGCGCAAACAAAAATTGTCATAGGAGAACAAATCTGTACTATAGGGACTTTATTCTTGTTTCGGATGTTTGACATAAAACACAATTAACGTCAGTATACAGGGTGATTCAAACACACGTGATTTTTACCCAAAATTAAACTACTTCTTTGAGTTAAACAGCAAATCCAAAAATTATGCTTATCATGTCAATTTTGCTTTAAAACATGTTTTTTTTTAATCTTTGCCAACTTATTCCGTTTTTAAATTATCAAGGTTTTTGTAGACCTTTGGATTTACGATACTACCATATTGGTGAAAAAGTTATACAACAATGTTTACCTTTAAAACACATATACTAGCAAAATTAACCTTGACTAAAACACTATTTTTAAAACCGAAAGTAAAATAAAAAACTATAGACAAGTAGGTACTACAGGTAGTAGTATCAGGTAGGTCCTCCGCGAACTCTTTTAACCTTCCGACATCGTCTGGGCATACTTGTCTAATAACTCTTGAGGAATTAAATGTCATCATTCATGAATTGCTTCAACCAATTCATTAACAATTCTAGGAGGTATTGCTGAAGCATTCAAACGCCGCTTTAAAGCATCCCATATGGGTTTGATTAGATTATAATCCCGGGAGCGGAAGTGCCAAACCATTCTGTAATATTGATGATTTTCGAAAAATTCGTTAACTATTCCTGCCCTATGTGGTCTAGAATTATCGTCCACATAAATTTGCCCAATCTGTCAGCTACTTGCGGTATGTTATTCCCCAAAATCTCTAAATAACGAAATGTGCTTACAAAGCGATTAATAAGAACTGTTAATTCTGTTCGACCATCTGTAAATATTTCTCCTCACACTGTTACAGAACCACCTCCTCAATCTGAAGCACAGGTTTCTTCGTATCTCTCTCCTGTTTGACGCTATACACGAATTTGATTGTCGTCAGGATAAAGTGCAATCCCAGTTAACATGTTCTTCGGCAAAAATCAAACGAGACCGTCTGTGTTCTCTTAATAACTGAGCATGCCTATAGGGCCGTCGGGAATTTAAATGAGCTTCATGTAACTGATTTCGAATGGTTTTTGTAGAAATGGTTACATTTTGTGTTACCTAGACATGAGTTTTAATTTTTGTGGACACAATAGTCCTCTCGGAAAGAGCTTGACGTATAATGTATCTGTCTGTCCTAGCGTTTGTTTTTTCCACAGCACCTTCTCCATGGTTATATTGCACTGAACCAGTATTTTGATATCTGCGTCATCCTCTTGATAAAGCACTATGTTTAATGTGCAACCTCTTAGCCACAATTCTTTGTGATAAGCCACTTTCTAGCATACCGATTGCTCGCATAAGTTCGTTCGCATTATATTTGGGCATTTTGACAATATTTTAAAGCGTTTTTAAGGAACAAACCCACAAAACAAAACCTTAAATAAACTATTGAACATTGTGGGTGAAAATATTATATTACAAATATTACTAAAATTGTGTCTGAGTCGTTTTAAATTTCCATGAGTATATATAGACTCGGTTGTGAGACGATATAGCGTCCCCAAACTTTTCATGGCTGTACGTAGGAGAGAACAAAGCAGAGCAGCAACCCAACATTAGCCTCTGCCAAGCCGGTCAAGGTAATACAAGTATTACTTTGTATTTTGGGATCCAGGCCCTGGAGGCCCGTCCTACTATTGTGGCACCACTTGCGCCGATTTGCTTAAATTGGTGACTTATTCGGAGTATAAACAGTTCAACAAGTTCATTTAATTTGTATTGTAAGGCGTAGTGGTAGGGAGACAGACTTTTTTAGTTTTATTTTAACAAAACCTATAAATTTTTTAGTATGTAAACTACTTGCTGAGTAAAATAGCAAAATCATTGAATCACCCTTATACAATAATTATCTGTCACATTAAGAAGCCACCCTCGATTGAAAGAAAAAACTTGCCTAAATTTGAGGGTTTCCTGTAGTTCGCCGACCCTCGCAACACGCAATGGAAATATTAGACGATCGATAATTCATTCATAGCCTTCCCTGGATACGCCGACACTTCGCTCGACCGTAAAGTTTATCCACGATATGTTATGGTCATATAATAAGAGCGTTGCTTCTTCAGTCGGGGGTCTCCAAATTTATTCGGTTCACGGTATGGTGCCCTGGATTAAATTTGGGTAGTAAACAGGTCGCCCACGTTACCCTTAAGATTTTGTTTTGCGACTGTTCCAGTACTTGGTGACTTTATTTGAAAATAGCTTAATTATTTTAACTTCGAATGTTCGTCATTTTCATTTTAAGATAGGAACCTGGACTGGAGGGTATATATGCGCTATTTTGACAATAGTTTACTTAAAAACCAAGTTAACTAGATATTAATTCACATTTTTACACTGGAACAAAGTGTAAAAGCTCTAACGTCTAGTTAAGTGTTAACAGTAACTTATTATAAACATAACATACATATTCATATTCTTCACTATGTCAGTCCAGTCATTAAAGTTCTAAATACTATTCAAGATATAGTCTGATTTGTGATGTGCACAGAGTAAACAATTTACCGGAGAAAAAACTTTAGTCCTCAAAAAAAAACAGAAAACAACTGTTGGGGAGTCCCAAACAAAAAAAATTAATCTGTGGTATATTGAAAAATTTTTTTGTCGGTATCCAAGACCTAGCCTAGAAGAACACCAGCGGCACCAGATTTTTTTCCCCCTAATCGGGAATTGTGTCGGCCAGCCACAAAAATTCGGGATTTTCTTTCAAAAATTGGGGCAATATAAAAATGATTTAAATAACTTTTTTGAAAATATTTGTCTTATAATCTTTCATCCGCAAGCAAGGCTTTTTATAATATTTAATAACAAACAAAATTTAATCCAAATAATAAAAAGCATAAAAAAATACTTATTTGTTTTGAAACACTTCTTTTAATAATAATTTCTTCTTTTTATCTAATTCTGAAACTAAACTACTTAAACTGTCTCTCATGTTTTTATATAAGTAACTATTAAATTCGAAGGGCATCTCATGGGTCAAAAATTTCTACAACTAATCCCGATTTCCAAAATTATTACAAATTTTTTTAAACATTTTTCATAATTTCTTAGGTAATTTCTAGATAATTTTCTAAATAGTTTCTGAATATTTGTAGATATTTTCTTATAATTTTCCAAAATTACTGAAAGCTCAACAATTCCAACCATTTCTTTTTAATTTAAATTTCCCATAATAAAAAGCACTAGGTAGGCACATTTACCCCGGTTCACCCTATTATTTTATAATTTATAATATTTAAAACTACTCATAGACAGATATGACGCATCAAATATTACAATATTTTTAAATCTCTGTTGATATATTTGAATATTTTATTTCTTGTTGCGGAATAGCAAAAAAAAGTTCCATGTATAGATAGAAGACAAAATTAGTTACTGTTTATTGATTTTTAGTATTCTCTCTAATTCTAACCTTAACATCAAAGTGTTTAATAAATATTTTAATAATAAACCGCTATGTGAATTGTTTGAACATAAAATAGCCTTTCTGTTTGCCATATAGCACGTAGCATAATACCGTGAGCTAAGCTGGACCTCAAGTTTATCGTATCAATTTTGAAATTTCCAAGTTTGTCAATATAAGCACCGCAACAAACATATATCATTCTTCAAATTTATCTAGTCTCCCTAATATTTGATGAATAAACATGTTTGCCGAGCATTTAACAAAATAAGGCGCAGATCCGCACTTCATAAATATTTTGTCGTTACTACAAAAGTTACTACTAAGGACAAAACACAGGACGACAGGTCTAAATTATTATTTTCCTTTGGTTGTTTATTGTAGCACAGATATTAAGGGCCGTTTAGGCGAGTATTTCGCCACCAGGCAACGTATAAAAATTTAGCACCTAAAAAAAATCGGAAAATTTCCTTTACCGGGAACTTCCCTCGTTATGAATATTCCCCTTTATTAGGAATACAGAAGTGTGTCCCAATTTAGTTCGGTAAATAGTCATTTAGTATCACATTTTTTGATTGGACGCCATTTTGTTCCGCCATTTTGGATTCTTAACAAAATTTTATAAGTTTCTATCTATGCCACACTTGATTTTTGGGCATAATTTAAAATAAATTAAATTAGTAGTTTTTACAGTGACACATCGCTGTTTTGTTCTGTCATGTTGAATTCGTACCAGTTTATCTCTGTATCACACTTAATTTTTGTGCTAAAGCGCCATTTTTTTTCGACATCTTGAAATCGTACCACAAATTTAATAGTTTATCTCTATACTACACTGAATGCTTGAACAAAATTTGAAATTATTCTAGTAAGTAGTTTTGTCAGGCTCTAGTAGGCCTCCATTTTGTTTTCAAGCTATGCCGCAAACTGACACACAGACCGACGGAATTGATAAAACATAATATTTGGTAGTTAGGAAAGCTAAAACATGATTTTTTTTCATTATTACAAACTTTTTTTTTGCCGCTATTTTGTTCCGCCATCTTGAATTCTTACCACAAATATGCCAGTTCATTTCTATACCACAATTAATTATTGCACATAATTTGAAAGTAATCCATTAAGAAATCTTTTCATGTACAATTTTTAAATGTTTTATTAAACCGCCATTTGTTTCCCCATCTTGGATTTGTATCAAAATTTTACCAACTACTTCCTACATAGCAAAAGATTTTTGTGCAAAATTTGAAGTAAATTGGATAAGTAGTTCATTAGTAACATTTTTTTTAACATTTCATTCGATGCCATTTTGTTTCGCCCTATTAAGTTTGTACCAAAATGTTACCAAGTCATTCCCATATGACTTAATTTTTGACAAGAATTTGGAGTCAATCGGGTAAGTAGTTTTTTAGCTATGCCGCGAACAGGCAGACCGACAGACAGACCGACGGAATTGAGAAAACATGTTTTTCGGCATCTGGGGACCCTGAAACGTAATGATCTGAAAAAATCTCGGAGGATGATTTTTTCATGATCACAATACTTTCCTTTTACGAGGGAAGTAATAAATTGAATAACTAGTTTTTAGAGTGACACATCGCCATTTTGTTCCGTCGTGATGAATTCGTACCACATTTAATTTTTCTGCAAAACTTAAAGTCGATTCAATAAGAAGATTTTTAAACATTTTATTTGGCCGTCTTCTAGAATTCGTACCACATATTTACTAGTTTATACTACACTGAATTCTTGCACAAAATTTGAAATTAATCAAGTAAGTGGTTTTTTCGGGTTGATTTTTTTAAATATTTTATTAGGTCGCCATTTTGTTTTGCTATCTTGGATTAGCACCAAAATGTTACCAGTTTAATCCTATATAACACTCGATTTTTGTGCAAAATTTAAGGTAAATGGGATAATGTATTTTTTTTTCAGTAATAATTTTTAAACCTTTCACTAGACCACCATCTTGTTGCGCCATATTGAATTTTTACTAAAATATTACCAGGTTATCCCCATACGACCATTAATTTTTGACTAAAATTTGAAGCCAATCGTGTAGGTAGTTTTTAAGCTATGCCACAAACTGACAGACATACAGACCGACGGAATTGATAAAACATAATATTTGTCATTTAGGAACGCTAAAACATGAAGATATTTAAAAGGGTGATTTTTTCACTATTTCAAACACTTTATTTGGCCGCCATTTTCTTCCGCTTGTTGAATTCGTACCACAATTATAGGAGTTCATCCCTATATAACAATTAATTATTGCACAAAATTTGATTTTTCAGCCAGAATTTTTAAATATTTGATTAAGCCGCCATCTTGGATTCGTACCAAAATTTTACCAGTTAATACCTACATAGCACTTGATTTTTGTGCAAAATTTGAAGGAAATTGGATAAGTAGTTCTTTAGTAATAATGTATTTAACATTTCATTAGGCCGCTATTTTGTTTCGCCATATTGTATTTTTACCAAAATGTTAGTAGGTCATCCCCATATGACCCTTAATTTTTGAAAGTCAACAGACCCACGGAATTGAGAAAAAATGTTTTTTGGCATCTAGAAACCCTGAAACATAAAGATCTGAAAAATCTTGGAAGGTGACTTTTTCACTAATTTCAGTTGTTATTTTCTCTTATCGTGTTTATACCACAATACAGTGAGACAAGTAAAGTCCGCATCATATGAAATTTTTTTAAATAATTGACCTAAAATTTGAGTTGGCAAAAAGTTGAAAGGTAATGCAAAAAGGTTGGGTTCCTTCATGCTCTTGTAGAAGACAGCTGCTTTCTAGCATGTGAAAATTTTTAAAATTTGACTTTGATGTTCGTTCACGTATATTTTTATCTTTTGTTACATGTAAAATTTTAAATTACATTGATTAATTGACCATGTATCATTTCTGTCTGTTTTACTGGCGACTAGCACTGATAATGACTTGTTAACCGAAAGCGCTATTATTATATTATATTCCCAGCTAGCACACTTCCCAGTAGCTACAACTGTTTCCACTACTACTCTTTAAGAGTTTTTACGTATTTATTACTAGTAATCCTACTATATATCAACACTTTGGGTTACACGTTTTTAAGTATTATATATGCATTTGTTACTGCGCATAATACTTTATAGTGATTTTCCATGTAAACTAATTATATAATAACTACTGCCAAGCAACTACTTAAGGAATTGACTCCAAGGTCGTCATTTCTTTTCCGTGACATAATAGTAATTATTCAAAGTTACTGTTTCTAAGCTGTTTACTAAATTGCAACTTTTAAGTATCAGTACCTTCTTAAATTTTGCAAAGACTACTCAATTACGTTCAAATGTACTATAACGTATTACTATAAAGTAAAACGAGTCGTTGCAGAGTAGAAAAAGTTAACGTCTACTGCTACTTTAAACTGGCTATTACTAGTCGTTATTCTTCTGTTGCACCTTGGAAATAAGAATTACAGTAATTATTTACTACAAGTAAACTATTACCTCTTATACTTGAGGTTCCGCAGATTCGGTCGGTGATTTTATAAGGACAGTGGCAACAATAGAGTAACCAATTTTTCGTTTTGTTCGGCCATATTGCTGCTAAAATCGTTTTGTTTACTTTTCGCCTACGTGGCTTTCTTATGAGGTTTGTTGTTTTAGTGTCTCATTTTATTAGTTTTTGTGATTATTAAAATGAATATCACTTCAAACAAGAAGTCTCAGCCATTGGTCATATGGAGAAATGTATTTAAGCCTGGCTCACCTGTTTTTTGCTTGTAATTATAAAGTGTTTGTGATGAATGTGTAAATGACTGTGACCGTAAATGTCTTAAGTTTAAGTTTACTCCAAGAGAAGTTATTAAATATTGCACATTTTTATATTTTGGTTTTATTTTGCTGTAAAAGACAATATTGTTTCATGTCTTAGTGTATGTTTTCGTTCATTCAGCATCACAATTTGAGGTAGAAGCTCTCTAAGATTATCATAAAAGAAACTTTATTTTGTAGGTCTTCTTCAGTACATATTACATTACTAAATTTACTTGGCAGACAACTCTCATTAATCGCTTGCACAAACATTGTTATTTGTTAAAAATCTAAATGAAAAAGTAAGTTTGTACTAGATAGTTTAAATAGATTATTAAAGTAAAACATTAACATAACCCTACATTAACAACTGACGCTGACAGAGGTTGTCAATATAAAAGTAGATTAATTTAGTCATATTTTGCGAAAAACTAACGATAATAGGGTTGCCCCCATTTAAACCTTTAGAAATTTTGCATCAATGTGGCGGGTGGGCTTCTATCGTCGCCACTGTCCTTATAAAGTCATTGTAATTCGGTCTACAGCTATTAATAGTTGTGCATGTGTTGTGTTATCGTCTACGAGTAACAAGTTAAAATGGTTCACAATAGCCTCATATAAGATAAAAAAAAGTAGCTTTCATCCCTCAGCCACATTTTATAGAAACGAAGAAATTTTATAGACAACCTAAAGCGGTATTTTAAGGAAACAAAAAATAAAGACGAAACAAAGGGCATAACATTATGATAGATGGCAGAATTATAGTAGTGACTCAAGTACCGCAACTCTCCGCATGCTACGGCACAATGCATTAAATTTTAAAGAACCGGCGGAATGTTCACAAATCGTAACCGCTTGGTAATAATATATAGTATGAGATTAATGGGAACTTTATAGATATTTTTATTCGTACCACCTTAGTGTTCAAGACCTCAGTGTAATTGGGTATAAGTGACAGTTGCGTATTTAAAGAATGCAAAACTATAAAAGCGCATGGGAGCAGTCGTAGACACTTGATGTTAAGTAATTTTAAGTAAAAGTCCAATAGAACGCCATTGTTTATTTTCATCTCCCCTATAAATATTTAGCTATGATGTTTCTTTTTGTGAGTATAAAGATTAAAAATGCATGCAAATTAAACATTACGTTAAAAAAAGAATCACTCTTTATAATAAGATATTTAATGATAATTACTATTTAAACCAAAGTCCAAAATTGCATTTTTGAGATTTAAATTGGCCAATATATTTGACCAAAATGTATTGAAAATTAACAAATTATAAAGGCGCGTAATTTTTTACGACTATTATAATCACATTCACCAGAGAAATTGCCTGCGTTTTAATTTTAGGTCTTTTGCATAGCCAGAAAACTAACTATTCTATACGCTCTACACCATATTCCCAATTTGAGTGTTTGTAGTCGCCATAACTGTTTTGTTTGTATTAAAACGGACCATACATATTTTTAAAACGGATTAAATAAAGACAGAAATAAGGAAGTGACGAATAGGCTGAACTATTTCTATTCGGCTACATAACTGGAACTACACATACTACCTACGTAATAGTATAATCATAGTTACATGTTATTCCCAGAATAGTTATCCTAAAATTGTTCCCCATTTTGGTAATGACTACGTAGTCTCCACTTAAACAGAACGTGGCGACACCAAGTTCCGGTTACTTCAATGAAAATACTTATGATAACAATGACGTATTCAAGACTAAAAGTGCTACTTGGGTTATATACGCTATGAATATATTATTATTTAAATTTTATCAAAATGTAAATAAAAATCTGAATTCTTAATTATTTAGAAATCATAAGATACGAATTCCAGCTTTACCTTGCTAATGTGGTAAACTAAAGTATGCAGGTAATTTTGGCTTCTTCTGGTTCATTTCCAAACATTACTAGAACAGTTCAGTTTTATCAAAATATCAAATAAAATTCATTTTCTCCAACTGGGCTTTCAAAATAATGGACTCTTTATTTTATACTTAAAAAATTATTATGTTTCCTTAATCTACTGGACATTATTCATTGTTTCAACATATAGCGAAACAGTTTTATCCAAAAAGTGGGCAAGAAAATGTACTGTCGGTTAAGCTTTAAAAATATATTCGATGTAAGCACTGTTAGGGTTCGATCGACCCGAGTTCGGCCCTGGTCACATGGCGCCCGAAAAACAAACTAATGAATGAGCGGTAGGTGTGTACACCACGTTGTCTGACGTTCGCCTTGAGCCCAGGGGTCGTTCGTCACATTTATCTAGTTGGCTCCGTTGCGTAGTTGTCGTATTTCCAATAAACTGGCAGCACACGAGTTTCGAGAAGTAAAAATTTAATTAAGCTGAAAACTTATTTTAGTGTGGCGTAGTTCCAGATATTGTTCCGTTGGATAATAAATGTACTGTTAAATTAGAATTTGCGCCCTCTTGCAGGATCAATACAATTGCAATTTAATTTGACGTTGTTTATTTGAAAAACTAACGAAATTTTACTATTAACACTGACATTTAGTAATTTTTATGTTTGGTTAAAGACTTTAATTTGTGTATAATATAATTTTTGCACGTAGGTACGTCCCAAATGACGTCACTAGGGTTCTCAAGTCCAGGATCTCGGAGCAAAAACCACTCTCGAAAATACCGGGATTATACCGATCAATTCCGGGATTAGTCCCGATTTTTTAAGCATTTATTAACTTCCTTCACATCGTTATTTCAAAACAAAAGTAATAAACCTAAAGAGAAGCAATTCAATTGATCAGATTTTAGTCGCTTTTAATGCGTTGATGATTGTATTATTGTGCCTGTGGCTTTAAATCCATTCAAAATTCATGTTGAAGGAATTTTTCAAAATTAAAACGCCACTTAGCCTTGATCTGCAAGAAACCGATAGATAGAGATATGGAAGAGTGACTTGCGAGAAACCTATTTCGTAGACCTCTCAGGTGGGTCCATTGTAACCTCCTGTAACAGTTTAATTTTGTTATAAGTGTATTTCATTGTATGATTAATTTAATATTATAATCTACTACTTTAGTATAAAGTTTAGTGATTAATATGTACGCCTTGTTGGTTTGATTTACTTAGATTTTAGTAGTTTTCTCATTAGAAGCGGTTACATTGTTCATATTTAAGCGAAATATAAATTCAACACCTTTTGCAGCAAATTTCGGTACACACAGTGTCACCTCTCGATAAGTAGTTAATTTTGTACCTATATCTGAACTCAAGTTATAAAGGAATAATTTTCAGTAAATGGTATAAGTTTAGCGTTCGTTCATAGATGTCGCCAAAAAAAAATCAGTTCAAATATAATTGTTCGATTTATTTAATTTTGCCGAATTTAATAATTATATACTGTATAAGAAAAACTTCAAATTGCAGTTTAGACAAACTATTTATTTCCCATATATTTTACAGAGTAGTTATAAATTAAATTTTATTAATTTTGAAAACCTGTTTTCGAGTCCTTTATACAAGTCTTGGGATTTTCGTTTTCCTTGGCTAGATATGCTGCATTTTTAGATTCGAGCGTATATTTTGTATAACTCTTCTGTCGCTGTAAAAAAAAACCCAATCATTAGTACCCCAATAAATTCTTTGATATAAAGTCCATATTATGTATTAATAATATTGAACTGTAAATACTTGTATTAAAAAAAAAAAGGTTGCCTTGATAAATATTTCTTTTCAGATATACATAGGATTATTTTTAGACTATAGATACTATATATACACCACTTCATAATTTCTCTTAAAATCTACATTTTATTATTCGTGTTCCCTTTTGCTGTGAATATGTAACATATAAAGGTATTTTCATTTAAGTTAGACATAAATAAACCAAAGGTATTTCTCGATTCAATATTAATATTCTTACCTTTTTTTTCCTGAGACTATATAAACTACAGCCTTCTTATAATTTCTATCAATGTTTGATGTTCCGAAATTCAGATCGACTTTTGTTTTGTCCATAGTTGCATAATTACTTGGAGCCTAATATAAACTGAAATTTCGTTACGTCTGCGTCTGATGCATTTCCTAAAATAGTTAATAATTGTGTGAATAAATTCCTATTTTATGGTTAAATAATGAGTTAATACAGTTGGGAAAATTCTATTAAATTAAACTCAACTTACGTTTCATTTTTATGACATTTAACTACTCCTGCATTAGTACATCATTTTTTTTGACTCTTTGGTACTCTACTCCGGACTAATATTTGACCTTTCTGAGTGGTCCTTTTCCATTAGTACTAGAGTAATTAATTAAATATTATTTGTTTATTTACGTTTCCATTTCGCCTAGGCGTTGCTTTTAAATTTCAGGTTAGTTGTTTCTGTCAATGTTATTATTGCGTCGTCTCGGAACTTTTCGGATCTATTCGGCTAAGACTTCCATATTAAGTTATTCTCGAAACCCTCCATCCGGTACTTCCTCATATCAAGAGCGCAGGCATCTTTTTCGCTGTTGCCAAGTGTATTCCTGCATTATTTCCTGTATCTTTCTCAACCAATGGAGAGTCGTTTTGTCTTGTCTAACATGTTAATCATATCCTTGTTTTATTCCGTCTATGTGCTCTTTTGGCAAGGTTGTTAGCACCTGACATATTCTAGCCAATGGTATTCCGCCACCTTAATTAACCAAAGTTCTAGACGGAAAGGAAGCTGGGGGAACACATTTTTCACTTTTCTGGTCACCTGCAGATAAACCACAGGTCTTCAGCGCGGGTCTGAGGAAATAATCCAGAAAAATCTTGGAAATCCGTTAGAGGGATTTTTCCCCAACACCGCAATAGTTTTTCGGGCACATTATAGTTTGCACTGTGAGTGTTATTTTTCGTGCTTGAAAATCTCTCTAAGAGAGGATTTGACCTGAAGATTGGACCAGACCGCCATTTTCCATGCTCTTTTACTTGGCACGTGAAACCACTTTTTGACTAGTACTGAGTGACCCTATTGGATAGGGTTCAAGTCAGGGGCCAACTGTTAGTCACGGTCCTAATTTCAAGTCAGGGGCCAACTGTAAGTCACAGTCCTAATTTCAACTCAGGGGCTAATTACAACTGCAAGTCACAGACAATTTCAAGTCACGGGCTTAACTTCAAGACTCGGGACTAATCCCATGTCACGGGCCTAGTTTGAAGTTAGGAGCGTCTCAGAACTTCCAGGTGCTGCTGGATTTGGTGACACCTATTTACATTTTATTTTTTTTCCTTCTTTTATACCGTAACTGATAATAGATTTTTTTTTTTACTATATTTGTGTTTTATTTAGCTCACTCTTTTTCTTTTAAAGTATCAAGAGGAAGCAAGTGCCGCAAAGATCAAGGGGCTATCCAATTTAAGCCGTTCTAAATTGGTGGCGCTCATTTCTTTTTTTCTCTCTCTTTTTTTAAGATTTCTTAAATTTTCCCACGCCCTACTCTCCGGGTTAATTGAGCTAGGGCATCTACATTGCACGCTCTGTTGACCACGAGCTGTAATCTTGATACCTTTTTGTGAATTTATAATAAAACAGTAATGATAATTATTAAATAAGAGCGTAGCAATCTTGTACCTTGGTTTTAAGAAAAATCCAGGGTTACACTCCTTTGTAGTTTTACTTATCAAACCAGCCAACAGCATTGATATAGTTCAACACTGTGGCGGCCGAGTATCCTCCGGGGTCCGGGAGAGCGCCCAAGGTGTGAAGGTATTTGTTTAGTTTAGTTAGTTTGTTAGCATTACTATCAGTTTCTCTAAGATTACCTCGAGAAAGCCCGAGGAGGTATCCTGTTCGAGCTGCCTCAGGGCCGAGTATAGCGGCACCTGATTGTCTGAACTCTTGTCTCTCCCATCTCTCGCTTAGAACCTTTCCTGACTGCTCATTTATCTTAAGATTGATCGTTATGTTATTCTTTTTAAAAATTTTCAAATTTTTTTTTGCCGTCTGTAAGAATAATAATGAATCCCAAGTAGTTCTGCCTGGAAGACGGTCACCCCCTTGCATAAGGCCATACTAATTTCCAGGATCAGTTCTGGTATATACACTGCCAAGGAAGCCCCAGATTGGTTCTGCGAGGCGTCTGTGTAAATGTGTAAATCTGGCTCTTCTCGGTTCTGTTGAGCCGCTGATGTCAAAGGTATTTTTTATTGGAAATGATGCGGGGGATCAGGGCATTCGTTCTACAAGAGGTTGTCGTGCAACAGCCTCCATGAATATTGCCGATAGCTCCTCTGAACTACCAGAATGCTCTTGTGACCTGTTTTGATTTTTGGCTTAGTGCTTAGTCCATCCAGTTGAGGGTGCTATCTAGGATAACTCCTAGATATTTGACTTCTTTTGACACACCGAGCTGCATGCCGCACAGAAAAGATGGTTATATTGACCAGCTTCCTTTTCCTAGTGAAGAGTACCAGCTCCGTTTTTGTAAAGTTCACATATTGTGCGTCTTCTTGCGCACCTTTCTATCAGTCTGAAAGCGGCCTGCGTGGTTTCAAACAGGACGTTTTCAAATTTTCCTGTTAGTAGAACAGTGATATTGCCACGCAAGAAACATTAAGAACCACAATCAAGCAACGCAGAACCATTTATTCTGAAATTCTCTGCTATCTCACAAATTCGGACTCTGTAAACTCTGTACAAGATGATTGTGTTAAAACATCAAGTATTTATCTTATTAAACTGGAATAAGAAAAACGTTTAGTCAGGCTAGACAAGAAAAATGACTGAAGTAATCAATATGAAACAGTGATTAGCGACGAAGTTGATATTCCCCTTGCAAAAATTTTGGAAGCGGCAAATGAAACTTAAATTGCAAAAGGCATTACAAAAAAGTTTGGAACATCTACCAATAAAAAATGAGACGAAAAAAAGCAATGAAGCAAGGTTGGAAGACATCGTTAGACAAGAAATTGATCTATTCGCATTTACTTTTATTTACATTTACTAAGAAGTGTTTTCTGTTCATTTCTGCGTTTTAACTTGGTGCAAAGAAGTTATGTTATTATTATTATTTTTTTGAATTGATGAATGAATGAATGATAATAATGAACATTTTCCTCATTTATCCCTATAATATATAAGATCTAAAATGATTGACACTTATTCATATATAAAGATATGAAAAAGATACCAATGCAAATATCTAAAATTAAGGGACGCTCACGAAAACTGGCAATAAATTATTACCTTAGTAATTTCCGTTGTAATATTATAAGTAAACATTTTTTTCTGATGCCTCATTTTTTGGGAGCATGGCTATACTTTCTCTATTATAATGTTAACTATAAGTATTTATAACCAAATTGATAGAATTTGTTCAAGTTGCTACTTTTATTTATTACACCCTTAGATTTTTTAACATTTTTCTGTATGGTTCATTTTAAATATCAAAGAAAAAAATGCATTTTCAATAAACGAAATAGCATTAAATTTATATTTAGGAGCTAAGCATCAGCGCCGTAAGAGCTGGATCCTAGAAAGTTAAGTTGTATATTAATAATACTAATAGTCTTTTATTTAGAAAGAAAAATTGTACAGATATTTTTACAGTGAAATATGTAAAAAAATATTCAATTAAAATACGGTAAAAAAAGGATAAAGCACCAAATTAAGGCGTAAACCATATCATCATATAAATGTGCTAAACAGTTAAGGGACAAAATATGTTTGTTTAAAGTTTGTCTCTCTCACTAGAAAGTTGCATAATTTTATAAAGTATAATACGAAGTAAATGTGTTAACCTAAGAAGATACGTTATTTTCAAATGTTGATTGCCTTTTTATTTTAATCGTTAGTTTGTTGCGGATGATAAAGTGAATATTGCGCTAAGGCAGGGACATAATATTTGTGCTTTTAAATCTACACTATAATCTGATAATTTGGTATTTTATTACTTCATTAAAGTTAATACTTATTACCTTGAATTAATGTGTAAAAATCCTGAAATGAAAAAGAAAGATATTTCAAATTCTGTAATATTTACGTTAATTTTCTGTAACTTCCGTATAATAAAGGTACAATTGATATTTTAAAAATTATATATGCACTCTAGTTGTTCAAAATTTCATAACCATCAAAATATATTCCATTTTCATGAATTTGCTTCCTATTTTGTTTCGCTCGTTACGACGAAAACGTTAACAATTATCTTTTTTACATGCACTTGTCAGAGGTAAATCGATTTTGGACTAATTATATTCACTCACCGGAACCTACAGATAGATGTGGAATTTCGACAACTCAATATTTTGACGTCCAAAAAGTTGAAAACCATTAACAATATCAAACATTCCTTAAAATATATCGCCCTATGAATGCTTATATTCGATAGTGTTTCCGCCTTCTATGATGTAGATTTAACTTTAAATGACGAAAATGTGTATCTATTTTATCCTAGGTACAGGGTGGGCCACATAAGATAACGCAGTACCTTACCTGGAAAACTATAGGAGTTGTTAATGATAAATTTCAAATGCCAATATCACGAAAAAAATGAATTTGAGTATAGGATATGTTAGGTTAAAATTTAATTAGAAATTATTGCAGAATTTAAAAATGTAAAATATAAGTATAGGGTGTCCTATTCTAAATAACAAAGTTGATAGTGGCTTAGGGAAAACGACTTACCCTGTATATACAAAAATATTATAAAATAAATCTTCGTTTTACAGCAATAAACTTTTATATTTTACGTGAGCCATCATGTAGAGTGTAATCCAAAGGAGAGGAAAAATACTTTATGTATCCGTTGTTTTAGGACATAGGCAAAATGTTAAATATAAAAATAACTGGGAATGTTATGAGTAATTCAAATTTATTTTCGGAAAAACAGTTGAACATCGATTAAAAAAGACATACACTGAGCGCAATTTGAAACGTTCAACACAAAATTTGATACAATTTCTTAGATGTTTTTCTTGTTAACGAACCAAGACGTTAAGATGTTTTTATTTTCACGGTGGACTAAAGAATTTACCTGACGGTGTCCTGTTAATAAATGCAGGGTAAAACATGAAGCTGTGTTTTTTCTCCAAAGTTTAACAAATTGCATGGATTTCGCAAAAAGCAAGCTATATAAAGCAAGTGAAGATTAGATAAACTGTCCTCTATAAACTGCTTTTTGATTCATTGCTGTACTTTGTGACGATTGAAAGTTACGGCCTGGATGAACAGTTAAGTGAATGTAAATTTTTTAAATTCAGAATTTTTAATTTCTTTCTTGTTTATTAGTTATTATATCGTTAGTTAATCTATAAATATCGATAGTTATCATTTTGTCATGTGCAATGCGACAATATCTCCTTTGGCCATAAACCCTTTGTTGCCAATACTGCCATCCGGCGAAGGAAGTCGGTTATTGGACGTACGCAAAGTTTTTGTCGTTATTTCTATGTCTCGATGAAACGAGAGAAATTTTGTTTCATTCAATACGACAAACTTCGACAGCCTACTGGCTGTCAGTCGCTAGTGTGGTTGAGTTAATGACTGTATTTATTTCCTCTCTCTGGTCTCATTTTACGTTTTAGCAACCAACTAGTTTGATTAATAAGTTCGTATTTGTATTATCGTTAGTTAGTAATTTCAGGTGCTTTTTGGTGCATTTTAATTATTGCAGAGTTTCTAAAGACTAAAAGATTATATCCTATAATCCTATATCCCATCTTCTGAATAAATTGGGTATTCCCCGATGTTGACACACATTCCTATTCTTAATTTCATTTCAATAATTTTCTTTAGATTTAAATATTAAAGCGTAGTCAATACATTGAGTCTAAAATGGAGAAAGTATTTCTTCGAGGTACGGCGTAACTTATCTGGCCTTGATGGTGTTCCAGTCATAGTCCTAAAAAACTGCCATATGGCGAAGGTCTTTTTTTTTTCAACGGCTGCAAAACTGTTTGTATGCAGCCTTTTCATAAAGGATCAAAAACCCTCCCCTTTAACTACAGCCATATGTCCCTCTTTTCAATTATGAGTAAGGCAGTGGAAAAGTATATAAATACTGATCTATTAAATTTCATTGAAAGGATTTAAGAGTTAATGACAAGCAATATGGGTTCCCCGCCAAAGAATCGCAGAAGATTTTCCTACCTTCCCAAGGAGCAATTATAGACACTTATTGGGCAAAGTGTCGACACGACACGTTTTAAGTGGAAAATGAGGCCGAAATGGTAATCAAAATGTATACCAGACAGTTTCCAAAAGATACCCAAAGGTTAGTCCAAAATGTGCCTTTACTTTCACTAAAATGTGTCCACAGTGTGACCGTTATGTTATGTTTCCGATATGTTTCTAAATTGGGCTTTAGTATGACCAAATTGTTACTGATTTGTGCCAAAATAAATTTCCTATGTTTCCGTTACGTTTCTAAAATTGAACTTAAATATGCTCAATGTTAGCCGCACTTTTATCCAGTTTGTGGCCAAAATTATATTTATGGACGCCCGTCCATTTTGTATAAAATTGAACTTATTACGGACACAAAATATATTTATACTTAACAATTTGGTTGCATAATGGACACAAACAATATATCAATTAATATTTTTGTTTCTAATACGCCTCCAAATGAGAATTATGCGTATTTAATAGGAAGGTAAAATAGGTAATATGCAAGCCTAACTTATCGGCGCACTCAAAAGTTCTGATAATGGTACTTCTAAAAACCACACGCGCCTTAAAAAAAAGACTATTTTAAATATTTAATTTTGAAATATTTAAATATTTGTATTTATTTTTAAAATATTTAAAGGAAATCAGGTGCTAATATATTTATTATGATTTCCGACAACACATTGTGTGTATGTTTTTGCTCAAAATGAGCCAGAAATTTAAAGATAATTTTGTTTTTTCCGCCATTGTTATCAAATTAAGCATTGTGGAATTTTCTTTAAAAAAAAACATGGCTTTTGTTTCTAAAAATTGTCTAACTTGACACATAAAAACCGGGGGAAACATTTTAGACCTGCGGTTCTGATATTTGACCAAAATTCTACTTAAATGTGTCTGTTTAGCCATATAGGATTTATTTGGCCTTCGGGTACATAATGTGCCTAAAATAGGTCTGTGTTTTTAGACACATTGCGTCTAAAATGCGCCCTGTGCGTATCGGCTGTACCAATTTTGGCTCGATCCTGACACATTCCTACTACAAGGATTTTCTAACCTCGAATTCTTAAATTTCAGTTTTGCCGCCTTCCGCTACCGTTATAACCATAAATAATAAACCATCCATGTTGAAACTTATGCTAACTTTATTGGCTCATCCAAACGTTGGATTAAACATGTTTCTAGGCTATTGTACCAGTAGGTACTTACTCCCATTGGTACAATATCTACTTACGAGGGCGTTTCAAGTAATGTTCTACCATCTCTAGGTAGAGAACTATGACTTGATTTTTTTAACAAGTTGAGCAGCTCGTTTAATGGGTGATGCGTAATTTTATGTGTACGTGCTATATTTTCAGATTCTCCATAAACGACACTCGTCTTTTTAGTTCTTAATTTATTTTGGGTTTCCTATATTTCCTCTTGTACAAAGTTAGCAAGTTGTGTTGTAGACTTTTCGCGTGGTAGTTCTACTATTTTTTGGCAATTTCTTTTAAAACTGTAGTTAAATTCGCAGAATCAAATTTATTTAATGGGTAGTCTGCTCATCAAACTAAAATAACACATTTTGGAAACAAAATAGAAACTAGGTGTATGAAATGAGTCCATATGAGCTCTAAAATGTGCCCATCCAACACATTGCCGAAAGAAAATGAAAATTATGCGTTTAAAATGTTGGGCACATTCATACATTTTAGTAACAAATCGAAAACAACATTTTCGGACAAAATACAGACACAACGTGTTGGAAAAGTGTCGACACCATGGTGCCCGGATTTTGTTACTGTGTCCAAACTAGCATAATACGTGGACATTCTAGGTATATGGTATCTAAAAGATTACCAATTAGACACATTGTCATGATTCTAAGAACAAGTTTCGACACTATTTAGACACAAGAAAACTGTGCCCAACTTCGAACACATTTTGCTCCTTGGGTACGTAAGTCACAACTGGAACAATTCCCTTGAATTACAATGGGAAGCCCTGATTATTACCAAAAGCATTCGATCGAGTCTCACAACATGCACTCCTTAATTGTATTGCTGGATTTCCAACCGTAGTTTCGTAGTGACCGATGGTCATTCGCCTGGTTTTTACAAATTCAAATTCACGCCTATGCGTTTCACAGGATTCAGTGTTGCTCTCTACCCTATTCCTCCAGCCAACAGTCCTAGACAGTTAGTACACCCGCTCCACTCTATCATTCTCCCAGGTTTTTTCAGATCTTCATATTTTTGGGTGCTTAAATACCGAAACACATGTTTTTCGGCATGTTAGTAGCCTAGCTAAAAACTACTTAGCCGATTTGCTTCAGATTTTGGTCAGAAATTGAGGGTTATACGGGGATGAAACCTTAACATTTTGATACAAATTCAACATGGTGGAACAAAATGGCGACTTAATAAAATGTTTAAAAACTCAATGTAAAAAAATCTACTTACTCAATTGACGAATTTTAAACAACAATCAATTCCGATAAATGAATTACGTTTTGTAATTGTAATACTAGAAAAGTAATTCAATTACAGAAAATGTAATTGAAGCCACTAAAGCAATTCAATTACTTTATGTAATTAAAATACTCGAGGAATTAATGGACTCCCGAAGTCATACGGAAGAAGCATCCGATGACCATTACGCAGAGTGCCTGAGCAAAGCATGTCTTCAGAAAATTGTATTTTTTAAATAGAATACCCTGTATATTATAAGATTTTTGGATTCTACGGGAAAATATAAGCACATTTAATGTATCATTACCTCAATTCAACTGTTTCTGAAAAATTTCCTGGGTCTTTTTGTAAATATAAATTAGGTTACTAGGTATTAGATTTTGCCGATTTTGACTTGAATATTTTTACTACTAGTGGAGGGTAAGGAATTGATAGACTATGAATATTTTAGTCAGGGTATATTGTTTCTTTTCGAATCACTTTTATTACAGTGGATACAAATACAAAATTTTCGGAAAAAGCTGATATTTTATTGTTTTAGGATGCAGACTGCTTGAAAGAGACAACCCCAAAAATGTTTTCTATATCATGAAGACTTAAAGTTTGGAAAAACGTTTTTATCATATCATATGTAAATAGATCCTCAATTTAAAAAGAGAGCTCAAATTAAAAAAATATATATTATGAGCTGCTAATCTTTTTGATTTAACAGTATAATCAATTTTAATTTTTTCCTATGAAATTGTCTTTCACGATTATTATGTCTCTATATCAATGTATTTCCTTTTTCTGGAAACTCCATAATGCGATGACAATGCGATTGAAAGCGACTATAAATCCAACTACTCAATAACAATAATAATAGAATTTAAGGAATTCAATTACTTGCCAAAGTAACTGAAGTACCTATAAATTAATTTAGTTACCTAAGAAGTAATTGAATTACTTTTTAGAAATTTAGTTACCCGCTAAGTAAAGTAAGTACCCCAAAACACTAAAATCCAATTACCAATTACAATTACTTTGAAAAAGTAGTTCAATTATCAGTTTACTTTTTAGGGTCGTTAAAAAGTAATTGAATTAAAGTAATTGAAGTACCGCAAGTAATTGAATTACTTTTTCAATTATTTTAATTTAATGACTTGACGATAGCTCTGTTTTCATAGATCTCTGGACTAAATACCCACTCCCCTGTAAGTATATATGTAGCGTTGTCTTGAGCGGAAATAGTGCCGGATTTTATGAATAACTCTTTTTTTGTTGTTATTTTCTACTGGATCAGGATTTTTTAAATAATTTTAAGAGCTACACAACCATATCGAATGTCCACGTGAATCGTGGAAAAATTAATAAATAATTTTCTGACATTTTCTTTCCTGTGCAAGATTTTCCGATCAATTTATTAAAATTAAATGCAAAACTCAATTTGTCGGGAACAATTGAATTTTATTAAAAAGGCTAAAATAAAGGAAACTTAATGAAGTTTTAAATTGTATGTTGTTCGACTACATTTCTATTCAAATTTTTATGCGATGTTTCCACCCCCGCTTTGAGATTGAAATGGAACAATCGATAATATCCTTCGAAATAGATATTTTCGTGATGTGTATTCTAAACGTGTCAGACGATCAACATCTAAAATGGAAAAAGATATAAATAGGGTGTAATTAAGCACTGTTCTAGATTTCAACAAGGCCTATCATATTTGTCAGTTATTAGTAAGCCTAAAATAATTGTTTTTAAGTAGCCCGAAGGTATAGTACCGAACTGATCGTATACAAAGAAAGGGAAACCAATTGGTGAGAGATTTAAAGGCTGTCAAACTGCACTCAAAACTGGAAGCTTATCATGGGTTGTGATGCTCATGCACACCTCGTGACTTAGTAAGGGTAACAACGAAGTAGGTAAGGCTTTTGGCTTGGGATAGTGCGGACAACAACCTCCATATGACTATATACAGTATTAATCTAATATACAGGATTTTTGCGTGCGTATCTAATTAAATCCTGAATCGGCATGTGTCTTGCCGCGATCACATCAGACCGTAGGTGGATCAATTTTGAGTTAATCTTAATAATTTCGGGATCTTGAGGATTCTGATCTTGCTAAATACCAGCGTCATAATACGGTATACGTCATAACCTGAAAGGAGTTCCATCAGACTGGATACCGAACAACTATGGTGGTAGTACCTACAATCCGTAAAAAACATATGACACCCAAGCGGCAAGCCCGTGCAGAAGATGACCTGTCGGGATTAAATCCCCTGAACAACTGGCCAAAAAAATCCGTTATATACAGGGTTGTTCAAAAGTAACGCACTAAAGTCATGTCTTCTGTATGCGTCATTTTTTACAAATGACGCTAGAACACTTGAAGTGGTTTAAATTGCTATTCGTCTTGTTGTAATATTTTAGCGCTTTCCCTGCAACAACTGTGGAGATTCTATCAGCAGGTCTTCTAAAACTGAATCCGATACTAGCAACAAATTAGGGGTCTGCTCATTTCGTTACAGTAAAACGAGTCCTGATAAGTTTTTTAATTAAAATTAATATTCGAGGAGGATCATTAGCACTCACCTGATTCAGATAATGTAACAGATGCTGAAAGCGATCTCCATCTTCTACTTGATATGCACCGAGTCTGTAATAAATACTCTGAACCGCACTTCGAATACTTTCGGCTGGTAAATTAGTAACCTCCATCCTTATTGTATTTTGTAGGTCCTCAACGCTGTTAAGTCTATTTTTAAAGACTCTCCTTCAAATACCCCCCATAGAAAAAATCCAATGGTGTAAGGTCAGGAGACCGTGGTGGTCCTTCAATGCAACCCCATTCACCTATTTGGAAAAAAATCGTCCAGGTACCTTAGAATATTTGTACTAAAATGCGGTAGTGTGCTATTTTGTAGAAACCATATTTTTTCATAGGGAATATCTGGATCACCCTCGTTAGTAAACATTACTGCTAATGCAGGTATTAAATCGAATGAGAGGAAATCTTAGTCACAGCAGTAAAATTTTCTTCAAGGAAATATGTTCCTAAAATTCGGGTATTTATTATGCCAGCCCACACATTGACTTTTTGGGGATATTGCGTATGTCCCTCACATCCACTATGAATTTTGATCAGATCAGAATCTATGTTTATGTCTGATAATCATTCCATTTAAATAAAATGTAGCATCATTGGAGAAGATACCATTTTGAAAAGTATGTTATTTTCATCATGTCTTCCCATCATTTCTTCACATAATTGTAATCTCCTATCGTAGTGATCATTAAAAAATTTCTGTAAAACAAGCACTTTATACGGGTGTACTTACGTTGAAGAATGTGGACTTTCTTATACTGGTAGGAGTATATCAAGTTTTTTGTCTTTAGTTAAAACGGATCTTTTGCTAGTTTTAGGTAAAGCCCTAACTGTCCCATGCTCTTCAAATTTGTGTAAGTAATATCCTACTTACACTTGACCACGTAATTGTATTCTCGGTATACTTTTCATTCATCACACAAACTTGATCCTGGCTCCGTACTTGGTCTCCACAATTCAGTAATATCAGAATTTCAATACGCTGCTATTCTGAGAGCACCATAATTTAACAATATCAAAGTTCCAAAATACTAACACTTACATTTCAATGATCAAACTGAAAAATTAACAAACAACCAAACGTGGGAAAAAACTGTTCTAGAATTTAAAGAATGTGGGTACCTTTTTACCTGCATTTTGCAATGTAAAAAATTTGTGATATTAGGAAGTTGTTTCTTAACTACCAATATCGTTTAATCAGCCCTTTCAAGATAATTCAATGAAATTTTCTCAAGTCACTGGATAAAAATTGATGGTAAACCAAGGCCGTTCCACATTATACCATAAGGATCTACATTGATAGTTATTTTAATTAAAAACTTATGTGGACTCGTTTTACTGTAACGAAATGAGCATACCCCTAATTTGTTGCTAGTATCGGATTCAGCTTTAGAAGAGCCCCCCATATAACCTAGGTTGCCATTTGACAGAAAAGTTAAGGTGCCTATAAATTAAGGGGTTGCAGGGAGAGGGCTGAAAATACTACAAAAAGGCGAACAACCATTTAAATCACTTCCCGTATTCCAGCCTTTTTATGAAAAATTACTCACACAAAAGATATGAATTTTGCGCGTTTTTTTTTGAAAAACCTTGTATATGGCATAAGATTAAGCAATATTGTGTTTGTATAAAACTTTGAAAAGACACACAGGTCTAATATTCTAAAAAATATTAGAATATAGAGAGTAAGAAAAAAATTCTCGTGGGTATTAAATCAATACGAAAAAAAATAATTGTGATCATTATTTCATGATCGGGAAATAAATATGTCTGTTCAGGGTGTGTGGTTAAGGGTATCTAGAGAGTTTATTATATAAACTATTAAAAACTTTAAATACAAACTTTTTTGGGTTTTATCGGAATCGTTAGAATTTGCAAAAAAATCTGAAAGTTAACTGATGAGCATCAACTTTGTTATTTTAAATGAGAGACCCGATGTAATATTGTTTGAATACAAGGGTTCCTTCTTGCTTCTATAAATATACCTGTTTTAATACCTTAATCTTCAAAAACAACCGATAAAATTGCCAAAATCCATGCAATAAGAAGCAATGAGTAAGAGAGAGACGGAGAACAGAACGACCCACTACATAGTGAAGTGAGTGAGAATACATTGTTTTTTATGGCAAGGTTTTTCTCAAATTTGTAGGGTATCTTTCAAAATAAAGTTATCAAACCTAGTATATTTATAATCAGCAAGAAGATACTCATTTAATGAACATATATTATACAAGGTGTTAGTTTTAGAAGACCTTGTGATTGGTTAACTTTCCGATCGTTTTTTGTTTTTTAAATTCTCTAGAAGCTTAAAATATAACCACACACCCTGTTCAGTCTAGTTATATTTTAAACGAGGTCTACAAGCTTAAATTTTCGAGATATCAAAAAAATATTGTAGGCATAATTTTTATGTTTTTCTCTGAACCGTCAGGATTTGCTAAAAAAATAAACAAATAACAACTAGAAAGTAAAAAAATGAGCATCGACTTCGTTATTTTATAGGGAACACCCTGTATAATATTGCTTCAATAAATGGGCACCTTCCTGATTATAAAAATACCCGGTTTGATACCTTTATCTTAAAAGCAACTAAGAAGTTTGACAAAAACCCTGCCATAAGGGGCAATGTGATAGAATGAGAGAGAACATACGCAAGTAAAGTCATTAGAAAGGAATACACTGCCTCTTATGACAGGGTTCTTGTCAATTTTCTCAGTTTAAAAGATAGAGGTATCAAACATGGCATTCTTATAATCAAAAAGAAGATGTCCCTTTATTCAAATTATATTTTGCAGGGTGTTCTATTTAAAATAACAAACTGGACGCGTATTTTTTTTTTGTTTGTCATTTGTTAAAATTCATAAAAATTTTGTATACAATATTTTTTGATATCTCTAAAAATTATGCTTGTAAATATATCTAGAGACCCTGTAACCGCATTTACTTAGGAGGTTAGAATAATCGTTTTAAATAATTTTTAGGGTTAATTTAAGAAGTTTCTGGGTCCTACAGGGTGTTTTAAAAAGGACCTGATCGAAAGTTAATTATAAAATATCGCAAAATTTATTTTATTTTTGGAATTCACTAAATATTCTAAACATTATTTTCTTGTATAAATAATAAAATGTATACAATTGCTCTTGGGGAAAACAGGTGATAAAAATGCAAATTTGGTAAAAATTATGCAAATACGCTCTTTTTTTTTCGAAAATCGGTTGTACACATTTTACTTAGTTTTATAAACATTCATATTTTCAAAATAAATATTTTTTTTATAATATCTGGTCCTTACGCTCATGTCAGCCAAAAATACATAGTTAATTGTATATTGTCAACACTATATCTTGTAA
The DNA here is from genome assembly GCA_030620095.1 of Kuschelorhynchus macadamiae. Taxonomy (NCBI): domain Eukaryota; kingdom Metazoa; phylum Arthropoda; class Insecta; order Coleoptera; family Curculionidae; genus Kuschelorhynchus; species Kuschelorhynchus macadamiae. Next base: position 1,777,711 of record JAUTXW010002618.1, read on the forward strand.
GGCATTGTAGATAAAATTGTTTGTAATTTTTATATTTTCTTTGTTTCCAGTACCCTGGTTCCTTGGAAAATATTCCGTCAAGAATTAAATAATGTCCACCCAATCAGTTCGGGCTTGGAAGCCATGGCCTTAAAATCAACGATCGACCTCACCTGTAATGATTACATATCCAATTTCGAATTTGATGTCTTCACAAGGTAAGCTATTTTACTGATATAAAATTATCAAACCGATAATAATTAATCCAGGAAAATGTAAATTTCAGTTAATAAGGACACAAGAGTTTTTCATAGGAGTGTTTATAAAAGAAAATGTAAACATCTTTGATAAATACCTGTTTTTTTTAAATTTAGTCCTAACTTAGTTACGTTCAGAGAAAAATAATCCAGTTTTGTTGTACAAGAGTTCTGAGTGAAGAAAATTTTGCAATCCATGTACAGGATGTCTGCATGGTTATATTTTAAACGGTTCCTTTGACTTTATATTCAAGAAGCCATTGACGGTACCTAGAGACTTTATTATATGAGTTACCAAAAACTTATATACAAGAGTTTTTGGTTTTTATGTTTAATTTTATACGAAAATTTTATAAGAAAGTTAGATGAAGAACTTAATTTAGTATTTATTTACTTATTTGGCGCATCGACCACCGGGTCATTAGCGCATAACGATAAGTTTGGCTTACAATAAATTTTAAATTATATTTGGCTTACTAAATTGCACTCTTTGAAGTAATTCAAAGAGGTTCTAATATTAAGGTGCTTGTTTAAAGTATCACACAATGAGTTCTTAATGTTATGTTCTTGTCTTTGCAAGTTGTAAGCTAGACAGTTTATAAGTATATGTTTAACGGGTAGCACTTCACGGCACATTTCACAGATCGGTTCATTATTTTTAGTAATGAGGTAGGTACTCGTGCGTCTTTTGTATATGTCCGATTCTAAGACGAGATTTAGCCACGGTTTTACCGACGGTTTGACTTCCAAAAGTTTTGATTCCGTATTAGTCCATTCATTTTGTTACACATTTAAACCTTTGGAATTTAATAATTGTTTTAAAGTCTTGGTTAACAGTTTTTTGTACAATCACTGCGGTGTTGTCTGTAATGGCGGAACGCGCTGTATCATCAGTATGTTCGTTTCCAGCTATTCCGATGTGCGAGGGTACCCATATAAAGATTACTTTTTTGCGAAGCTCACTGATGCCCAAGACTTTTTTTATAAGTTGAACAATAGGATGGGAAGAAAATATTCGTTTAATTGAAGAGATGGCACTAAGAGAATCTGTGATAATTGAAACAAGGAGTTGTTTTCTTGGAAATATTTCAGAGCTTGCAGTATTGCATATAGTTCTGCGTTCTAAATGCTTGAAAGGTCAGACAGTTTGTACTGGGTTTTTTGGGTTTGGTGCCACCCTAGAGGCACAGGATAGACTTAACGGGGCTCTTCTATCTATCTTAAAGGAGGTTTACCAGCTTCGCAAAGCAAGCTTACCACCGGACTTGTGTAGTATGCACCTAAAGCAATTCGAACTGCTATGCTGTGAACTGTATCCAATTTTTTGAGAAGGGTTTTTGTAGCTGAGTCGTAGGCGATGCAGCCATAGTCAATTTTGGATCTGATAAGTGATCTGTATATTCTTAAAAGGGTTGTTATATCTGCGCCCCATGTTTTATTTGCTAGTATTTTCAGCAAGTTTATTCCTTCTTGACATGACTTGATAAGATTATTAATATGTACTTCCCATGTAAGCTTTTGATCGAAAATCATTCCTAGGCATTTTATATTTTTTACAAACGTTAGATTTTTATCATAAAGTGTAAGCATAGGCCTTGTTGGTTCAGTTTTTTTTTTTTTTCGAGAAAAGGATACATTTGGTTTTTTCTGTTGAAAACTTGAATCCGGAGGGTTTTGTCCAGTCCTCCAATTTTTTAAGCTGACTCCAGGTGAAGCAGGGTCGCCCATTCATCTAGAACGCTGTGGATTCCATTCCAATGCTTGCTTAGCAATATTGTTTGGCTCTCTTCGCAGAACGTGCCTAATCTATTTCCATTTACGGATTCTAACTTCAATGCTGATTTTCTTTTGGTTGGTAATCCTGAGAAATTATTCATTTGTAATTTGTTCAGGCCAATATATATGCAGCAATCGTCTAAGGCATTTGTTTATAAACACTTGAAGCAGATGTTCGGCTTCATTAGTCAGGCATATAGGAGAACTGATTTTACGTTGAAGTTGAAAATCCGTCTGGTAATAGCAGGAGAGTTCCAGATGTTGCGGCGCATTCCAAAGACTTAATGGCTTTATCTGTTCTCATTTATTCTAGTCACGTCGCTTAATGACTCTCCTGTCTTTGAAATTATGCTACAGAACTCTTCGACTTCGAGAATTGGTTCGTTGTTGATGCGAAAAGGTTCGTTGTTGGTGTTCCCAATTCGCATTGATTTCGTTTAACCAATGTTAATTTCAAGCCCAGTTTTCTTAGCTATGCAAGTCAATCTATCTAGTTTATCCTGCATATCTTTAAAAGTATTTGACAAGAAACATATATCGTCAGCATAATCTAGGTCATCTAGCCTACCTATTAGTCCCCAAGGTATGCCTCGACCTTGGTCATTAACTTTTTTCATGATCCAGTCAAGGACCACGTTAAACAACATGGGTGACAGTAGATATCCCTGTTTCACTCGAGATTTGACTTCTATCTTGTCAGTCATTTTGCCTCTGCATGTGGCTTCCTTCTAGAGTTCTTTGATGATGTTCAGATTTTTTGGTGGAAATCCCACTATTTCCAAAATATTCCACAGCGCTTGATGGTTCAGGCTGTCAAATGCACGTTTAAAGTCTATGAAGGTGAGATATAGTGGGCATTGAAACCCTATGGATTGCTCGGTTATTATTCTCAAGGTGTTAGTGTGATCCACGCATGAACGATGGGGTCTGAAACTGCTTGCTCGGGTCTTAGACGAGCTTCCATTGTGTTACCAATTCTGCAGAGTATTATGTGGGAGAGAATTTTATTTATGGTGTTAAGCAGGGTGATACTTCTCCAATTGTTACAATTAGACAGATCTCCTTTTCTTGGTAATTTAATGATCAGATCTTCAGTCCAGGATGTAGGTATTTGTTCCAAATTCCATACGTCACGCAGAATCAGGAATAGGTCTTTTGAAACAGTGGGGATGTCAGCCTTTAAAAGTTCGCATGGGATATTATCTGGTCCAGCGGATTTGTTGTTCTTGAGCCCTTCAATAGCTGTGGAAATTTCTAGGACAGATTGTGCACTACTATCGATGGGTAGTGGTCTCCCTGGGGTGGATTCGGGTATATTTTCGATATTAGCCTCCTGAAGTTTCTTTCTTTCCGAAGTGTTCTCTCCATCGTTGAAGTTGTTGGTCAACCGAGGAAAGTAGGGTACCGTTTGATGCTTTTATTTGGTGATCATCATTAAATTTCTTGCCAGTGAGTTCTTGTAATTGAATACAGTTCTCTGGTATTTTGAGACTGTACCGCTCTTTCTGCTTGTGTGGCTAGGTCGTTTACACTTCGGTCTCTTCTCGCACTACGTTTAACTTCTTTGTTAATGATTGAGTGAGTATTCTGTTAATCTCATCATTGATAGCAGCTAGAAAAAGTGTGACGCTAATTACTGAGCCCTGTGGCGTGCCGTTTTCTTGTTCTGCTTCTACTGAAAACTGACCATTGATTCTAACTTGGAATTTTCGATCCTGGAGAAAATTTCTTTGGAAGTGAAACATATTACCTTGGACGCCCCACGTGAAGAACTTAATGTTTTACTGCATTTTCAAGGTAGTCATAGCAGTATTTAACAAACGCTGAAACCTTACAAATTCTATCCATATAAGTTCCCTCCAGGGCAAGAATTGACTGATGAAAATATGATGCAAAGGCTTGAATTTTGTAATGAAATATATCAAAAATTTTAGGACAATAACAATTTTTTGAACAATATGATATTCACCGATGAGGCATCTTTCACAACAGCCGATGTATATAACAGGAAAAAAAACATTTTTGGTCTACGGAAGATCCCCACAAAATACAAGGGGTTAAAATACAAGGACAAAAGTCGCTAAAGGTGTGCTCAAGAATAAGGAAATAGGACAATTTATAAACCAGGGATCCCTGACTGTCCAGTGGTATTTACATTTCATTAAAACAGAAGTAGAGCAATTGCTAGAAGATATTTCGGTCAGGCAGTATTTTGAGCTAATATGGCATCAAGGCGGTGCACCGCCACACAATATCCAATTAGTCACCAATATCCTGAATGGTAAATACGCACTTTGGATAGGCAGACATGGAACTCTCAGATGGCCAGCGAACAACCCAGATTTGAATCCATTGGACATTTTTTGTGAAGATACTTGAAGAACAAGTTTTATTATAATAGACCTCAAACTTTACAAACCATAATAGAGAAACTAAATAGTGAAATTTTTGGAATTAAACATAGAGACGCAAATTTTACCAGTTCATCTATAAATAAAAAATTGTTGAGAAATATTCGCAAATATATTGAAAATAATGTAGATTATAAGTATTTTTCAAATTTCGTTTAAAAAAGTTAATTTCATTAATTATTGTTAAAATACTTTTTTGTTCTTTCGTTGAATGGCATTTCATTGTTAAAATTGTTTTTTATTTGTGTGGTCTTTTTTTGAATGGAATTTTGTTGTTCGAAACGATTAATTATATTATTGATCGTATTCATTGAAAGAATTCTTTGATTATTATAAAGTTTTTGACGTAGAATGCAATGGCGTAGTTAATTTTTTCTAGGGTCCTCAGATATTGAGTTACAGACCAGATTTGTATTTTTTTTCAAAATGAAACACCCTGTATATTTTAAAGCAGCTAAAAGAACATCCTTTCATGCTTTTCAAAAATATATAACACATAATATTTATTCTGAATAATAAGCTCTCAGTAATTATTAACAAAATAATAACAATTTTACAAGTTGGTTGTGGTTATAGTACAGAATATTTAAAAACAAAATAACGTTATTTAAACTATAGAAACTGTTCAAAATGGCTGTCGTTTCCTCGAGAGACATTTAGTTTTTTTAATTATTTTTAATGCATTCAGAATAAATATTGAGTGACGTTGCAAAAACTGAATAGCCAAATGTGTAGTTTCACGAAGTTCTATAGAACGATGGCGAGTCTTGTGATCGGACTGGCCATTTTATCGGTCCATGAGTGCTAGTCCGTTTTTCGGAAAAATGTTTATGCAAAAAAGGGTAAACAATATGGGAACTGCGACTTGGTGCTCAATATTGTTGAAACCAGATGTTTAAGTGATTTAAAGATACGTTATATAGTAATTCAGCTACAACATCTTCAAGAATTCATAAATAGCGATTCGCTGTCATACCTCCTTCATAGATACGATATAATATTTGCCTTCCTAAAATAAAATATACCACGCTAAAACCAAAACGTCTTTGTTGTTTCCGTTAAAAAATAACATGATGGTTTTCTTGGGACCAATGGGGAGTGTTATGGCGGTGAAAGATGTCAGAACTGGAAAAGTGGTCCTCATCTGTCCATATTATTGATCTTTCAAAGTTAATATTATTTCGAATTTGTTCAATATACCAATTACAAAAATTTATGGATACAAATCGATTTTTATTTTATAAGTTCGATATTTGTATTTCGTCAATATGCTCTGTACCCGAGTCTAGCAAAACACCAACTTGTTTTTCTACGATGCGACATGAATTTGAAGGCTCTGTCTCCACAGAAGCCAAAACATTAATATCATCTATTTCTTGATTTTCTTTGTTACATAATTTAGGTTGCGAAGGTATAGAAGGTCCATAATATTGTAATTCTTTTCTGATTCTTAAAAAAATATCTTGGAAAGACTGCCTTCTTTCCGGGTATCTGTTAAAATAAAACGTGAAAATTGTTTTAAAAAATTAATAACTAACAACTTGGGACTCACGTATTTAAATATAATTGAAAAGCTTCATTTGCTTTTTTTTAGGCTGAATAAAACAAATATGTCATATTTTTCGTAATTTTCATAGGATTTGATATTAGTTATTATTTACAATACAATATGACGTAAGCACTGCACAACAATCAGGTTCCGACATAAGTTCAAAATGAAGGCAGCAGTACTTGTCATTAAAAACTTCCACTGCGTACCTACAACCACAGCCAACTTGTAAAATTGTTAATTTTTTTATATACATAATGTTCCGTTTAAAAAATACAATTTTGGTCTGTAACTCAATATTTGAGGTACCTAGAAAAAAACTAACTACCCCATTCATTCTACGTTAAAAACTCTAGAATATTCCGTTTTTACTTCTTCATTAGCTCGTATTATAACTAAGATCCCGAAGGGTGCCTGGTAAGTGCAAATTTCCAATTTCCTCCTGTATTTCAAAAACGAAGAATGCCATGTAAATTTTTTTACGGCATATTTCATTTCACCAAAAATATACCCTGCAAAAGTATTGAAAACGGTAGAACTTATTTTATACATATTTATGCAAATTCTTACGCAAACGTTCGCGAAATCTAGATGTCAAAGCGAATATTGAAACAAACGTCGACATATTGAACAGCATGCATGCGGTGCTGTTCGTTCGGGAAATGGTCCACATTTTCCGTGATCCCCTGTATAAGCAAAACCGCTACAATAATATCTCCATCCTTCTATGAATGCATCATTTGAAAAGTCTCCTTTCATATCCGCTAAGATCCATTACCAGTTTTTCGTTCCCAACAATTACCGAACTGGTTTTGATAATTTAAGACAAAAAAATCTTATGTAAATATGAAAGGGATCAGAATTTTAAATTATACTTTAATAGTACCTCGTAATACACAGATGGCAATTTTCCTGACAAGACAGATTGAGCATATCTGATGTATTTGTCCGGCTTAATTACGAAATATAATCTCTGCCATAAAGCGTGATCGCTCGACTGAAGGCCGTCTTAATTATTGTGTATTGTGTTGGTAACAAATATTAAATTTTAAATGAGTTTAAGCAGATCATAAAATGAGTCCCAATTACTTTGAGTCTCTTTTATTTCCCTCGTAAGAGGTAAATTTTTGCTCGCGAAAAAATCACCCTGGGGTTTTGCAGATTTTCCTGTTTTATAGTGTCTTTGTCTGTTCGCTAGCTAGTTAAAAAACTATTTTTGGGGTACAATTCAACGGCCATGTGGGCATGACCTGGTAACAATTTGGTAAAAATCCAATGTGACGGAATGGGTTGCTTAATAAAATTATTGCAAATAGCTACTTATTCAATTGACTCAAATTGTGTAGAAAAATTACACGTGACAAAGGAATTAGGGATCTTAATACAAGGATTAATCCCGATTTTTTATACGCCTGGAATTCTCTGCTGTTTCATTTTTGTAATAATATAGATTTTGCTCGCGTTTGGGGCGTTGATGATTGTTTTACTGTGCCATTGTGCCTGGGGCTTTAAACAAATTTAAAATTCATGTTGAATGAAGGAATCCAAAATTAACACACTACCTGACACTGATCTAGAACGATAAGCAAGCAACACAGAATCAATTATTCTGGAATTCTCTGCTATCTCATAAATCCGGAATCTATGAACTCTGAATAACTTTCAACTTATCAACAAATCAATATGAAACAGAGATCCGCAACGAAGATGATATTCCTCTTGCAGAAATTCTAGAAGCGGCAAATGATCATTTAAGCATTAAATTGGAAAAGGCAATATAAAAATGTTCGAAACATCGATTAATACAAACGCAGCCCAAAATTCTGCGGTTAGCCAACATCATTACTCAAAAAACTGATCTATTCTCTTATGGTGACAGTCGTGGTCGTAATCTTCTTTCTATTCAGCCTATAAGCCGTGAACCTGAAATGTGTTATTCTTTCGCGGTGTTTTTATGTAACCAAATACTTTCAGCAGTTGGAGGCCAAACTTTAGATGCACAAATATGTTTGCGGTTTTTATTCAAAATCTGTAAACTTAAAATTTTTGTTTGTGTTTACATTAACACACGTTTAAACTTGTGTTTTCGGTTAAATTCTGCGTTATTAAATGTCATTATTCTTTCTTTTTTTTGTCGATGTCTAATTCCGGGATTATGAAAGCAGTCTCAAAAATCGCGGGATTAGAAAAACCCTTCGGAATTGACATCCTTAATAGAAATTAATTGGTACGATTTGGGTACGAATCCAATATTGCGGAACATGATGGCGGCCTAATAAAATATTTAAAAAATCGGTGTAATTATTTAAATTCAAATTTTTCTCAAGAATTAAGAGTGATGTAGGGATAGCTTGATAAAATCTTGCTACAAATTCTTTGAGGCGGAACAAATAAGCGGCTTAAAAAGTATTAACAATCAATATAAAAAACCCGTTCTTAATTAACTTCAAATTTTGTATAAAAATCAAGTGTGAGGTAGAAATCAACTGCTACGATTTTGATATGGATCCAATTACTACTACAACATTTAGGCAATTACTAAATTTATTCGATTAAATTCAAATTTTGCACAAGGATCAAGTGTGATGTAGGAATGACCTAGTATAGTATTTTTCAAGATATAAGAAAGTGACTTAGCCACCTAAATCATAAACGTAATTGGACGAGACCCGAAATAAATACTTTATGGCTAGTTAATGGCAAACCATTGTGCGGGGTCGCACTTACGTAATTGTATATTATGCTTATTGGGTAAAAACATTAACAGGTATGAAAAAATTGAATTTTGTTTTTATATATAAATACATATATAATGTGTCAAAAATATATTAAAATATAATACAGTATTTACAAGTTTATTAATAATAATTATTAGTTATAATTATCTAAATTGTCTAATTCAATTTCGCTATCACTACTATCTTGCAAATTAATTATAAGTGGTCTTGGTTCTAAATATATACATTTATACGAGTTTTCAATTTTTTTGACATGATGAATACAGTTTCTCCAATTTTCAACATTTGCATTATTAACTTCGGTCTTTATTAACTTAATCACACTACTGTTTAATGTGAGGGTATTATTGTGAGCTCGTCAATTAGATTTTATTTTATGCCAAATCAACTCGATTAAAGATACAATAGTATGGTGGAAGCCGAATTTTTCGTGACCTGCTTCCTTTGCTAAGTTATCACAAACATATTGCTTTGAAAAATTGTCACATTTTAAAACTTCCAACAATTGTTTAACATTATAACTTTCATGAAAATATATGTCACGTTCACACAAAAAGTCACTTTTTTTACTGGTCGAATTTGGTACCCTGTTCAGTTGGCGGCTATGATAAGATGCATTATCCATGACAATGCTGCTGTTAGGTGGTATATTTGGAATTAATTTATTTTTGAACCAGTCTTCAAAAACTTCAGCAGTGGTATCACAATGGTAGTCCAAACTGGAATCTAAAATATTCTTGGCTGCTAAAAATAAACATTCTGCTATCCAGCCTTTTTCTGATCCCGCATGTAGAATAGTTATTCGTTTCCTCTTATTTCAGGGAACCTTCGTGTAGCATATTTTCGATGCATCAATCCATCCTTTGCACGGTGTGTCATGGGTGTCATACCAAGTCACATCTAAGTAAATTATTGTCCGATTTTCCGATCTAGCTGCTTCTATTTTTTCCAGATATTCGATTCTAAGTCGTTGTAGGCTGCTTGATTCCATAATAGCTTGCCTTTTGTCATTTTTTTTAAATAGAAACCCTAAACTCGTAGAGAACGCCACAAAGTTGTAGTAGAACAATTAATATCACAACCATCTTCAGATAGCTTGCGTGAAAGCGACAATAACGTAGGGACATTTTGGTCTGCATACATTTCATAAATTTTGCGTCGGATTAGGTCTTTTTGACAGAAATCAATACTTTTCTGGACACCATTGTAACTTCGTTTTTTTCTAGGCTCTATGGATTTGTTAACAATTTTCCAAACTGTACTTTCAGGAATGCTTGTTAAAATTGAGGTCTCCTTCAATTGCATTTGCATTTGCGGCTTTTTTGGCAAAGGACTTCCGTTATTTTAAGTAACTAGTATATATTACTATACCAAATCGCAGACCATATTTTTGAAAACACGCAACACACTATTTCACTCTAAGGCTGGAGACAAAATGAAAATTATACTTCTTAGAGTAATGTATTGAAACCAGTTCAATTACATGTTACAATAAAAGCGAGGTAGATAAAATCTTGTTACCTGTCTGTTTCCGAGAATACGACCCTGTCACGGTTAGGTACTTAAGGAAGACAGAATGGTCATTGAAGGCAAGTCACTTTCTTATATCTTGAAAAATACTATACAATTTTGATACGAATCCAACAAAATCAACAGAACAAAATGGGAACAAATCCAACGGAACAAAATGGGAACCAAATTTTTTTTTAACAATGTAATTAAACCACTTTCTCAATTGACTTTAAATATTGTGCAAAAATCAAATGCGACATAGATTTAAACTGATTGGTAAACTTTGATGAGAATCCAATACGAAGATTTTAAATTTAAATGTAAACATTTTCAAACAATTTAAAAAGGCACAGAAAAATTAACAAAAAAAACTTGGTAAATTGGCTTTACCTGGAACTTCATTCCTTATGAATCCATACATAGTCATCTAGTAATATGTATGTACAGGGTGTCTTATTTTGGTTGCAATTGCGGGGTATCACGCTTATTTTCAAAGATGGAACCTTGCGTTTTTCGTGAACCTGAGCTACTTTTTTGTGAAACGACAGATGCCGCAAGCAAAATAGTCAAAGCCTTCTTAGTTTCCGAGCTACAGGGCGATATTGAAAGTATTGCATTTTCAGCTTGTTTGACAATTTCTCAACAAAATAAAACTAATACTTTTTACGTAGAATTCAGTGGTCTAGTCTAGTCAGTTTTTCTAAATATCTGTTTTTGAAATATTGACCAATGCTTTTTAAATGTGAAACACTGTATATTTGTCAATATTTATCCAATCAGCCTATCAGCAAAAACCAATTTTGAAAGTCGTAACAAAAGCACTACATCAGTAATCAAGTAAATTAAAAGAACTGTTGAAACTTCCATTTTTTTGTATGCACACTTCTCATAATATTCTATTCGTTTTAAGGAGTTAAGCAAAACAACGGGATGATTTTGTAAGGATCGAAACCGTATATCCTAAATCTTGAATACTATCATAATAAACTTTTAAATTTTATTCTCTAAATATCACCATAGAAAGGAATCCAGTATCAACAAGTCTGGGGGCCTAAAGGGCCATCTTATAGGCCCATTGGTTCCGATCCGTTGATTGGTAGAATTATTCTCCAAAAATAACCTCGTCATTAGAGAATGTGTGCAGGATCCCCGTCCCTTTGGAAATAAATTTCGTTTACATGCGGTAAAGTACATAATCAAGAAAATCATCAATATCAAAATCAAATATATAAAATGTTATCTGTGTTTCTAATATAAAGCAAGGCATTTAAACCAATCCTGCCCTGTTGTCTTCTGGGAAATATTTGGTGTTTATTTTCCTGGGACCAAAATCTGCTATTGTGCCCATTAAGTATACCGGAATTACTAAAATGTGCTTTGTCTGACCACGTAACCTTCATTTCACCTGTAATAGACTACCCGATGTTGACATGCCCAGGATGTAAGTGCTGGACAAGCCTGTTTTTTTTAGAGCTTGTTGAACTTTAGTTTTTGGAATCCTTATGCTCTTTTCACTGGCTCTACAGGATTTTGTTGGATAAGCTTCTGCATTAGCCAGTAATTTCCTCAACCTCTAGAGTTAATAAATAAATAAATACAAAGAACTAGCAAAATTTAAAAATAAAACACAACATTTATATAAATAAGACAAGCAGTGACACGGCATGGAACAAAATTCGGGAACTGTCAATTGCTTCCAAGTAAACAGTGGAAAGCAGCATTGTTTTGCATGGCCTACTGCAAAATTTTGAATGCGAATTATGAAAATTAGGATTTTTGTTGTTGTTTATTAAAATAGACCCATATTGCTATATATTTTTGAGAAGCTTGTAGAAAGACAATTTAATTTCGTGACAAGTATGCAGGGTGTTCCATTGAAAAAAACCAAGCATTGGTCAATATTTCAAACACAGTAATATTTAAAAAAAAACTGACTGCGCCACTGGATTATACGTAAAAAGTTCCAAAAGGATTCGTTTTTGTCTTTTTAACAAGTTTTCAGACCTTAATATGCAATATTTTCAATATCGCGCTGTAGCTCGGAAACTAAGAGGGCTATGACTATTTTATTTGCCGCATCTTTCGATTCATAAAAAAATGGCACAGATTCATGAAAACCGCAATTGCAACCAAAATGGGACACTCTGTCCAGTGCGGTCAATCTACCTTGGTAACATTTTAAACGTTAATACCATTTTTACTTTTTGTTTATCGAAATGAACCAAGAATCAAATTGTAGGGTTTCATAAAAAGTTTTTTTCTAATTATTGGAAAAACAAAAGACCATCAATATCGTATCACCATAAGTTATATATTTTTTAAAATCAGACACACTATATATTATATGTCTCTCAAATAGGTCACTTCGTGCAAATTATAAATATATCTGGTCTGATAACTTTATCTTCAAACGCACCCGAGAAATTTCAGAAAAACCCTGCCATAAGAGGTAGTGTGTTAGATAGAGAAAGAAAACGCTCTATTTCGTAGTGGAGCCGAATACATTGACTCTTATGACAGGATTTTTCTCAAATTTCTCGGGTGTCTTTCAAGATAAAGTTATCAAACCAAATATATTTATAATCTGCATTTGAGGGACATATTATAATATGCAGGGTGTCCCATTTAATAAAAATACAACTTAGGTGATATCTAAAATTGATTGGATTTTGTTTGTCAAATAACTAGAAAAACTTTTGATGTAACGCTACAATTTGGTGTTTGGTTCATTCAGATAAATTAAAAAGTAAAAAAGTTTATAACGTTTAAAATGTTATCAAGATAGATTGATCGCATTGTACAGGGTCTTCCATTGATTTTTTTTGACTTCCCCCGTATTTCCCAAGAAATTCAAAATAGCCAATCGATATATTTTAACTGGGAGAATTCGAAAATCGTAACAAAAAAACAATTGAATGAGAAACAAAAGACTTACGCCAAGGATGTTGCGTTTTTTAAACGGAACACCCTATATATTATTACATTTTTTCATTCTATGGTCAGTTCTAAGTGTTTTTCTAATAAGGGTACTATATGTCTATCTTCAACTGTTTTTGATTTATTGACGTTTGAAAATTGACATGTTTGCTTCTTTGCGCCGTCATAGCACCTGAACGGTTGGACCTCCAGCAAAATAACTTTCACATTGCTGTTTTAGTTTTTGATAAGCTATCTTATGATGCCAGTTATAAAAAAAAACGGAAATTATTTTGTTACCTATTTAATTGAAAATATTCATATGAAATGTAGGTGATGCAGGTGATCACCTTACTTCAAAATCACTGTAATTTTGACGTATTATTATGGCATCATAAGATAGCTTATCAAAAACTAAGATAGGTATGTGAAAGTTATTTTGCTCTAGGTTCAACAATTCAGGTGCTATGACGGTTCAAAGAAGCAAAAATGTCAATTTACAAACATCAATAATTCAAAAACAGTTGAAGATATACATATAGTACCCTTATTAAAAAATACTTAGAATTGATCATAGAATCCAAAAATGTAATAATATACAGGGTGTCCCGTTTAAAAAACGCAACATTTTTGGCGTAAGTCTTTTGTTTCTCATTCAATTGTTTTTTTGTTACGATTTTCGAATTCTCCGAGCTAAAATACATCGATTGGCTATTTTGAATTTCTTGAAAAGTACGGGGGAAGTCAAAAAAGTACCGTTTATGAGTGACCATTATTTTGCTTTTAAAGTACAGGATAGAAAACAATTCAACTTTTCGTAAGTTTTCATAAGGGTTAACACATACAATAAATTTCCAACTCTTTTTGAACATAACAAAGGAAATATATTTAAACTTCAATCACACAAAGATAACATAAAACGAAAGCTTTCAAGGATGCAGTCAGTTAAGAAAGCATGGTTCTTTGGATTAGACCGTGTCAAAATGAAATCACTTTCCGACGTTTCTCCTTCAATTGCACGAGCTATCTTCAGGAACAAAGCTTTGTTTGGAAGCAAGTCAGATGCACCAACCTAAAAAATGACGCCAAAATTTTTCCGGTCTATTTGGATCATACTTTACTTTTCTTGATAAATGGAAGGATTATAATGCTAGAAGCCAATTTACCGATTTCTGTATTAATATTATTAACAAATCTAAAAGCCTGTTGCAAGATAAGCATTATTCCATTGATGTATAAACTAATTTTTAAAATAAATTGGTATGTTAATTCAGATGTTCTCAAGATTAGGCTGGGTAAGTAAATATAATTAAAAAATAAATATTTCTAGGACTCATAAGTAATTGCAGGTGTCATAACGCATACATGTTTGTTGTAAGCCGATTGCTTAAGCCCCTTTTAATTATTTAACTGATAACCATATACGAAGGCTGGGAAGTATGTACATACCAGTAGGCAGCAATACCAAAAGGAGAAATGCGCCTATGAATATTTATAAGGCATCAATAAACTGACTTGGGATTTCAATCGAAAGAATGATCAAATTTATGCGGCATTGGCATAAACAGAATGCAGTAACCGGATAGAATATAATATCTCGAATTTTCGTATGCACGGTGCATGTCAACTGTAGTCGCTCGTTTATAGGATAATATACAGCGTCTATCAAAAAATTGTGTCGTCCGTCTGGGCAAAAGACAAGTGGCGGTTATTAGTAATATAGATATTTTAATTTAAATAGCATTTCTGGGTTATTTACTAGATTTTTGTAACTTTAGTGACAAATGGTTTTAACTACGATTAACATTTACAAAAAACGTTATTTGTATATAGAGTAAATTACGAATAAGAATCTATCAATTTTTTTAAAATCTTGTATTTATTACATAGGGAGCATATTCACAAAAAAAATATACTTAAAAATACTATTTTTTTTTTGAGAAATAAACCAAGTAATGTAAAATAATACAGGACGTTCAAAAAAAGTGATCAGAAATGTGGTTATTTGCCAATTTTCGCAATTTATAATTCTGCTTTGATTATTATTTTAATAAAGGCATATATACAGAAGCATTCAAGAAATATTCCTTACAAAAAGTGCCGAAAATGACAAAATTTACAAATTCCTTTACTAGAAAAAAATTGAGTCTAAAAAATTTTGTTTTTTTGAAATAGAGGTTTACACAGATATTCTAGTAAAATACTAAATCAGAGTTACTAATTTTGTATGACTAGTTTTTAAGAAGTATTAAGTCATACTGGTGGTATTTTTAATACTTTTTTGAGTATGTATTCAAATAGCATCCGGAAGAGTGTCAACGATAATAAACATTTTCATTTGGTCAATAATTTAGCCATATTTTCGGGAAAATAAATCAAAATGGCGGCAGAGGTGTATCATTTGTGCAGTATGAGAAAACAAATATTTTTTGAACCGATCTTGATGGTTATCAAATTAAGGAGCTCGTTAATGCGAGTTAAATATATTCACATATGTAATATACAGAGCTTTCTAAATATAAGGGATTATTTTTTAAAATATCTTAACGATATAGCAACCGTTCGACTAAGCGGGATTTATTAAATGTGATGCAGAAGATTCGTAATGTTTTCGCGACTGATGATGATTTTCAGTAGCTTTTCCATTAATGTAAATTAACTTTATTCAAATAGCATTGAGAAGAAGGTTGGTTGAAGGAGCTTACAAAAGCTTGTTTTTTTAGTTAATATGTACAATGTTTCTTAATGCAAAAACTTTATTTGAAACTTTTATCATAATCCTTTAAATTGATAAAATGTTTGAAATTTTTATACTTAATCAGGAGAAAACAACTATTTTTGCATTACTTCCCTCCTATTTCTAATTTAAACCGTTAATCTAAGACTGAGAGGAAATGTCCAATCTATATATTTAAAACACCGAGCCAGATTTTTCAGCAAGTTCGTGAGAGAGTTGTACTGCACCAATTTACATGATTTTTTTTTTAAATGATCGTCTGGTTACCGAGACCTTTCAACACTATTTTTTTGTATTGTTTTGTTGCGTATTTTTTCTATAAAACCATTATGTTTTTCTTCAATAACATTTCTGGACGATGTGGTGAATGTGCCCCATATTTTTATAATTCCGCTGGAAACTCATCGCGTCATCTAACGGAAAAGGCAGAACAAGGTCTGCTGGGCCAGCTAATTATTTTTTAAAACATTAACATATATACACCCTTGTAAATTTAGTAGCTTAAATATGCTACTTTGAAATAATTATGTAGAGGTATTTGTTTAGCTTTTGCAAAAATCGATACTTGAGAAAAGTAGAAATTTCAACACATGCATCTAAAAGATACAATTTGTCAATCAAAGTTAATAATTAATTAAAACAAATACAGAAAATGATGGCGCAAAAAAACTGAAATGGGAAAAACAAGTTCCATTGTCCTGTTTAAGAAAAGCTGAATGCACCATCAAATGTCTTCTTGTTGGAAATGAATAAATAAAATAAACCTAGTTATTAAACATAATATAAATGTTGAAAGGTATCGCAGACAGAAACATTATGTAATAATCAACAATCAAAATAGGTAAATTTTGGTTGTCCCTGCCTGCAATACCTTATCATTTACACTATCTTTAGTTATGTGAAACATTTCATGATGCATCTAATATTAGAACATAAAACAAGAACAGGTTTTGAAAATTCCATCAGTTTTGCCTTGTTATTTCTAAAAAGCAGGGCATACAAAATTAGTAACTATGATTGTATATTTTGTTAGAATACCTATATTACCCTTTATTTTAAATCTACAAAATTTAACCGACTCAGTTTTTTTTGCGAAAGGAATTTGTGAATTTTGTCATTTTACGACCCATTTTGTAACAAATATTTCTCGATTGCCCTTGTATATATTCCGAAATGCTTAGTTTATTAAAATAATAATAAGAACAGAATTAGAAATTACGATAATTTGAAAAACATCGTATATTGAAGTTAAAATTTGTGATAATTTTTTTTGGAGCTCCTTTATAATTTTAAGATTACTTGTTTGATATTTTTTGTGAAAATAAATATTTTTAGTGTAGTTAGAAATTTTCGTGAATATGCACTTTATGTAATAAATACACCAATCACATACCATACAAGTTCTGATGCTTACATATTTTTAATTCACCCTGTATACAAATAAGCTTTGTAGTCGATTCAGTTTGTTACTGCAGTTATAGAAATCAAGTAAATAAGTTAGAAACGGCCACTTTCTAACTTTAACACCCATGTTTCTTAAAAACTAGTAATAGGATTAGATTTTGCCCATAAGAACCTTTGATCGGAACTTTTAAAACCAACATATTAGAAAAATTAACGGAAGCCATTTTCCATAAGAAAACTGCGAGGTCCTTTGATGATTTAGCATTCTGAGGACTCGGCTATTTCTGAGGCTGCTAATACTAAGCAAATTTGAAATTTGATATCTCTTACTTACTTCCCTTGTAATAAGAAAGTATTGTAATTGGGAAAAATTTCCCTTCCAGATTTTCCAACTTCCAACGATTTTTCTGTTTGTGGCATGGCTAAAAATTATTTATGTCATTGGGTTCAGTTTTTGTACAAAAAGGGTCATTAGAAATGAATGTAGATAGATCGTCCTAACACTATAGGTTTTCCTCAAAAAAATCCATGCTTTAATATATACTCCGAATTTTGTTGGCTTTTTTACAGCAAACCTAACCTAGTTCGCATTTTTATTATAGTTTACTTCTATAAAGCCTTCTGAACGTAGAGTTTAAAAAATTAATGTGATTTTATAACTTAAATAATAGTGTATGGCTTTAATGATGGTTTTATCGACAAACCTAACCTAACACATAACGAGATAGATCGAACTAACAGTACATATTTTGTTAAAAAAGCCTAGTTTTAATATAGGCTCGGAATTTTGTTGGCGTACTCCCGCGCGCTTTCTTTATAATAATATAGATGTATTTTCATTTTTATATTCAGAAAAATATTAAGATTGCGAATGAAACTAAAATATCTATATGTATCTGATTTCCTTGGGAAATCAATATAATGAGGAATTTCATCAAAAACATTTTTGCATTTTTATGTTCAGAAAAGTGTTTACAATGGCAAACAAAGCAAAATTGCCATGAACAGGTTGGAATACCTAGAGATAGAATACAAATTTCGTTGGAAAATGGAAATTTCCGCAGAAACATTTTTGCATTATTATTAAAATGTTCAAAATGCGAATCAAAACAATTTTTTGGACCTGATTTCAAGTATTCCAAAGTATAAAGAATTCCCTCGGAATATGGAAATAAAAAATTTTCGCAGAAATATTATGGCATTTTCATGTTCAAAAAGTGGTTGGAGGGGCAAGGAAAGCAAAGAAAAATTCTTATTTTTTACTATTAAGAGAAGCTTTTAGAAGACATAAAACCAGGTGAACGAAAGTTGATCCAAAAAAATATGCTTCTTTGAATTTAACTCCAAATGTCCTCTTCGAGCATTGCTTACTGTTATTGTTTGGTAATAACTAAAAAAAATGAATTCAAGTACAATCTATAGGATTTGTGTAAAATTTTGTTATCCGCTCATAGTGGAATTCTGTAAGAGAGAAGTTCTGGGTAAAGGGGAATTGTTTATGGAAAAGGTTTTTTTGTAATTTGAAATTTTGTTCGTTTTCTCACAGTAAGCACGAAAAAACGTCAACTGCGAGTGGACAGATTTATATAAACACGTTATTCTGGATTTACAAAACATCATATGACTGAATTTTTCGCTACCAATATTTTTAATTTAGCGCCAAATTTGAGGTGATGAAACATTGACACCAAGCTATTTCGGAACATCGCATCGTGTCGACCGGAAATTTTAGTCACCGCATTTCGTAAATTTTATTATCGCTTCCACTTTAAAGAGCTTATGCTTAAAAATAAGTTAATGGTATTAACGTATTTTATATATAATATAATTAACAACACTAATAAACTTCTTGTTTTTTTTTGTTTTTAGGCTGAGAGCTGCCAGAAGTAATTGGAAAAATAAAAAACGTTTTAGTTTTAAATCAAATTTTTAAAATATAGTGCATCAAGTTCAAAATCCAAATGAGAAATTAATAATTCGTGTTAAGTCGAAAGTGACAGCTGTGCTTCGAGATTAAAATTACAAAATTAAATTAATTATATTTTCTCGGTATAGTTAAAATTTCTCGGGAAAATCTTAGTTGTGATAATTATATGTATATGTACACAATTTACCCTACTCTTTATTAGATTTATGAATTCTGCGAAAAAAATGTGTGTGTCTTGTGTAGGTGCGTGCGTGTGTGACTGTAAACATGTTTTTGTGAACACGATAGCTATATTTATCCGGTCAACTTTAAATCTCCCTTAAAAAAATATAGAGATGAACTAATATCAATACAATGTGGCGAAACAAAATGGCAACGCAATGTAATGTTTAAAAAAATGTAATTTTCAAAAAATATATAAGATATTGGATTAAAACTTTCCAGTGGCGGCTATTCAGGTGAAGTAGATGAAGTGCTACTTCACCAGGACAAATAAACATGCAAACATCTAACTATATTTATTATATATCTCTTAAAATTTTAGTTTTTACGTTCATTTATTCACCTAATTGGTGAAAAATAAACTGTAAATATCGAATAAATATTTTACTTGACCGTTGGCGGCATATCTTTTTAAAACTTTCAATCGAACTTTATTACTTATAACAACTATTTATATTATTATAATTAATGACTATAACAGTGGCGCAAACCGCTTTGACTTTGCTGAAGGTGCTATGTTTAGTTTACGATTTTCCTACGATGTTGCCATGACAACGCGTACCCGATGACGTCGAGCCCAGCGTCATACAACGCTCTCGGTGAATTGCAGGCGCGGTACACTACACCCACGTGTCGTTCAGTTTGCGGTGGTTGTTTACTTTTATTTTCGCGGATTTCGCTGCAACCGGTGAGTTCCTTTGCATTTAACTCGACTGTTTTGTGTTATATTTATTTATGGTGTTGTTACAACTTCAAATTCGAAGTTAGTAAGTGTGATTGTTCAAGACTGGAATAAATTAGAAGACGTCTTTGAATTTATTACAAACTGTGACAAATCTAATGAAAAATCAATCCGCCGCGAAAGGATTTTTAGGTGAGATGAACGATTTTGAATTCACGTTTCTGGCATTAGTGAATTAGTGAAATTAGTTAGTACTATTTGACGTTCTTCAAAAAAAAATGCTTGACATTCATTTTTGCATAAATAGAAATGAACATTTTTTTAATACCATGTTTGATAAAGCAAATTCTATTAGAGAAATAAATCATTACAAACGTGAGCTTGCTAAGCTTTCACCTGAAGAAATTAGGGCTAAGTATAGAACCCTTTTTTATGAAATATTGGACCATATTTTAATGGAAATGACACTAAATTTCAAGACTGTGAAAAACTTACATTTTCATGTTTGGCAGGTTCTGCTAAATTTTTCGAATATAGTTTAAATCTTCCGACTGGCCCGTGTAAAAATTTGTTACAGTTATATGGGGAAATATTTTCAAAAAGTCAACGACTAAAATGAGCTTGGTCTTATTTTTGCCAATGAGAGTAATTGGAATATATCGCTGCAAGAGCAACTGAAAAAAATTAATAAAATTAAATATATTTTTACCGAAGCATATAAATTGTTTTCACTTATTTTGACAATACCGTCGACAACTGCTTCAGTGGAAAGATGTTTTTCTTGCTTCAAATGTGTAAAAACCTATTTAAGAACAACAATATCTCCAGAAAGACTTACTTCTTTTGGCAATATTTCAATTCAAAAGGAATTTCTGGAGGAGATTAGGGCAACTGATCCATTTTATGAGGATGTTATAAATAAATTTGCTGCTATGAAGGATAGGAGAATTGATTTAGTATACAAAATTTAGGTAAGTCGTATTCTACCCCTTCCACATACAAAAAAATTCTGGAAAAAAATTATTGCGATATTTTCTTGCTTCATTTGCACTTCACTTACTTTTTCACCCGCGAGCCGCCACTGAAACTTTCTATTAAATATTTTACTTTCCATCTTAATATTTCAAAAAAAAGGAAAAAAAAACGTTTAATTTATTACTTCTATAATTACAAAATTTTGATAGCCTTAGTGAGAAATTATTAAAAAAAAAAGAAACCACAAAACACACTAACAGTTTACTTCATGTAGGTACCCATATCTCTGTATAAAGAAAAAAATAAAAAGAAGAAAGCATCTACTCCAATGTCATGTTTGTTTGGAAAACAGAATTCGACACGAAATATTTGTTGGAACTTTACAAAATTTGGCTAGGATCCGTGAAATGTATTATTCCACTTTTTGGTCTACATCCATTTTTACCGCTCCTAAAAGCATTTGAGGAGACTTTTGCAATTTCTGAACCCATGTCGTTTTAAAAGGAACGTCTTGTCAAAATGTTTATCGTGACGTCACGTCGGCAATGCATATTATGAATGAGTGGCAGTTTTCTGTAGACGTAGAATATGTGCATTTTCTTGAGTTTATTAAGTTTCCTGATCTTTAAAAAAAAATCGATAAATTTTCTTTACGCGGAACTTCCCCCGTTAAGAATCTTTCCTTTTATTAGGAATGTTGAAAAGTGACCCAATTTAGTTCCGCACATCGTCATTTAGTAACACATATACATATACTGTTTTTCAAACATTTTTATTGGGAGCCATTTAGTTCCACCATATTAAATTCGTACAAATATTTTACCAGTTTCTTTCTATGCCACACTTGGCTTTTAGACTTAACTTAAGTTGAATCAGTAGTTTTTACATTGATTTTTTAAGACCGCCATTTAATTTTTGTGCACGATTTAAAGTCAGTTGAATAAGAAATTTTATTTACGTTGATTTTTTAAACATTTTATTTGGCCGTTATTTTACCACATAATAGCACACTTAATGGTTGCACAACATTTGAAATGAATCTTGTATTTTATTAAGTCACCATCTTGGATTCGTACCAAAATGTTACCAGTTCATTTATATATAACAATTAATTTGTAAACTAGATAATCAGTTCTTTATATAACCAGACTCCTATTTTGTTTGGCCATATTGGATGCTTACCAAAATTTTACCAGCACATCTCC